>SJXQ01003430.1:0-98881 GCA_006408695.1 Aepyceros melampus
ATTTGCCTGTTACTCCAGGTGTTTCTTGACTTCCTAATTTTGCATTCCAGTCCCCTATAATGAAAAGGACATCTTTTTGGGGGGGTTAGTTCTAAAAGGTCTTACAGGATCCATTTAAGGTCTTCATAGATCCATTCAACTTCAGCTTCTTCAGCGTGACTAGTTGGAGCATAGACTTTGATTACCATGATATTGAATGGTTTGCCTTGGAAATGAACAGAGATCATTCTGTCGTTTTTGAGATTGCGTCCAAGTACTGCATTTCAGACTCTTTTGTTGACCATGATGGCTACTCCATTTCTTCTGAGGGATTCCTGCCCACAGTAGTAGATATAATGGTCACCTGAGTTAAATTCACACATTTCAGTCCATTTTAGTTCTCTGATTCCTAGAATGTCGACATTCACCCTTGCCATCTCTTGTTTGACCACTTCCAATTTGCCTTGATTCATGGACCTGACATTCCAGGTTCCTATGCAATATTGCTCTTTACAGCATTGGACCTTGCTTCTATCACCAGTCACATCCACAACTGGGTATTGTTTTTTTCTTTGGTTCCATCCCTTCACTCTTTCTGGAGTTATTTCTCGACTGATCTCCAGTAGCATATTGGGCACCTACTGACCTGGGGAGTTCCTCTTTCAGTATCCTATCATTTTGCCTTTTCATACTGTTCGTGAGGTTTTCAAGGCAAGAATACTGAAGTGGTTTGCCATTCCCTCCTCCAGTGGGCCACATTCTGTCAGACCTCTCCACCATGACCCTCCCATCTTGAGTGGCCCCACGGGCATGGCTTAGTTTCATTGAATTAGACAAGGCTGTGGTCCTAGTGTGATTAGATTGACTGGTTTTCTGTGAGTATGGTTTCACTGTGTCTGCCCTCTGATGCTCTCTTGCAACACCTACCATCTTACTTGGGTTTCTCTTACTTTGAACATGGGGTATCTCTTCACAGGTGCTCCAGCAAAGTGCATACCTTGGACGAGGAGTATCTCCTCATCGTCGCTCCTCCTGACCTTGAACGGGGATAGCTCTTCTAGGCCCTCCTGCGCCCATGCAGCCACCGCTCCTTGGACGTGGGGTTGCTCCTCCCGGCTGCCGCCCCTGGCCTCGGGCGTGGGGCAGCTCCTCTCGGCCGTTCCTGCACCATCGCAGCCTGGCACTCTTGGCCTCTGCCCCTGACCTCGGACATGGGGTAGCCAGGCGCTAAGTGTGGAACTGTAAACCATCCATTTCATTTAAAGAAATATAAATATAAAGTGTATTCAGTCTGTGGGACAGCATGACATCTTTTTTCTCTTTCCCTCTTTAGAGAACCGCAGCCAGCAAGCCGTCCAGTGTCCCTTCCTATAGCAGATGGTCCAGCTCACAGCCGCATCAGGTAAGATGCTCCTTTTAAGAACCTTTACACATTGGTTTCCCTGGAGGTGTGCTCAGACTTGCAGTTGTGCCGTCTCTGGGCAAGCGTGGATGGTGTCAGACTGTTATCCCGGCGTGCCTTGCAGGTGGCTTCCTCGAAAAAGGGCTGTGTGGTTCCTCACGGGTGCCTTTTCTAGACTTCACGTTTTGGGTCAGGGCTCTGACAGTGACAGAAAAGTGTTGCAAAGCTCTTCTCAGTGGAAGCTGATGAAATCAATCTAGGAACCATTGGAAGCGAATTGTGCCTTTTTTCTTCAACCCATGATTTATCGCTTCTGCCCTTTTATTCCAGGAAATTGGGTACGCTCCCTGCGTGTGTTCCTGGACACAGGAACATGTACCTTGATGTGCCAAAGGATGCATTAATACTGCAAAGAATCACTTTGTTGCTGTATTTTTTGCCTGCTTACTCAGGGTGATAACCAACCTCGCTTCAGGTCAAGCAGTGCTGAGCATCGTATAACCTCTCTGGGGCAATGAAGCCAGCAGGTGCTGTCATGGCCCCGTGTGTAAACAAAGCAGGACCTTTGCTATTGGTGACACCCTGTGACCACACGGGCTTCTTTTTGAAGCTGCTCTGAGCTGGACTTGCATTTAAATTACCTATTAGTTAAGAAGCCAAAGAGAATAAAGCCCCACTTGTCTTTTACTTCATTGATCAGAGTTCTCTGTTGGACTTTTCAGGTCGCTTGGGTTTGCTGCAGTGATTATATGAGGGGCATGTTATCAATGGTTTATATTCAGACTACCCCATTTTGTGAATTTTCTGTAGAAATTCAGTATTGATGATAATTTAATCCAGCATCAGCATAATGAGAGAACTTTTTGTCTTTTTCTTTCCATCTTTTTTTTTCTTTGCAATTACAGATTGACATTTGTCAATAAAATGATTAAATTTAATAAGAGAAGAATGAAATCTTCTATTAGGCTATCTTTTATCACCATGCCATTTTTATATTAAACTAGTTGGTGGAAAGAAAAATGGTGAGGGGCTGGCTCCACCCTCATGGGCATCATGGGTGGATGAGATCTTTTCTAATCAATTTGGAGGATATATTGCTTCGTGAATGTGAGCTGAGAAAAATGGTGGCACAGAGAGAGAGGGCTGAAGGACCGGCAAGGGAGCTGCTTTGAGTGCTCAGGGTCCTCTACTTGCCCACTTGGTGGGTAAGACCTGAGCACGCACACTGGGCCAGGAATTGGGTTTGGTGGTTCCCTTCTCACACTTCAGTGAGACTGAGCTGAGCAAGTTGGCGCTTACATCTCTGTGCTCGCCCTGAGGATAGAGAGCTGGTCTAACCTAATTTTCACAGCCTAGGGGAGGTGGGACCCAGAGATGACATTGACCAAGCTTGTACAGATTTAGCTGGTCCAGGATTCTGTGTTTTCCCCTGCAGAGCTCACTCAGTTTTACAAGTCAATATGATCCTTTTGGGAACGTCCTTTTGAGATAAGGTAGTGTTGTCCTATGATTCTGTACAGGATCTGAACACTTTTCAGAGGCTGCAACAAAATGAGAAAAGTAAAGACAAGGCAGTCAGGATAGAACTTAGATTTTTTGCTATTATAATATCCTTATTTTATAAAACTAGGAAATTGCTAGATAGTATTTGTATAAGTTATAATATCTTAGGAAAATTAAAGTTAAGCCATTCTGCACACATTTCCCTATGTTTTTTCCTTGAATTCTTTGAGAGCTATAAAAGCTAAGACTAGATTAGCAACTAAAAATGGATTTCCTTTGACCCTCTTGCATGCAGAAAGAAGTCTGATTATGTGAGGAGACTTCCTATATTAATGGTGCCTTTTTGATGAGGAACATAACCCAACCTTATTTCCAAATGGTACTCAGGAAAACTAATGTTGATGTCATCTCTTTTGAGTTGAGGGTTCCCTTTAACTTTAAGTGAAAGGAGTGGTCTCTTTTTCTCTATTTCATAGGTGTCCTTGGTGATTGATTGTTGTGCTGGTCTTCTGATCATTTGCTTTCAAATCTACTCCATGCCTTTGACTTGATACCTGTTCTCCCAGGCTCTCTTGCTAACTAACTGCTATATAGGTTCTCCCAATGGCAGGCATTTTGGTGAACTAGAAAGAGACAGGATTTGTGTTTGCTTCAGGCAGTTTCTCTCCATGTCTGAGCCCTTGTGTGGATTTGACTCCCATTTTTGCTTCAGACACAGCCCCCATCCTCCCCAGCCCTAGAGGGCTAGCAGCTTTCTCACCTTCCCCTGTTTTATTTGCTCTGTTTTAGTTCTACCAACACCCTTATAACTAGTGCCTTGTATTTAAATACCTTCTATTGGACTGCCTGGTTCAATTCCTGGTTTCCAGCAGTTTTTCTGACTGTTTTCTGACAGACACACCTACATGGCATGACCCATTTCATCCTTTTGTTTCTCTAACAGCAGCATTTCATTTTAGAAGTATTATGTGAATATTTACAGGATCACCTGCTGGAAGCTGTGAGATTTATTCTCTTAAGTTGGCCTGGTGGGTGGTAATCCTTTTACACCCTTAGCCCACTCAGGATAATTACTTCTCTTCTTTGTTATTCATCCTCTAATCCTTCCCTTTCAACCTGTGTTTATTACGAAAACCTTTGTCTTTTCTGTTTGCATTATAATAAGCTCATTGGCTTCTGTCTTTGAAAGTCCCTCTCGCTCAGAGGTAAAGCATTTGCCTGCAATGTGGGAGACCCGGGTTCGAGCCCTGGGTCAGGAGGATCCCCTGGAGAAGGAAATGGCAACCCACTCCAGTATTCTTGGCTGAAGAATCCCATGGACAGAGGAGCCTGGTGGGCTACAGTCCACGGGGTCGCAAAGAGTCAGACACGACTGAGCGACTTCACTTCCCTTCACTTCCACCAGTTCTCAGCCTCATGTAGAGGATACAATTGCAGCTCACTCCTGGATTCCAGCCTTGTATCTTTCTCTGATGTTTGGTGTCAGCAGAACATTCAGAAAAAATACTGAGTCATATAGTTATATTAATACTTGCTATGAATCCAATGGATCATTTCCTGTTTGTTTTCAAAACACTGTTTGCAAACCTAAGATAGACACACACATACATACAGTAATGGGTAAATCAGTACATGCGAGACACCTACTCATTTGAAAATTAATATCATCACCTTTCCTTCATAATTGTTATCATCAGACTTAACCTTTATTGAGCACTCAGTAGGTGATGTCTGCTAATTTATCTACATGTACTATTTCATTAAAACTTTCACTGTCTCTAGGATAGAATGCAGTATTTTACAAATGAGGGGACTGGCAGCCTGAAACTTTAATTAACTTATCCAGTAACATAGGGCTAGTTTCATCAGATTCTAGGATCCTAGGCCCTTAACTGGTGGGCAATACTATTTCTAATGTATTTAAAATCATTTAAGGCAATTGAAAAACATTTTAACAATAGTTCCATTTTGAGCTGAGCAGAACACAACTTTTTGGCCTCTAGGTACTATTTCTCCTCTGAAATGATTTTGCATGGTTAAGGGTTTTTATGTTGTTGTTGTTTAAATAGGGTCTTATATCCACTATTTGCAGATAGGCAACATCTAAAGCATAGAATATAAAATATTTATTGTTTTAGTTAAAAATATACCATTTCATCTTTCATTTGGAATAATCTGAAAACATATTTGTAAGAAGGAAGTGAATTCTCCCATTGCTTTGCAGTTTGAAGGAACACACATAAAGTTTTACATGCTTTGAAAATATCTACCAAATAAAAATCATTGTATATTGCACTTTGAATAAAGGAAACAGACAAATGAGAATGGTGAGTGTCTTCAAACCTGGAATACAAAGTGATAAACTGGAAGTGTGATCATTCTTTAAATGTGTATTGTGAACTTCTCTTTAGAAAAATCTCAACTCTCCCATTTAATTTTCCCTCTTGCACTCAGAACATTTCTTCTAAATATCAAACAGCTATCCACCTATGATTTAGAAATAGAAAGTTTTTTTTCTCTGGGTAATTGTCACATATCCAAGCATTCTGTCTTAAAAAACAGTGTGAAGTTTTGGGCTGAATGATCAATTGATGAATTGATGACACTTTAGCTCTTTCATTAGTATTCTGTGTTTGTGGTTTTCATCCTGTCTGTCCTCTGAAGGATAAGAATAAGAGGCTTAAGGAAGCTTCCTGACAGAAGAGATTGACTGTAGGGGAAATTGGGTCTTGTTCTGATGGACTGGGATATGCTCAGTTCAGTTCAGTCACTCAGTCCTGTCTTACTATTTGTGACCCCATGGACTGCAGCAAGACGCTTCCCTGTCCATCACCAATACCTGGAAATTGCTCAAACTCATGTTGCTTGATTTGGTGATGCCATCCAACCATCTCATCCTTTGTCGTCTCCCTCTCCTCCTGCCTTCAATCTTTCCCAGCATCAGGGTCTTTTCCAGTGAGTCAGTTCTTCACATCAGGTGGCCAAAGTAGTGGAGTTTCAGCTTCAGCATCAGTCTTTCCAATGAATATTCAGGACTGATTTCCTTTAGGATTGACTGGTTTGATCTCCTTGCAGTACAAGGGACTTTCAAGAGTCTTTTTCAATACCACAGTTCAAAAGCATCAATTCTTTGGTGCTCACCTTAATTTATAGTCCCAACTCTCATATCCATACATAACTGCTGGAAAAACTGCTTTGACTAGATGGACCTTTGTGAGCAAAGTAATGTCTTTGCATTTTAATATGCTGTTAGGTTGATCATAGCTTTTTTACTTCCCAAGAAGTAAGCATCTTTGAATTTCATGGCTGCAGTCACCATCTGCAGTGATTTCAGAGCCCCCAAAATACAGTCTCTCTCTCTGTTTCCATTGTTTCCTCCATCTATTTGCCATGAAGTGATGGGACCAGAAGTCATGATATTCATTTTTAGAATGTTGAGTTTTAAGCCAGCTTTTTCACTCTCCTCTTTCACTTTCATCAAAAGGCTCTTTAGTTCCCCTTCACTTTCTGCCATAAGAGTGGTGTCATCTGTGTATTTGAGGTTATTGAAATTTCTCCTGGCAGTCCTGATTCCAGCTTGTGCTTCATCCAGCTCAGCATTTTGCATGATGTACTCTGTATATAAGGTAAATAAGGGGGGTGACAACATACAGCCTTGATGTACTCCTTTCCCAATTTGGAACCAGTCTGTTGTTCCATGTCCAGCTCTAACTACTGCTTCTTGACCTGCATACAGATTTCTCAGGAGGCAGGTAAGATAGTCTGGCATACCCATCTCTTGAAGAATTTTGCATAGTTTGTTGTGATCCACACGGTCAAAGGCTTGGTGTAATCAAGAAAGCATAAGTAGATGTTGTTCTGGAATTCTCTTGCTTTTTCAATGATCCAGTGGATGCTGGCAATTTGATTTCTGCTTACTCTGCATTTTCTAAATCCAAATTGAACATCTGGAAGTTCATGGTTCCTGTATGCTGAAGCCTGGCTTGGAGAATTTTGAGCATTACTTCGCTAGCATGTGAGATGAGTGCAATTGTGCAGCAGTTTGAAGATTCTTTGGCACTGCCTTCCTTTGAAGTTGGAATGAAAACTGACCTTTTCCAGTCCTGTAGCCACTGCTGAGTTTTCCAAATTTGCTAGCATAGTGAGTGCAGCACCTTAACAGCATCATCTTTTAGGACTTGAAATAAGTCAACCGGAATTCCATTGCCTCCACTAGCTTTGTTCATAGTGATGCTTCCTAAGGCCCACTTGACTTCACATTTCCAGGATGTCGGCTATAGGTGACCGATCATACCATCATGGTTATCTCAGTCATGGAGACCTTCTTTGTATCACTCTTCTGTGTATTCTTTCTACCTTTTCTTAACATCTTCTGCTTCTGTCAAGTCCATACCATTTCTGCCCTTTATTGTGCCCACCTTTGCATGAAATGTTCCCTTGGTATCTAATTTTCTTGAAGAGCTCTCTAGTCTTCCCCATTTTATTGTTTTCCTTTCTTTCTTTACATTGATCACTGAGGAAGGCTTTCTTATCTCTCCTTGCTACTCTTTGGAATTCTGCATTCAAATTTGAGGGTATATCTTTTCGTTTCTCCTTTGTCTATAGCTTCTCTTCATTTCTCAGCTATTGTAAGGCCTCCTGAGACAACCATTTTGCCTTTATGCATTTCTTTTTCTCAGGGATGGTCTTGATCACTGCCTTTTGTACATTGTCACGAACCTCCATCCATAGTTCTTCAGGCACTCTATCAGATCTAATCCCTTTAAGCTATTTCTCACTTCCACTGTATAATCATAAGGGACTTGATTTAGGTCATACCTGAATGGTCTAGTGGTTTTCCCTACTTTCTTCAATTTCAGTCTGAATTTGGCAATAAGGAGTTCATGATCTGAGACACAATCAGCTCCTGGTCTTGTTTTTGCTGACTTTGTAGAGCTTCTCCATCTTTGGCTGCAAAGAATATAATCAATCTATTTTTGGTATTGACCATCTGGTGATGTCCATGTATAGAGTCTTCTCTTGTGTTGTTGGAAGAAGGTGTTTGCTATGACCAGTGCATTCTTTTGGCAAAACTGTTAGCCTTTGCCCTGCTTCAGTTTGAACTCAAGGCCAGATTTGCCTGTTACTCCAGGTGTTTCTTGACTTCCTACTTTTGCATTCAAGTCCCCTATGATGAAAAAGACATCTCTTTTGGGTGTTAGTTCTAGAAGGTCTTATAGGTCTTCATAAAACTGTTCAACTTCAGCTTCTTTAGCATCAGTGGTTGCAGCATCAAGTTGGATTATGGTGACATTAATGGTTTGCCTGGGAAACGAGCAGAGATCATTCTGTCATTTTTGAGATTGCACCCAAGTACTGTATTTCATACTCTTTTGTTGACTATGAGTACTACTCCATTTCTTCTAAAGGATTCTTGCCCACAGTAGTAGATATAATGGTCATCTGAATTACATTCACCCATTCCAGTCCGTTTTAATTCACTGATTCTTAAAATGTCAGTGTTCACTCTTGCCATCTCCTGTTTGGCCACTTCCAATTTACCTTGATTCACGGACCTAATAATCCAGGTTCCTATGCAATGTTACTCTTTACAGCATTGGACTTTACTTCCATCACCAGTCATATCCACAGGGGAGTGTTGTTTTTGCTTTGGCTCCATCTCTTCATTCTTTCTGGAGTTATTTCTCCAGTAGCATATTGGGCACCTACTGACCTGGGGAATTCATCTTTCAGTGTCATATTTGTTTGCCTTTTCATACTGTTCATGGGGTTCTCAAGGCAAGAATACTGAAGTGTTTTCCCATTCCCTTCTCCAGTGGATGGGCCATATTTTGGCAGAACTCTCCACCATGACTCATCTGTCTTGGGTGGCCCTACATGGCATTGCTCATAGTTCCATTGAGTGAGACAAGGCATGGTCCATGTGATCAATTTCATTAGTTTTCTGTGATTGTGGTTTTCAGTCTGTCTGCCCTCTGATGGATAAGGATAAGAGGCTTATGGAAGCTTCCTGATGGGAGAGACTGACTGTGGGGGAAACTGGGTCTTGTTCTGATGGGCAGGGCCATGCTCAGTAAACTTTAATCCAATTTTCTGTTGACGGGCGGGGCTGTGTTCCATCCCTGTTGTTTGACCTGAGACCAAACTATGGTGGGGGTAATGAAGATAATGGAGACCTCCTTCACTAGACCGTTCAGTTCAGTTCAGTTCAGTCGCTCAGTCGTGTCTGACTCTTTGCGACCCCATGAATCGCAGCACGCCAGGCCTCCCTGTCCATCACCATCTCCCAGAGTTCACTCAGACTCACGTCCATCGATCAGTGATGTCATCCAGCCATCTCATCCTCGGTCGTCCCCTTCTCCTCCTGCCCCCAGTCCCTCCCAGCATCAGAGTCTTGAGTCAGCTCTTCACATGAGGTGGCCAAAGTACTAGAGTTTCAGCTTTAGCATCTTTCCTTCCAAAGAAATCCCAGGGCTGATCTCCTTCAGAATGGACTGGTTGAATCTCCTTGCAAATCCCTTAGGATTATACAGTGGAATCTGTATAGATAGATTCAAGGGATTAGATCTGGTATAAAGAGTACCTGAAGAAGTATGGACAGAGGTTCATGACATTGTACAGGAGGCAAGGATCAAGACCATCCCTAAGAAAAAGAAATGCAAAAGGCAGAATGGTTGTCTGACAAGGCCTTACAAATAGCTGAGAAAAGAACAGAAGCTAAACGCAAAGGAAAAGAGAAAAGATATACTCATTTGAATGCAGAGTTCCAAAGAATATCAAGGAGAGATAAGAGAGCATTACTTAGGGAATCAGTGTAAAGAAACAGAGGAAAACAATAGAATGAGGAAAGACTAGAGATCTTTTCAAGAAAATTAGAGATACCAAGGGAACATTTCATGCAAAGGTGGGCACAATAAAGGACAGAAACGGTATGGACCTATAGAAGCAGAAGATATTGAGAAGAGGTAGCAAGAGTACACAGAAGAACTGTACAAAAAAGATCTTCATGACCCTGATAACCACAACCATGTGATCAATATTCTAGAGCCAGTCATCCTGGAATATCAAGTGGGCCTTAGGAACCATCACTATGAACAAAGCTAGTTGAGGTGATGGAATTCCGGATGAGCTATTTCAAACAGTAAAAGATGATGCTGTGAAAGTGCTGCACTCAATATGCCAGGAAATTTGGAAAACTCAGCAGTGGCCACAGGACTTGAAAAGGTCAGTTTTCATTCCAATTTCAAAGAAAGGCAATGCCAAAAATATTCAAATTACCACACAATTGCACTCATCTCACACGCTAGTAAAGTAATGCTCAAAATTCTCCAAGCCAGGTTTAGCATACAGGAAACTATGAACTTCCAAATGTTCAATTTGGATTTAGAAAAGACAGAGGACAGAGATCAAATTGCCAACATCCACTGGATCATCAAAAAAAGCAAGAGAATCCCCAAACAACATCTACTTCTGGTTTCTTGATTTCACCAAACCTTTGACTGTGTGGATCACAACAAACTATGGGAAATTCCTCAAGAGATAGGTATGCCAGACTTTCTTACCTGCCTCCTGAGAAATCTGTATGTAGGTCCAGAAGCAACAGTTAGAGCTGGACATGGAACAGACTGGTTCTAAATTGGGAAAGGAGTACATCAAGGCTGTATGTTGTCACCCTGCTTATTTAACTTCTATGCATAGTTCAGTTGAGTTGCTCAGTCGTGTCCGACTCTTTGTGACCCCATGAATCGCAGCACGCCAGGCCTCCCTGTCCATCACCATCTCCCAGAGTTCACTCAGATTCACGTCCATAGAGTCCGTGATGCCATCCAGCCATCTCATCCTCGGTCGTCCCCTTCTCCTACTGCCCCCAATCCCTCCCAGCATCAGAGTCATTTCCAATGAGTCAACTCTTTGCATGAAGTGGCCAAAGTACTGGAGTTTCAGCTTTAGCATCATTCCTTCCAAAGAAATCCCAGGGTTGATCTCCTTCAGAATGGACTGGTTGGATCTCCTTGTAGTCCAAGGGACTCTCAAGAGTCTTCTCCAACACCACAGTTCAAAAGCATCAATTCTTTGGCACTCAGCCTTCTTCACAGTCCAACTCTCACATCCATACATGACCACTGGAAAAACCAGAGCCTTGACTAGATGGATCTTAGTCAGCAAACTAATGTCTCCGCTTTTGAATATGCTATCTAGGTTGGTCATAACTTTTCTTCCAAGGAGTAAGTGCCTTTTAATTTCATGGCTGCAGTCGCCATTTGCAGTGATTTTGGAGCCCCACAAAATAAAGTCTGACACTGTTTCCGCTGTTTCCCCACCTGTTTCCCATGAAGTGATGGGACCATATGCCATGATCTTCGTTTTCTGAATGTTGAGCTTTCAGCCAACTTTTTCACTCTCTTTCACTTTCATCAAGAGGCTTTTTTGTTTCTCTTCACTTTCTGCCATAAGGGTGGTGTCATCTGCATATCTGATGTTATTGATATTTCTCCTGGCAATCTTGATTCCAGCTTGTGCTTCTTCCAGTCCAGCGTTTCTCATGATGTACTCTGCATATGAATTAAATAAGCAGGGTGACAATATACAGCCTTAACCTACTCCTTTTCCTATTTGGAACCAGTCTGTTGTTCCATGTCCAGTTCTAACTGTTGCTTCCTGACCTGCATACAGATTTCTCAAGAGGCAGGTTAGGTGGTCTGGTATTCCCATCTCTTTCAGAATTTTCCACAGTTTATTGTGATCCACACAGTCAAAGGCTTTGGCATTGCCAATAAAGCAGAAATAGATGTTTTTCTGAAACTCTCTTGCTTTTTCAATGATCCAGCGGATGTTAACAATTTGATGTCTGGTTCCTCTGCCTTTTCTAAAACCAGCTTGAACATCAGGGAGTTCACGGTTCATGTATTGCTGAAGTCTGGCTTGGAGAATTTTGAGCATTACTTTACTAGCATGTGAGATTTTATTGTGATCCACACAGTCAAAGGCTTTGGCATTGCCAATAAAGCAGAAATAGATGTTTTTCTGAAACTCTCTTGCTTTTTCAATGATCCAGCGGATGTTAGCAATTTGATCTCTGGTTCCTCTGCCTTTTCTAAAACCAGCTTGAACATCAGGGAGTTCACGGTTCATGTATTGCTGAAGTCTGGCTTGGAGAATTTTGAGCATTACTTTACTAGCATGTGAGATGAGTGCAATTGTGCAGTTGTTTGAGCATTCTTTGGCATTGCCTTTCTTTGAGATTGGAATAAAAACTGAGTTTTCCAGTCCTGTGGCCACTGCTGAGTTTTCCAAATTTTCTGGCATATTGAGTGTAGCACTTTCACAGCATCATCTTTCAGGATTTGAAACAGCTCAACTGGAATTCCATCACCTCCACTAGCTTTGTTCGTAGTGATGCTTTCTAAGGCCCACTTGGCCTCACATTCCAGGATGTCTGGCTCTAAATTACTGATCACATCATCATGATTATCTGGGTCATGAAGATCCTTTTTGTACAGTTCTTCCGTGTATTCTTGCCACCTCTTCTTAATATCTTCTGCTTCTGTTAGGTTCAGACCATTTCTGTCCTTATGGAGCCCATCTTTGCCTGAAAGGTTCCTTTGGTATCTCTAATTTTCTTGAAGAGATCTGTTGTTTTCCTCTATTTCTTTGCATTGATTGCTGAAGAAGGCTTTCTTATCTCTTGTTGCTATTCTTTGGAACTCTGTATTCAGATGCTTATATCTTTCCTTTTATCCTTTGCTTTTTGCCTCTCTTCTTTTCACAGCTATTTGTAAGGCCTCCCCAGACAGCCATTTTGCTTTTTTGCATTTCTTTTCCATGGGGATGATCTTGATCCCTGTCTCCTGTACAATTTCACGAACCTCATTCCATAGTTCATCAGGCACTCCATCTATCAGATCTGGGCCCTTAAATCTATTTCTCACTTCCACTGTATAATCATAAGGGATTTGATTTAGGTCATACCTGAATGGTCGAATGGGCTTCCCTGCTTTCTTAAATTTAAGTCTGAATTTGGTAAAAGGAGTTCATCATCTGAGCCACAGTCAGCTCCTGGTCTTGTTTTTGTTGACTGTATAGAGCTTCTCCGTCTTCGGCTGCAAAGAATATAATCAGTCTGATTTTGGTGTTGACCATCTGGTGATGTCCACGTGTAGAGTCTTTTCTTGTGTTGGTGTTTGCTATGACCAATGCATTTTCTTGGCAAAACTCTATTAGTCTTTAGGAGACCTCAAACACAATAAGTTAAAAAAAAATAATGAAAAGGCAGAGAAATACTACACAAATGAAGGAATAAACTAGAAACACAGAAGTCCAAGTAAATGAAGAGGAAATAGGCAAACTACATGGAAAAGAATTCAGAATAATGATAGTAACAATGATCAAAAACCTTGAAAACAAAGTGGAGACTATGCAAGAGTCAATTAACAAAGACCTAGAAGAATTAAGGAATAAACATACAGAAACAAAAAACACAATTACTGGAATTAAAAAATACCCTAGAAGGGATCAGTAGCAGAATATCTGAAGCAGAAGAATACAGTGAGCTGGAAGATAAAATGGTGGAAATAACTTCTGAAGAGCAAAATAAAGTGCAGAATAAGAAGAATTGAGTATAGTCTTAGGGACCTCTAGGACAGTATTAAACACACCAGCATTCAAATTATAGGGGTCCCAGAAGAAGAAGAGAAAAAGAAAGGGTATGAGAAGGTTTTTGAAGAGATTATAGTCGAAATTTCCCCAACATGGGAAAGGAAATAGTCAGTCAAGTCCAAGAGGCACAGAAAGTCCCATCGAGGATAAAGCCAAGGAGAAACACACCAAGACACATACTAATCAAACTAACTAAGACTAATCACAAAGAAAGAATATTAAAAACAGCAAAAAAAAAAAAAAAAAAAGCAGCAAGTAACATACAAGGGAAACCCCATAGTTTAACAGCTGATCTTTCAGCAGAAACTCTGCAGGCCAGAAGGGAATGGCAGGATATATTTAACGTACTGAAAGGGAAAAATCTACAACCAAGATTTCTGTACCCAGCAAGGATCTCATTCGAAACTGATGGAGAAATAAAAAGCTTTTCAGACAAGCAAAGGTTAAGAGAATTCAGTTCCACCAAACCAGCTTTACAACAAATGTTTAAAGGACGTATGTAGTCAAGAAATACAAGAGAAGAGAAAAGATTTACAAAATCAACCTCAAACAATTAGGAAAATGGCAGTAGGAACATATATATTAATAATCACTTTAAAATAATGGATTAAATGCTCCAACCAAAAGACACCAACTGTCTGAATGGATAGAAAAACAAGAGCCATATATATGCTGTCTACAAGAAACCCACTTCAGATCTAAAGACACATATAGGCTGAAAGCGAGAGGATGGAAAAATATATTCCATGCAAATGGGAAGCAAAAGAAAGATGGGGTAGCAATCCTCATATCAGATAAAATAAACTTTAAAATAAAGAAGATTACAAGAGGTAAAGAAGGACACTACATAATTATCAAGGGATCCATCCAAGAGGAAGACATAGCAACTGTAAATATCTATGCATCCAACAGAGGAGCACCTCAATACATAAGACAAACACTAACAAACATAAAAGGAGAAATTGAACAGTAACACAATAATAGTAGTTAACACCCCACTCACAGCAATCGATAGATCATCAAAACAGAAAATTATAAGGAAACACAAGTCTTAAATGATGCATTAGATGAGATGGATTTCACTGATATCTTCAGGACATTCCATCCAAATGCAGAAGAATACACCTTCTTCTCAAGTGCACATGGAACATTCTCCAGGATAGACTACATCTTGGGTCACAGATCAAACCTCAGTAAATTTAAGAAAATTGTAATTGTATCAAGCATATTCTCTGACCACAACACTATGAGACTAAATATCAATTACAAGAAAGAAAAAACTATAAGAAACACAAACAAATGGAGATTAAACAACACATTTCTAAATAACCAACAGGTTGCTGAAGAAATCAAAAGGGAAATAAAAAAATTTCTAGAAACAAATGACAATGAAAACACAACAACTCAAAACCTATGGGATACAGTGAAAACATTTCTAAGAGGGAAGTTTATAGAAATACAATCCTACCTCAAGAAACAAGAAAAACATTGAATAAACAACCTAACTTTATACCTAAAACAACTGGAAAAAGAAAAACAAACAAACAAACAAAAAAAACCCCCAAAGTTAGTACAAAGAAAGAAATCATAAATATCTGAGCAGAAATAAATGAAAAGGAAATGAAGAAACAAGAGTAAAGCTTAATCAAACTAAAAGCTGGTTCTTTGAGAAGATAAACAATATTGACATGTCTTTAGCCAGACTTATCAAGAAAAAAAGAGAAAATCAAATCAACAAAATTAGAAATGAAAAAGGATAGGTTACAACAGACACTGAAGAAATACGAAGGATTGTAAGAGACTATTATGAACAACTATATGGTAGTAAAATGAATAACCTGGAAGAAATGGACATATTCTTAGAAAAGTTCAGTCTTCCAAGAGTTAACTAGGAAGACATAGAAATTATGAACAATCCATTACACACACTGAAATTGAAGCTGTGATCAAAAATCTCCCAAAAAACAAAAGGCCAGTACCAGATGGTTTTACAGGAGAATTCTATCAAACATTTAGAGAAGAGCTAATGCCTATTCTTCTAAAACTCTTTCAAAAAATTACAGAAGAAGGAACATTTCCAAACTCATTCTATAAGGCCACCATCACCCTGATACCAAAATCAGACAAAGACAACACAAAAGAGGAAAACTACAGGCCAGTATCACTGATGAACATAGATGTAAAAATCCTCAGCAGAATTTTAGCAAACAGAATTCAGCAACACATCAAAAAGCTCATACACTATGATCAAGTTGGGTTTAATCCAGGAATGCAAGGATTCTTTAATATACACAAATAAATCAATGTGATACACTATATTAACAAATTGAAACTTAAAAAGCATGTGATCATCTCAATAGATGCAGAAAAGTCTTGGACAAAATGCAGCACCCATTTGTGATTAAAACTCTTTAATAGTGGGCATAGAAGGAACCTACCACAACACAGTAAAGGCCATATATGATAAGCCTACCACAAACACTATTCTCAATGGCCAGAAACTGGAAGCATGCCCCCTAAGACCAGGAACAAGACTTGGGTGTCCACTTTCACCACTATTATTCAACATAATTTTGGAAGTCCTAGCTATAGCAATAAGAGAAGAAAAATAAATAAAAGTAATCCATATTGAAAAAAAAGATGTAAACTGTCACTGTTTGCAGATGACATGATACTGTACATAGAAAACCCTAAAGATAGTATCAGAAAATTACTACAGTCAATCAGAGAATTTTGCAAACTTGCAGGATACAAAATCAACACACAGAAATCACTTGAATTTCTATACACTAAGAATGAAAAATCAGAAAGGGAAATTAAGGAATCAATCCCATTTACCATTGCAACAAAAAGAATGAAATATCTAGGAATAAACTTACCTAGGGAGACAAAAGAACTGTATACAAAAAATTATAAGACAATAATGAAAGAAATCAAAGACGACATAAACAGATGGAGAGATATTCCATGTTCTTGGGTAGGAAGAATCAATATTGCGAAAATGACTGTACTACCAAATGCAATCTACAGATTCAATGTGATCCCTATCAGATTACTAAATGCATTTTTCACCAAACTAGAACAAAAAATTTCACAATTCATATGGAAACAAAAGAAACCCTAAACAGCCAAAATAGTCTTGAAAAAGAAGAATGGAGCTGGAGGAATCAACCTTCCTGACTTCAGATTATAGTACAAAGCTACAGTCCTCAAGACAGTATGGTGCTGGCACAAAAACAGAAATATAGACCAATGGAACTTTCTATCCAAAGATAGGAAGTCCAGAAATAAGCCCATGCACCTATGCATACCTTATTTTTGATGAGGCAGGGATATACGATGGGGCAAAGACAGCTTCTTCAATAAATGGTGCTGGGAAAACTGGACAGCTACATGTAAAAAATGAAATTAGAACACTTCCTAATGCCATACACAAAGATAAACTCAAAATGGATTAAAGACCTAAATGTAAGACCTGAAACTATAAAACTCTTAGAGGAAAACATAGGGAGAACACTCAGTAACATAAATCAAAGATCCTCTATGACCCACCTCCTAGAGTAATGGAAATAAAAACAAAAGTAAACAAGTGGGACTTAATTAATCTTAAAAGCTTTTGCACAGCAAAGGAAACTGTAAGTAAGGTGAAAAGACAACCTCAGAGTGGGAAAAATAATAGCAAATGAAATAACTCACAAAGGATTAATTTCCAAAATACATAAGCAGCTCATACAACTCAATGTCAGAAAAACAAACAGTGCAATCAAAAAGTAGGAAAAAGACTTAAACAGACATTTCTCCAAGTAAGACATACAGATGGCTAACAAATACATGAAAAAATGTTTAAGATTGCTTATTATGAGAGAAATGCAAATCAAAATTATAATCAGATATCAGCTCACACCTGTCAGAATGGCCACCCTCAAAAAGTGTACAAACAATAAATGCTGGAGAGGATGTGGAGAAAAGGGAACACTCTTGTACTATTGGTGGGAATGTAAATTGATACAGTCAATGTGGAAGAAGGTTTGGAGATTCCTTAAAAAACTATGAATAAAACTACCACATGCCCAACAATCCCACTCCTAGGCATATGCCCTGAGGGAACCAGGGTTGAAAAAGACACATGTATCCCATTGTTCATTGCAGCACTATTTACAACAGCTAGAACATGGAAGCAACCTAGATGTCCATTGACAGATGAATGGATAAAGAAGCTGAGGTACATATACACAATGGAATATTAAGCCATAAAAATGAATGCATTTGAGTCAGTTCTGATGAGGCAGATGAACCTAGAACCTATTATACAGAGTGAAGAGAGTCAGAAAGAGAAAGATACATATTGTATTCTAACACATATATATGGAATCTAGAAAAATGGTACTGAAGAATTTATTTACAGGACAGCAATAGAGAAATAGACATAGAGAATAGACTTCTAGACATGGGGAGAGGGGAGCAGAGGGTGAGATGTATGGAAAGAGTAACATGGAAACTTACATTACCATATGTAAAACAGATAGCCAGCCGGAATTTGCTGTATGAACCAGGAAACTCAAACAGGGGCTCTGTATAAACCTAGAGGGGTGGGATGGGGAGGAAGATGGGAGGGAGGTTCAGAAGGGAGGGGATATATGTATACCTATGGCTGATTCATGTTGAGGTTTGACAGAAAACAATAAAATTCTTAAAGCAATTATCCTTCAATAAAAAATAAATTAAAAAAAGCAGAGATATTACTTTGCCGACAAAGATCCGTCTAGTCAAAGCTGTGAATTTTCCAGCAGTCATGTATGGATGTGAGAGTTAAAGAAAGCTGAGCACTGAAGAATTGATGCTTTTGAACTGTGGTGTTGGAGAAGACTCTTGAAAGTCCCTTGGACTGCAAGGAGATCAAACCAGTCAATCCTAAAGGAAATCAGTCCTGAATATTCATTGGAAGGACTGATGCTGAAGCTGAAACTCCACTACTTTGGCCACCTGATGTGAAGAATTGACTCATTGGAAAAGACCCTGATGCTGGGAAAGATTGAAGGCAGGAGGAGAGGGAGACAACAGAGGATAAGATGGTTTGATGGCTTCACTGACTTGATGGACAAGAGCTTGAGCAAGCTCCAGGAGGTGGTGATGGACAGGGAAGCCTGTCTTGCTGCAGTCCATGGGGTCACAAGGAGTCAGTTACGACTGAGCAACTATTCAGAACTAGCCCTTTCATGGACTTCCCCGGTGGCTCAACAGTAAAGAATCAACCTGCCATGCAGGAGTTTGAGGAGACACAGTTTCGATCTCTGGGTCAGGAAGCTCCCCTGGAGGAGGGCAGGGTAACCCACTCAAGTATTCTTGCCTGGAGAATCCCTTGGACAGAGGAGCCTGGTAGGCTACAGTCCATGGGGTCACGAAGAGTCGGATACGAGTGAAGAAACTTAGCATGCGCACAGATAGCCCTTTCATAAACTTGGTCTTTAGTAAACCATGGTAGGTGAGAACTTTA
This sequence comes from Aepyceros melampus, assembly GCA_006408695.1. Lineage (NCBI taxonomy): Eukaryota > Metazoa > Chordata > Mammalia > Artiodactyla > Bovidae > Aepyceros > Aepyceros melampus. Next base: position 19,035 of record SJXQ01003430.1, read on the forward strand.
CAGTTAATCTCCTTAATATGGAAAACCAGTGAATCACAGAGAAAAGATATGTTAAGAAGCAGCAGCTGAGAACTCAACTAGGTATCCCAGGGTTATCATTTTTAGTGGCAGATAAAACTGACAGCCTTTAAGGGTGAGAGCAGACGTCTGAATGATCAGAGGAGACTGGTGTCCCAGGAAGGAGGAAAGAAGCATTTCATTTACTGTGTTTTATTGTAAAGAAGAAAGAGGTCTGCTGATAAACAGCTACAGTGAGTGTTTTTCCTAGATTATGTATTGTTTTCACACCTGCCTACAAAACGCCCTGTGCTCAGTATGTGGTTGAACTCAGTCCTCAGCATCTGAAATGCTGAAATGAATGAATGGACATACTATACGAAATGCTGGAAGGAAGCTCTCAGTCATTAGTTTCCACCTTCTCCTTCCCTGAGGCTCATCAGAGCTGATAAATGGGGTAAAACACATTTCTCTTCATCACTGGTGTTGGTTTTTATTACTGTGGTGGGAAGAGAGATGGCCAGGGGCCAGGAGAACCCACACTCCCATCCTGATCATTCTGATGCTGTATGCTGATGTTATCCTCATATGGACCAGGAAATCCATAATGTGGGGGATGAGGTGCTGGGGTAAGAGAGACTTGCTCTTGGGAGGGGCTCACAGTGAGCTGTGGGGTTGCATTGGGAGGTTTTGGTCAGAGGTGAGGAGGTGGGTTTGCTCTGGATTGAGTGCTGCTGGGAGGTGAGGTTATGTTGTCTGGGGAATGTTTGGTCCATTTTCTGATGTGGATAATGGTTTTTATTTTCCTCTATGCTTAGATCTAATTATGGAGTCATCTTGTTTTTGTCTTATTCAGTAATGGTTACAGAGGAACCTTGTCTAATCTGAGTTGTTTTTGCTAAGAAAGGAGCTCATTGGCCTTGCAGCTAATGCTTAGCCATGAATGTTAGATGGTTGTGTTATATGTACCTACAGACAGATGCATACTCACACACACATATATACATATACCCTGTACATAAACACATACTCACACACACATATACACATATACCCCATACATAAACCCACACTCGCACACACTCCCCTACACGCACCCACTTCCATATTCACACACACACCAAACCACCCACGCCCACTCCAGCCCCATTATTTGTTTGATAGTGTATGTGAGGTAGAAAACTTTAATTACCCTCTCTAATCCTTCCATTCATCCTGATACTTGCATTCAGATATTTGACTATTGGCCAGAATAGCAAAGTGATGTTCTTAACTAGAGTTGACCTCCTAGCATTTTAAATCCAGAGATCAGGGAACCTGATACCAGTTCTTATGTATTTGCAAACTGTCACGGCCATTCACAGTTTCTTTAAAGGATAAGGACAAAACTGTGGGAAAACAAACTTAACTAATATAAACCTTACAAATGTGGACTTGGATTTGAAAATGAACTATTTAGAGTATGGGAAGTTAGGATCTGATTAGTTAAAAGGTCTGGTGAATGATAGCTTGTCTCTCAACATGGCCCCCAGTGAATCAAGCCTCCCAGTCCTCACACCTCTGCCTTCCTTCCTGTCTTGAGCTCAGCTGGCCCTCTCTTGCACCTTTGACCAGTGGGGTGCCGTGCAGTGACACTGGGGCTTGCAAGCCGAGGTGCCTGGAAACCTTGCAGTCTGGGCCTGACGCTTTTGGAATGCTTACTTTAGAAGAAGCTGTCTGCCATGCAGAGGCCCCATTACCCTAACTTTATAGACTATGTGGAGCCTGGATTCACCTTGTGAAGAGGCATGAAAAGAGAGATGGCCAGGCAATTGCCACGGGGTCCCAGTGTCCTGCAGAAGTAGTGAACCTGGGAGAAAAGATGCCTTCAGATGATGCTAACTCTTGCCACCATCTAACCACAGGGAAAGACCCCACCTGAAACCACCCAGCTGAGCCAGGCTGGTGGTTAGCTGTGCAGGCAAAGGTAACTAAGGCTTCCCGGGTGGCTCAGTGGTAAAGAATCCACCTGCCAATGCAGAAGATGCCTGGGTCATCTTCTGGTTCGATCCCTGGGTCAGAAGATGTATGTTCGATCCCTGGGAGAAGGAAATGGCAACCCACTTCAGTATCCTTGCCTGGGAAATCTCATAGACAGAGGAGCCTGGCTGGCTAAGCATATGGGGGGTTGCAAAGAGCTGGACTTGACAGCAACTGAGCACGCACGCACGCAAAAGGTAGCTAAAGTCATCACTGACGTTACAGCAAACATGACTGCTCTCCGTGGAATGGCTAGGAAAGTGTTGGCAGTGACAAAAATCAGCTCTGCTGGTTTAAATGAATTCTGTTAACATTCATTTGATTAATCATGTCTCTTATATGAAAGTAAAACACTATTTAGTGATTTACAAAGTTAAAATTTCACCCTGCAATCTTTTTATTATTCATTGGCAAACAAATATGTCCCAAACTGATCAATGCCATTTTAATTCTCATTTGGCGCTCAGCGCAGACTCTTAGGACTTAAGACCCCAGAAATCATGAGCCTTACTTTCTTACAGTGTTGTCCGTAGGGTATGTTTGGGATTCAGTGATACTAACCAAATATTCCACTTGCTTCCCTGCATTGCTCTCCCCTGCGCCATCGGATGGCACCACAAGACAGATCTCAGCTGAGATACCGGTGGAGGTGGCATGTCACTTATATTCGGAGGCTGTGTGACCTTGCAGCTTCCATCTCCCAACAAAGGACAGAGGGACCACATGTCTCAGTTACAAGATAGTGGGGTCCCCATGGTCTGGATCTTTCAGTGAGTGAGAGGGGCAGAGCACCTTGTTAACTCTCAACAGACAGTAGCACAAGCCAGAAACAAACCCTTAGTTATCCTTAAGCCATTGTGATTTGGGGTTTCTTTGAATCTGCAGTCCAATCTCATCTCTTGGGAGTAATATAGGAGGCTTTAATGTCCCATGAGCTCTCCATCACAACCATCCAAGCCATTCAAACTCAACTTGAAATCTAAATAAAAATAATGTGATTTCTATGTAAATAGATCTTCAAGACAGACTTTCTGATTATTTCTCCAATTAGATTCATATCCCTAAAGCCCTCAATTTAGAAATTCTGGCAACAACACTGTTTATTTACTTGGGTGATTGGAGAACACTTGACACGCAAATCATTCTCAAATCAAGTTGTTATCCTTTTTATTTTTCAGAGTAATTTTATGTGCACAAGCCAGAAACAAACCCTTAGTTATCCTTAAGCCATTGTGATTTGGGGTTTCTTTGAATCTGCAGTCCAATCTCATCTCTTGGGAGTAATATAGGAGGCTTTAATGTCCCATGAGCTCTCCATCACAACCATCCAAGCCATTCAAACTCAACTTGAAATCTAAATAAAAATAATGTGATTTCTATGTAAATAGATCTTCAAGACAGACTTTCTGATTATTTCTCCAATTAGATTCATATCCCTAAAGCCCTCAATTTAGAAATTCTGGCAACAACACTGTTTATTTACTTGGGTGATTGGAGAACACTTGACACGCAAATCATTCTCAAATCAAGTTGTTATCCTTTTTATTTTTCAGAGTAATTTTATGGCAGATTATTAATAAAATAATATTCTAAAGGACTTAAATATTTATTCAATTAATATAATGCCAACCAAAACATCTAAGTTTTTTTTTTTTTTTTTTACTTTTACAAATGGCTATTACAAAATTTCCAAATGCATGACAGTAGAGAGAGCAGTGAAATGAACTCCATGTATCTTAGCAGTGATCAACATGTGGGCAGTTTTTCAAAGACAGGCTTTGCCTACACAAAATTTTATTCTGATTGATTACCCTTTCAAATATCAGAAAATAACTACTTTTTCCCTTCACCTCCAAAAATAGACCTGGATTTTCTATGAACACATGTGCTTTGTAGTCACCTTCCTCATTTGTTTCCAGCTTTGCCCTTGAAGAATAACTTTAAACTATTTTGCTAGAATGGCTTATTTAGAGGGGGACCTTTTCTCCCAGTCTGACCAGGAGAGGCCCAGTTCACGCCTGCTGTGTTGCATCTTACTATTCGCACCCACTTACATTCTCATTCATAACTGCTGGAGAGAAAGTTACATAGTCATCATTGTTACTAAACAGATGGGCCCATTCCTCTGTCAAATGTCTTTTTTTTTTTTTTTTTTTACTGTTTTCTCACAGATCTAAACCAATCCTAATCAGTGGAGCCTTATCCCAACATGCATGGGTCCTTGCAATATCTTCAGTGTTCAAAATGTCTTTGGCATCCATAATGGCCAACACATAATGGCCACGTAATTCCTGGGGCCTGGTGCAAAATGTTAAAATATTATTGAGAATATCAAGATGGTACAGCAAATCATTAAGCCAAGTGTGGTGCCCTTGATTTAATGGCAGCAGCAAAGGAGGCTCAGCTGCGAAGCCAGCCCTGGGCCCGCTACCCCCGCCCCCTTACCTAAGTCCTCAGGTTGACAGTTTCAGGATGTGTCCCTGTACTTGACCCTCTGCTGTGCGTACGGTCAGTTTATCCTCAGTCCTTCTCAGTAGGGACTTCCCTAGTGGTCCAGTGGTTAAGAATCCACCTTCGAATTTGGGGGATGCGAGTTTGATCCCTGGTTGGGAACTAGGTAGGACCCAACATGCTGCAGGGTAGTCAGGCCTGCATGCCACAACTGCGGAGGCTTCACACACCACACCTAGACAGGAGCCTGTGCATCGCAGCAAGCAGCCCCAGCTGTCCAATTGAGACCTGGTGCAGTCAAATAAATACTTTAAAAAATCCTTCTGGATCGTTCTGAACACTGGCCTGTCTGGTTAGTGTTACCATTGTGATCATTTGCTATTACTTATGAGCGGCAGAACCAGAATCCAACACAAATGTGCTTGGTTTCAGAACGAGGAATTATAATTTCTCGTGTTCTGACACCTAACCCTCCCGGCTTAGCTGACTCTTGGCAGGGTTCCCACCAAGTCTCCTGTCTGGATTCCCAGGAATAGAAGCCGGTCATTTATAAACATATGTCCAGGGACTACGGTGCACTTTCGCTGCTCTCTGCGTTCCCGTCTGTCCCCTTGGACTTCTCTCTGATGGGTGCACTGGCTCAACTGCACCTTCTCCCCTAATTACTATACCTACCAAGATAAGCCTGAGCTTGAACTCTGAGGATCTCTTGGGCTTACCTCTGGATCTAGTTTAGTTTCATCCACTCTAAAACTTCCTTCCTGGTCTCACATTCAAGGTGTTGAATGTATTGAGAAATATGTATTGATATCCAATGTGATGATTTCAGAAGGGAATTTCAAGGGGAGTTTTGATGTTCAGTTTTGCCTTTTACTGTCTATGGAACTGTTAAGGGAAGTCTCCGCTCGCTTCGTATAAACATATTTATTCAGTTAAAAGAACACACATGGGCCAAAACTCCTGTGAGTTCTTTGAAAATAGTTACTGTAGAAGACAGAAGTTATTGAGGGAGCTGTATTCCTTTAGCAGTCAAATAGTCAACTATTTTGTTTTAGGGAGTAAGCTTAGATTTCTTCTCGATCATTTTGTGTCAAAGAGAGGAATAAGATTTCTGTACAAGTTTTATGATGCATCATTAATGCGGAAATGGAAAAGGAGGCTTAAAAACAATGAGGCTCTCATATCATTTCTGTATTATTATTGTTCATTTCCTCACAAAAACAGATCCTATGGCGTTTGTTACTAGATCAGCTGTGAATGGGGCTATTACTGGAGCATGAGTGGGTATGAGAGACCACGTGATATAAATATAAATTAAAAACATTTATTCTTTTATGAATAAATGTTTGCTGTGGGAAAAAGCCATGAGCAGAACCAGAAGAGATTCTGTGTCCATCTGATGTTGACACGCCCACATTAGTGTGATGGACTCTTCTTGGAGCACGTGGCTTCTTCACTTCCACCTCAAGGGAAGCACAGCTACCTCAGTGGTCAGTGGTGCATTTCAGCTTTGGGGGAGTTCTCCATGGAGTAAATGGAGAGACATCTTGATGTTTTGGAGACTGTGGAATATGAAATAAGTTGGTGATCTTACTTCTCTATAGATCCGCTCATCAGTATTGTTGAGCCCATTGTTGCTGATATTCAGTTTCTCAGTTGTGTCCTGCTCTTTGTGACCCCATGAACTGCAGCATGCCAGGCTTCCCTGTCCTTCGCCATCTCCCAGCGTGCTCAAACTCATGTCCATTGAGGCAGTGATGCCATCCAACCATCTCGTCCTCTGTCATCCCCTTCTCCTCCTCCAATCTTTCCTAGCATCAGCGTCTTTTCCAATGAGTCAGCTCTTCGCATCAGGTGGCACAGTATTGGAGCCTTGGCTTTAGTCTCGGCAAATTAAATGCCCATTGGCAAATTAGATATGAATTCCTGAAGGGAGAAGCCTCTGCCTGATGCTAGCAGGGAAAAAGCTGGAAAATAAGACACTAAAAGCCAGGTGGTTGTTCTTAGTGACATGTGGTTCAGTGGAGATGGACTTGGTGTCTTTCCTCTCTGGTTACTGATTGCTATGTGGAAGCCCAGCAGTGGCTTCTCTGGCTTTGCTGTGCTGCACTGCAGTTTCTGCTCTGTCACTGAAATTGCTTCCTTTTTTCTTTTTTTTTTGTCTTTAATTTCTGTCATCAGTGTTGTTCTGGGTTTTGGCAGGATGATATGGGAGAATGGCATTGAAACATGTAAATTATCATATGTGAAACGAATCGCCAGTCCAGGTTTGATGCATGATACAGGGTGCTCGGGGCCGATGCACTGGGATGACCCAGAGGGATGGGATGGGGAGGGAAGAGGAAGGCGGTTCAGGAAGGGGAACACATGTACACCCATGGTGGATTCATGTCAATGTATGGCAAAACCAATACAAGATTGTGAAGTAATAAATAAATAAATAAAACTGAAAAAAAAGCACCCACTTATTTATTTATTTATTTATTTGGCTGCACTGGGTCTTAGCTGTGGCATGCAAACTCTTAATTGTGGCGTGTGGAATCTAATTTCCTGATGAGGGATTGAACTCAGGCATCTTGCATTGGGAATGCAAAGTCTTAGCCAGCTGGACCACCAGGGACGTCCCTGCTGTTGCCTTCTTAATGGAGCATGATTCCCTGTTGATCTCTTTTAGGACTGCAGACTCTCAGAGTGTGTCTCTTTGGAATTTGGGGGAAAAGATACAAGACTTGACCTCAGAATGATATGATTAGTGTGAAAAGCCTTTAGTTCCATAGTGAGATACGGCTCTATAAGATGAGAGATCTTTTTGTTTTATAGGGTGTTTGTATATTTAACATCTTGCATACTGGGGGGAGAAAGAAAATGATGAGACTTGTTGTTTTGGGTGGTAAAGGCAAGGAGTTCTTACAACAATAATGGTTAAGAACTGGGACCCTGAGACATGCAAAGCTATTTCCTATCCTAAATCTGTCACTAGCTTGATCTTGGGATGTCTCTGAATCTCTTAGCACTTGCTTTTGTATCTGTAAAATGGAGGAATTGATTGAAGTTAACTCATAGAGGGTGAGTATTAAATGTTCAGTCAGCAAAACCCTTAGAATTTCAGTTTTCTATGTGAAGCACGCCGTGATGATAGCTAAGTCATTTCCACAGGTTGGCAATGAATGGTATTTCCGTGCTTAGGGCTGTTGTAGGAGCCATTGCTCATGCCCGTAGAACTAGTGTTTCTGCATAGACCATTTGAGACTCAGACCCACATTCATGTGTTACTATTTGAGATTGGGTTGGAATCAGTTTATTAACCCAAGTGATGAATTCTTTTGAGCCACAGGTTAGCTTAACTAGACACTTAGTATGACAGTCACTTCCAGAGTGTGTCTTCTGACTGGTGAATGTCTGGTGATGCTCATCTCTGTAACTGAGGACAGAAAAATGCAGAGACAAAAAGATTTAGTTGATGCTGAGCATACCTAGAAAAGGACTCTCCACATCAATATTTATCATCTTCTTTCAAGCTTATATTGACGGAGTTGACACTTTGTGGCCAACATGAACATTATGACTATTATAAGTTCCAATTTATATAAAATATGTTAAACTGAATTTCCATCTCATACTAACCATACTCTTTTTCTATAAACATTTGGAAGAATTTTCATTACTTTGCTTTGAAATCATTTCACTACAAGGACAAATACAATTTCTAAGGGGCTCTCATTTCTCAATTACTGTGCATGCATGAGCATTCTTGCAAAGTGAGAAAAATTGAATCTAAATTATTTTCAAATGCAAGGATATTTCATGAATACTAAATTTAACCAGTGATGAAACAGCTGGTTTTAAGTTTTATTGATATTTGTGGCCTACATTTTGTAGATTTGGTGTTATTGAAGGTTAAAGCAGTTTGAACCATGAAAAAAATGAATCTAGGTGTTACTCCTCCCCCACTCCTTACTGGTAACCACTAGTCTGTACCTATATCTGTGAATCTGCTTCTTCTTTTTTTTTTTTTAAATATTCACTAGTGTGTTGTACTTTTTAGATTCCACACATAAATAACTTCATACAGTATTTTTTCATTGTCTGTCTGACTCACCTTCATAGAAGTCCATCCATGTTGCTACAAATGGCAAAATTTCTGTTTTTATGGGTTAGTAGTATTCCATTGCATCTGTCTGTCTGTCTACCTGTCTATCTGGCTAAGCCACTTCTTTACCCATTCATCTAGTGAAGGACACTGAAGTTGTTTCCATATGCTGGCAATTGTAAATAATGCTGCTGTGAACACTGGGCTACATACATCTTTTTGGTAGTGTGTTTTCTTTTGTTTTGTTTTTCAGATAGATGCCCAGGAATGGAATTGCTAGGTCATATGGTAGTTCTGTTTTGGTTTTTGAAAAACCTCCATACAGCTCTTCAGAGTGACTGTACCAATGTGCACTCCCACCAGCAGTGTCGGAGGAGCCCCTTCTCTGCACACCCTCTCCAGCATATGTTATTTGTGTTCCTTTTGATGATGGCCATTTTCATAGGTGTGAGGTGATGTGTCATTGTGATTTTGAGTTGATGTGCAGTTCTTTGATGATTATTGATGTTGAGCACCTTTTAATGTGCCTGTTGGCCATCTACATTTCCTCTATGGAAAAATATCTATTCAGATTTTCTGCCCATTTTAAATTTTTTTTGATGTTGAGTTGTAAGAGCTATTTATATTTGTTGAATATTAATCCCTATGACCAGATGTATTGATACTTTAAAATTCAAACTTTTTTTACTTTTAGAATGTTAAAACAGCTTATATTCCATATACTTTATAACAGTCCTAAAAGAGTCTTGAACAATGTCCTTAATCAGTCGCATTAGCCTGGGGCTAAATAAATAAAAAGCTTCAGATTATGTCAGGTCAGTTTTCACCACTAAATCTGTTCGTGTCAGATAAATTCTTGCTGTAAAATGCCTTATGAAAAAAAGTTTTCCCAGCATTTTGAATTTTGGAAACCTTTGAGGAATTATTGACCTATGACCTCTAGCCTATTACTGGAATTAGATAATTTTATATGGCTTATAGATTAAAAAGGAATATCATCTTCATTTTATGGCTGGCTAAATTGAGATACAGAGTAAATTGATAGCTTTTTCTAGGTGACAGAGCAAGAATGTTATCAAAATAGAGATGGCATCAAAATGCTCTGAGGTACCCCCACCCCCAGGGATCCTCTTAATTTTTAACATGATCCTTAGTTACTCAAATGGCTGTTTCCTTATAGCTTACTTGAGCCTTAATGACCCTAGTTTCCACAGACAGGTGAGGACCTCAGCCCTTCTCAGCATCACTGTGCCACGCTGTTTCACTGAGTTTTGCTGCACTGGGGCCCTGGTTGTGTAATTATGCTACAGAAAACCTCTAGGGCTTACACACCAAAATATACATGTGTGACATTGTTGAAGTGGAGTGAAACTCACTCAGTCATGTCTGACTCTTTGCGATTGCATGGACTGTAGCCTGCTAGGCTCCTCTGCCCATGGAATTTTCCAGGCAAGAATTCTGGAGTGGATTGCCATTCCCTTCTCCAGGGGATCTTCTGGACCCAGGGATCAAATCTGGGTCTCCTGCACTGCAGGCAGATTCTTTACCATCTGAGCCACTAGGGAAGTCCCTGGAACATTGTTGGGATGGGCTAAATTAGCTGTTATCTATTCCTTGCAAGGTTCATTTGCTAGTGTTTTCCTGGCCTCTCTTTGCTGAAGTCAAGAGGATTGAAGCTAGCTTCCTGCTGTACCTCCTCCTCCCAGCTGTTAAAATTTCCTGCTGTTTTGCAGGCACAGCCCATGTCAGGATCCAGGGCATGTTTCATTGCTGCTGCTTTACTCACTTATTTTCGTCAGCACAGAGCTTAGTCTCAGAAGTGACAGCTTAAAATAATTCATTTGATGTCTTCGTGGACATGTGAACTCTGAATGACTTCACAATACCTGGTATGCGGAGAAGCCTATTATGACACTTGTGGTATCTTTAGCAAAGCTAATATTAGCATTCAGGTTTTTTTCTGTGCATGGAGGCATTCATTCATTCCTTTGTTTTTCAGTTTATCCAGGAAGCATATATTAAAACCCTAGGAGGGAGCTAGAGCTGGGAAGGTCACACGAAGATCACTGTACAGCTGTCTCTCTGGAAATACAGTGAGGAGAGACTGCTTTTCCTCCCTGGCACAGCGATGTCATAAATTAGCTGAAGCACTCACAACTTTCCAGTGGAGTGAGCCAAGGCTTCGTTCATTTTTTACAACCACGCGTAAGAAGCCAGGCAGGGCAGTTTAATGTCATGGGTTCACAGCACTGGGCGTTGGTGACATATGGCTGGGGTTCAAAATCGGACAGACCATTTACCTTTACCTTTTTTGTTTGTTTGTTTGGTGTTTGGATCCTGCTACCTTGCTGAGGCTGTTTATCAGCTCTTAGTTTGTGTATGGAGTCTTTAGGGCTCAAGTCATCTGACAGTTTTACCTCTTGCGTTGCAACTTGGATACATTTTCTTTCTTTCTTGTTTAATTGCTGTGTGTGAGTCTGAGTGAACTCCGGGAGTTGGTGATGGACAGGGAGGCCTGGTGTGCTGTGATTCATGGGGTCGCGAAGAGTCAGACACAACTGAGCGACTGAACTGAACTGAACTGAACTTTCAATACTATTTTGAACAGGAATGGTGGGAATGGGCATCCTTGTCTTCTTCTAGATGTAGAAAGAAGGCAAAGTGCTTTTCACTGTTAAGTATCATATTGGCTGTGGGTTTGTCATAAATAGCTTTTCAGTTCAGTTCAGTCGCTCAGTCGTGTCCGACTCTTTGCGACCCCATGAATCACAGCACGTGAGGCTGCCCTGTCCATCACCAGCTCCCGGAGTTCACTCAGACTCACGTCCATTGAGTCCGTGATGCCATCCAGCCATCTCATCCTCGGTCGTCCCCTTCTCTTCCTGCCCCCAATCCCTCCCAGCATCAGGGTCTTTTCCAATGAGTCAACTCTTCGCATAAGGTGGCCAAAGTACGGAGCTTCAGTTTTAGCATCATTCATTCCAAAGAAATCCCAGGGTTGATCTCCTTCAGAATGGACTGGTTGGATCTCCTTGCAGTCCAAGGGACTCTCAAGAGTCTTCTCCAACACCACAGTTCGAAAGCATCAGTTCTTTGGCATTCAGCCTTCTTCACAGTCCAACTCTCACATCCATACATGACCACAGGAAAAACCATAGCCTTGACTAGACGGACCTTAGTCGGCAAAGTAATGTCTCTGCTTTTGAATATACTATCTAGGTTGGTCATAACTTTTCTTCCAAGGAGTAAGCGTCTTTTAATTTCATGGCTGCAGTCACCATCTGCAGTGATTTTAGAGCCCAAAAAAACAAAGTCTGACACTGTTTCTACTGTTTCCCCATCTAAATAGCTTTTAGTTAGTCATAAATAGCTTTTAGTATGCTGAGATACGGAGAAGGCAATGGCAACCCACTCCAGTACGCTTGCCTGCAAAACCCCATGGACGAAGGAGCCTGGTAGGCTGCAGTCCAAGGGATCGCTAAGAGTCTGACACGACTGAGCGACTTCACTTTCATTTTTCACTTTCATGCATTGGAGAAAGAAATGGCAACCCTCTCCAGTGTTCTTGCCTGGAGAATCCCAGGGACAGGGGAGCCTGCTGGGCTTCCATCTATGGGGTTGCACAGAGTCAGATATGACTAAAGTGACTTAGCATAGCATAGCATGCTGAGATATGTTCCCTCTGCAGTCACTTTTGTGACAGTTTTTATCAGGAATGGATGTTAAATTTTATTAAACGTTTTTTCTGCATCTATTGAGACGGTCATGATATTCTTGTCTTTTCTGCTGTTGATGCGGTGTATCACACTGATTGATTTGTGTGTACTGAAACATCTTTATGACCTTGAGATAAACTCAACATGGTCATGGTGTATGATCTCTTTTATGTGTTGCTGTATCTGGTTTGCCAACAACTTGTTAAGAATTTTTGCATCTATATTCATCAAAGACACTGGCCTGTAGTTTTCTCTATTGGGATACCTTTTTTGGTGGTGTTATCTTCGTCTGATTTTGGTTATCAGAGTGATGGTGGCTGCATAGCATGTCTTGAGGGGGTGTTTCCCTTTCCTTCAGTCTTCTGGAGGAGCGTCAGAAAGAATATGCGGGTCCACTGAGAATGCCCTGATTCTGGTTCTGTGGTCTGTGGAACAGGAGTTTAATGAAGCCCCCGGTGGGTGTGAATCCAGCCGGTGCTGACGTGAGCAGCAGATAGTGTTCTTCCCCTTGCTGCTGCCCTGTAACCTGTTTTCTGATCTCTCTCTCAGCTATCTCTTGATGAGAAATTTTCTCACTGCTTACTGCCTGTTACAATAAGAAGAATATTAATTTTAGGCATTGAAATTTACATAAACAAAAGATTGAAATGAGCTATTTCAAATATATATAATTATATATTAATTTATATGTAATTATATAATATGTTAGCATATTGTATATGCAGATATGTATTATATATTGACCAAGATGTTCATTTGGACTTTTCCATAAGATGTTATGTAATATAAATTATATTACATATTTTCCATATTTCATAAATATAAATATATTATGTGTAAATATATATTTGTATATTATATACATTGAAGTCATTATATATTTGTATATTATATACATTATTGATATGTAACTATAATATATGAATCTATTATATATTAACCATAATTATGTTTGTTAAAATAAATACATTTAATATCAATATATTAATTTAATATACTTATACATTATATGTTTATATTAATATATTTATATATAACAAATCTATATTTATGAAATATCTTAAAGATTACTATAATTTATATCATATAATATAGTGATATATATTGCTGTACTATAAATTATATATTATATACATTTATAAATAAAAATGTATTATATATAAACACATTAATATAAATATATAATATATTCATATACGTGTATAATATATATGCTATATTAATGTGATTGTCGCTCAAAGTGACTGACTCCTTTCAACCCATAAACTATAGTCTATCAGGCTAATATATTAATTTAATATACTTATACATTATATGTTTATATTAATATATTTATATATAACAAATCTATATTTATGAAATATCTTAAAGATTACTATAATTTATATCATATAATATAGTGATATATATTGCTGTACTATAAATTATATATTATATACATTTATAAATAAAAATGTATTATATATAAACCATTAATATAAATATATAATATATTCATATACGTGTATAATATATATGCTATATTAATGTGATTGTCGCTCAAAGTGACTGACTCCTTTCAACCCATAAACTATAGTCTATCAGGCCGCTCTGTCCATGGGATTTCCCAGGCAAGAATACTGGAGTGGGTTGCTATTCCCTTCTCCAGGGGATCTTCCTGACCCAGAGATCAAACCTGCATTGCAGGCAGATTCTTTACTGTGTGAGCCACCAGAAGCTAACACAACATTGTAAATAAACTATACTTCATTAAAAAAAAAAAAGTTTTTTAAAAGGGTTTTAAAGTAAAAGGAGAGAGTTCTGCTAGGAGAAACCTTTAGATTCAAAATGAAGCATCAGCTCCTCCCTGGGTTTGCAGGCTAGAAATGGCAACCCACTCCAGTGTTCTTGCCTGGAGAATCCCAGAGATGGGGGAGCCTCATGGGCTGCCATTTATGGGGTCGCACAGAGTTGAACACGACTGAGGCGACTTAGCAGCAGCAGCAGCCCTCCTTTGCAAATTTTGAACTTGCTACATTCCACAATCACATGAACTAAAACTGCTACTGTAAGCTACGAGCTAGGAAATGGACTAAATGCCGAAAATACAAAAATATACAAGCTGTGAACTTGAGCTTCAAGTACCTTCCCTTGGAGGACGGATAGGGACCACTCACTTCCTTCTTTATTACTATTACCTGAAGGCAGAAGGTCTTCTCTCTGGAACACATATTAAACATGTATCGACTCCTGTAGTTGCTTTTGGGCAATTGGTTGTCTAAGGAATACATCCGAAAGTCAATATATTTATGTTAAAAGGGCATAACGTTGCTGCCAGGAGGGGCACACATATTAAAAGTGAACGTGAACAAAGATCACAAGTTTAACTCCATGTCATGTTATCTGCAGTCTCCTAGTTCTTAAAATCTAGAGAATATTGATCACAACACCTAAGTTCGTGGTTTTTAAGAAGTTCAAAGTTCTTTTTCTTTCACATTGAAATTTTTTTTTAATTCGAAGAATATTTTTGTTTGATATAGGATCCTTTGTTGATAATTTTGTTTTCTTTAGGGAATTTAAATCTGTCATCCCACTAAAGCTCTTCTTAAGCGTTCTCTCTTGCTGCTGCTGCTTCGTTGCTCAGTCGTATCTGACTCTTTGTGACCCCATGAATCGCAGCCCTCCAGGCTTCTCTGTCCATGGTATTCCCCAGGCAGGAATACTGGAGTGGATTTCCATCTCCTCCTCCAGGGGATCTCTCCAACACAGGGAGGGAACCTGCCTCTCTTACGTCTCCTGCATTGGCAGGAGGATTCTTTACTTCTAGTGCCACCCGGGAAGCCCAGGTGTTCTCTCTTATTCTATTTCTATTATGTGGAAATGAGAATTTTTCATCTTCCACGTGGCATATCTCCTAATCTTCCCTCCAAAGTAACTACAAATCAAGAGTTTTATTGTATGTTGTAGGGTTTATGGGGAAGGGCTACATTAAATGGTATAGAACAAATACTAGAGTATTAAAAACAAACAAACAAAAAACCTTTATCAAAACACTTTTTTTTTCCCCAGCACCACTTTATCCTATAGCACTTGAAGCAGAAACCTCAGCATCTTCCTGGTTCCTCTGTGGGCTGTATTAAAATCCTCCTTGTCTCTTGGTGAGGATTTTATAACTCAGCTTCTGTGGTCTCTGTTCCTGCCAGCCCACAGGCCCACAGCCATCTTCTACACCAGTAGGAATAATTTCTCAAGTACAGATATCTCCTCCTTACATCTAGTCCTGCACCCACTCTGATGAGAAATTGTTTACAGTCCTCACCTAGGAGAATGGCCAAATCCAGCCTTGGGGACCATTTTCTTCATCCTAGCTCGTTTCCATTCCCCAAAACATCTTTTCAAGAAAGCAGAAAAGTTGAGTTTGACTCAAGAAGGCCTGGCCACAGTTTCTCAGTGATTCTTAGAACCAGAGGAGTGAGGGGTGAAATATTAAGAATTTGTTGAGACTTGAGAGACAAGGTGGCCTTCTTTTATACTCACGGAGGGACTTTACATCTTTACATATCAAGTTTGTTCTCCCTGAAATGCAGTCCCAGACTCCTTTCTACCTAGAAACCCGTTTCTTCCGCTCCTCCCCCTCCTTCTTTTTTGGTGTTTCTTCTGTTACAAACAACTTGAGAAACCTTTCAAAATTAGCACCAGAAATTTCATCACTTCTAGCCCCTCTTTCTCTAATAAAGTCGCTACTTTAAGACAGTACAATTTGACTGTGTCTACCTTTCCTACTAAACTGCGAATTATTTGCAATTTGGGACAAGATTTGTTCTGAAGCAATGTGTGTTTCTTAAAGTGGTTGGTAAATTAAGGAGAGATAGCATTTAAGAGGAAGTTGTGTTGATTCCTATGTGAGTTGGCCCAGAATGTTCATGTTTTGAAGTGATCAGATATAAGCTTTCTTATAATTAAAGAAGAAAATTTAGCTGCGTGTAAGAAAAACACCTAAAGCTTTGGCCAGTGTACCTTTCTTTACCAAGAAACAGGTGATTTTGTGGCTTCAGGAGCTGCTAACTTTCTGCTATGTTATTAAAAGATCCATACATTTGTTCTCTACATCTGTGTTCTCTGGGGTGGGATGAATTGGGAGATTGCGTATGACATATATATACACTACTATGTATAATGTAAAATAGATAACTGATGAGCATCTATTGTGCAGTACAAGGAACTCTACTGAGTGATCTGTGGTGACCTAAATAGGAAGAAAATCTAAAACAGAGGGGCTATATCTATAGGTATTGCTGATTCACTTTGCTGTTCAGTAGAAACTAACAACGTTGTAAAGCAACTATACTCCGGTAAAAAATTTTTAAAAGAGAGCAAAAAAAAACAATCAAGGGAAGTATCTGTTTGAGTCTTCCTCCCACTCTTTGGTTGGGTTGTTTGTTTTTCTGATATTGAGCTGCATACGCTGCTTGTATATTTTGGAGATTAATCCATTGTCAGTTGTTTCATTCGCAATTATTGTTCTCTACATTTAATTCTATTTTTGTTTGGAGGATATTACTTTAAAATATTGTGTTGTTTTCTACCATATATCAACATGAATCAACCATAGGTATCCATATATCCCCTCGCTCTTGAGCCTCTCCCACCTCCCACCCCTTCCTACCCCGCTGCATTGTCACAGAGCCCTGAATTTGGGTTCCCTGCCTCATGCAGCAAATTCCTGCTGGCTGTCTGCTTTACATATGGTAATGTGTATGTTTCAATGCTATTCTTTCTCTCATTCCTTCCCCTACTGTGACCAGAGTTTGTTATGTTTCTGTCTCCTTTGCTGCCCTGCAAATAGGATCATCAGTACCATCTTTATAGATTCCATATATATATATATGCGTTAATATCTGATATTTTTCTCTCTTTCTGCCTTACTTCACTCTGTATAACAGATTCTAGTTTCTTCCACCTCATCAGAACTACTCAAATGCGTTCCTTTCTCATTTGCAATTATTTTCTCCCATTCTAAGGGTTGTGTTTTCATCTTTTGTATAGTTTCCTTTGCTGTGCAAAAGCTCTTAGTTTAATTAGGTCCCACTTGTATATTTTTGTTTTAATTTCCATGACTCTAGGAGGTGAGTCAAAGAAGATATTTCTGTGACTTATATCAAAGAGTGTTTTGCCTATGAGAAGTTGCAACACATATCTACAATGGAATATTACTCAGCCATAAAAATGATATGAGTCAGTTCCAGTGAGATTGGTGAACCCAGAACCTGTTACATAGAGTGAAGTAAGTCAGAAAGAGAAAAACAAATTTCATATATTAACACATATATACAGAATGTAGAATACTGGTACTGATGAACCTATTTGCAGGGCAGGAATAGAGATGCAGACATAGAGAACAGACTTTGGACACAGTTGGGGAGAGAAAGGGTGGAATGAGTTGAGAGGATAGCATTGACATATATACACTATCATGTGTAAGATGGATAGCCAGTGGGAAGCTGCTGATTGAGCAGAGGGAGCTCAGCTGGGTGCTCTGTGACAACCTAGAGGGGTGGGATGGGGTGGAGAGTGGGGGCAGTTCAGGAAGGAGGAGACATATGTGTAATTGTGGTTGATTTACGTTGTTGTATGGCACAAGCTAACACAATATTATAAAGCAATTATCCTCTAATTAAAAGCAAATTTAAAAAATCATGTGAAGAATCTATCTATTGCTTGAGAACACAGCAATCTCTCTATCTTTATCTTTATTCAAAGGAGAGATTTCAAGTGTAGATAAAGATGTTGCAAAGATATTTTCCTATGTTTTTTTAAAAAATTGTGAGTGCAGAATTTCTGGTACTATTAGGTTTTTAGTGAAGCTTAAGACTTTTTTTCTATCCTCATAGATTGTGTGCAGAGGCCTGCAGATTAAACCTACAAGAGACAGATCAACAGGAGAAATACATGCACAGTTTACTTGATGTTAATATTTTATGTAGCCTAAAAGCCTTCATAGAGAAGAAAAATGGTATAGGAATGGGATAGACCTGGGAACTTCCATGCCATGTTAACAAGGAACAGTTCACTGTGGAGATCATACATATCCAAGGGGCTGGGCTGGGGATGCTAAATTTTGGAAAAGTTAGGAAATATGTGGGGCTAATGAGAGGTAAAGTTTATTTTAGTAGGTTTGTTTGCACAGTTTCATTGTGGCATCCACATTTCATGTCGAGACAGAAGAATGTTCTCTTCTTTTTAGTGCACGGTGGGCACTTTGCTCATAGGAAATCCTATGTCCAATTTTTAGGTAGAATGAGGTTGATCAGAGAGCCCTTCCTGCATCTGCTGTTTGTCAAGTACTTGCAGCTCAAAATCATCCACACGGCAGGGTGGCAATTTGGGGCTGGCATGTTCTGATCCGCATCAGAGTGTAAGGACTTTTTCCTCCCAGCTCACCACCACTACAGTTATTTGAGGGAGAAAAGATCAAAATCTTATTAGGATCTTTTCAACTGGGTAGGACCAGAGAGCTTGATCTGCCTAATATCTGGGTGTTCACAGCTGCATGGGAGACCAAGTCCTGCCCGTGAGGTGTCATCATTAAAACAATGAATGGGAATGTTCTGAGCATTCACATGGTGTCCCATTCAGAAAGTGCTGCATTTTTCTTATCAGAAAAGTAGTGTTGAGAAAAATGAAGGCAGAATCTGACCAGAACTTCAGCACAAGCCCGGACATGATGGTGGCTCTTGAAAGGGGGTCATGCGCTTATTTACAAAGCAGGAGAGCAACATTCCCAGCCAAGCTGTAGGATGAGAGCCAGGGCTGGCTGGAGGATTTTGAATGGGATCATGGCACCTGATTCCATGAGTTTTTGCCTGACCAGACCTGCCCCCACACAAGGCAGTCTTAGTAAATCTTCAAATAAGGGGAAAGTGAAAGTGTTAGTCATTCAGTTGTGTCTGACTCTTTGTAACTCCATGGACTGTAGACTGCTGGGCTCCTCAATTCAGGGAATTCTCCAAGCAAGAATACTGGAATGGGTAGCCATTGCCTGCAGGGGGTCTTCTCAACCCAGGGATCAAACCTGGGTCTCCCACATTGCAGGCAGATTTTTTATTTATTAATTTTTTTTACCACCAGATAAGTAGAGAACTCAGCAGTGGCCACAGGACTGGAAAAGGTCAATTTTCACTCCAATCCCAAAGAAATGCAATGTCAAACAATGTTCAAATTACTGCGCAATTGCACTCATCTCACATGCTAGAAAAGTGATGCTTAAAATTCTCCAAGCCAGGCTTCAACACTATGTGAACAGAGAACTGCCAGATGTTCAAGCTGGATTTAGAAAAGGCAGAAGAACTAGAGATGAAATTGCCAAAATTTGTTGGATCATAGAAAAAGCAAGAGAATTCCAGAAAAAAAAATCTGCTTTATTGACTACGCTAAAGCCTTTGACTGTGTGGATTACAACAAACTGTATAAAGTTCTGAGAGAGATGGGAATACCAGACCACCTTATCTGCCTCCTGAGAAATATGTATGCAGGTCAAGAAGCAACAGTTAGCACCAGAAAAAGAACAACAGACTAGTTCCAAGTTGGGAAAGAAGTACATCAAGACTGTATATTGTCACCTTGTTATTTAACTTATATGCAGAGTACATCATGCAAAATGCTAGGCTGGATGAAGCACAAGCTGGAATCAAGACTTCCGGGAGAAATATTAATAACCTTAGATATGCTGGTAAACACCACCCTTATGGCAGAAAGCAAAGAGAAACTAAAGAGCCTCTTTATGAGGATGAAAGAGGAGAGTGAAAAGGCTGGCTTAAAACTCAACATTCAAAAAACAAAGATCATGGCATCTGGTCCCAAGGCAAACAAGTGGGTAAACAATGGAAACAGTGAGTGACTTTATTTTCTTGGGCTCCAAATTCTCTGCAGATGGTGACTGCAGTCATAAAATTAAATGACACTTGCTCCTTGGAAGAAAAGCTATGATCAACCTAGTCAGCATATTAAAAATCAGAAACTTGACTTTACCAACAAAGGTCTGCATAGTCAAAGCTATGGTTTTTCTAGTAGTCATGTATGGATGTGAGAGTTGAACCATAAAGAAAGCTGAGCACTGAAGAATTGATGCTTTTGAACTATGGTGCTGGAGAAGACTCTTCAGAGTCCCTTGGACTGCAAGAAAATCAAACCTGTCAATCCTAAAGGAAATCAGTCCTGAATATTCATTGGAAGGACTGATGCTGAAGTTGAAACTCCACTACTTTGGCCACCTGATGCAAAGAACTGACTCAGTGGAAAAGACTCTGATGCTGGGAAAGATTGAAGGCAGGAGAAGGGGATGACAGGATGAGATGATTGGATGACATCGCCAACTCGATGGTCATGAATTTGAGCAAGCTCTGGTAGTTGGTGATGGACAGGGAGGCCTGGCGAGCTGCAGTCCATGTGGTCGCAAAGAGTTGGACAGGACTGAGCAACTGAACTGAACTGAAGGGGATTCTGCCCCAGTTCCCCAGCCCTACTCGCTTCCCCAGGTGTAATGGTGGCCAAGGCACCTGAGCTCAGGTTAACCGCCACCCAGCCCCTGCTTCTGTGCAGGCACAGGGCAAATGTGGAACCTGGAGACCAACTGGGCTGGAGGTCTTAAGGTGCTCAGAAATTATCAGACCTCATCCATGATGGCCAGGCTGAGACAATGTGGGTTTGTCTGTATGTGTATTTTAAAACAAACAAACAAACAAACAAAAACATGAAATAGAGTCAATTTATTAGTTTATTTATTTTTAAGGCACATAAGATTTAGCTCCCCAACCAGGAATCCAGCTCTCACCTCCAGCATTGGAAGGCAAAGTCTTTTTTTTTCTTTTCTTTTCTTCTTCTTCTTATTATTTCCTTTTATTTTATTTTATTAGTTTATTTTTTTAATTTTTATTTTTACTTTATTTCACTTTACAATACTGTATTGGTTTTGCCATACATCAACATCAATTTACAATGTTACGTTTCAAGTGTATAGCAAAGTGGTTCGATTATATCTATGTATGTATTCTTTTTCAGAGACTGTTTTCCATTATAGTTTATTACAAGATATTGAATTAGTTCCCTGTGCTTTACTGTAGGTCCTTATTGTTTAGGGGCTGCAGTGTTTTTTCGGGTGGTTCACGTTATTCTGGGCAAAGCAGGATTCTGATGACATTTGGTGGTAGAAAGGTGTGGGGGAGTGGGGTGCTGAAAAAATACTGGCCTCACCCCCTCAGGTCCTTCCAGCCGTGGATCCAAACTTGAACCCTGTGGAGAGAGAGGGGAGGCCCTGCCTATGGCCCACAGTTGTTCCCAGCCATGAGATCCACCCACCAGCAGGAAGAGAGAAGTCAGCATGCTCACTGGCATCCCCATCACAAATCTGGGTTGGCTCCCGACGGTCAGTCTGACTGGAGCGATCATCCACCAGGGATGGTGGTGGCGAGGGGCACCGAGGGGGGGCCGGCACGTTACAGTCTCTCTCCCAGGAGGTGAGGGACTAAGCTGACAGAGAATCTCAGCAACCCCCTTTGAAAATATTGCCAGTGGAGCTCAACTCTCTGCTGTGCTTGGCCTCTGGCCCCATGAAATGGACCAAGCAGCTGCTGAGATGACACCAGGGGGCGGGGCGACACACAGGACATGGCTGTATCAGCATCATCTAGGAGGTCTCCTCTCCCCTCTTCAGAGAAGTCCCCTTGTCATCCTTGTTGGACGCCTTCTCCATCTCACCTGGAGGAAAAACCTTCGTGCTGCCCAGGTCAGTGGAGAGGCTGGTAGACGTCTCAGCAAGAGGCTCAGGCCTTGGAAGAGCCCATCTTCCCGTCCGCTTGCGGTGTCCTTGGCATAGGTGAAGAAGTGTGGAGGGTAGAGGACCTTCCTCCCCAGCACACTGGTCCCAGTGGTGGGGGCTCACGACCCTTCTGATGAGCAGCTTCACGCAGGGCAGCAGGGGACTGAGCACCATCCTGCTGGGGCCCAGTGCCATGGAAAGACCTCGGAGGTTAGGTAGGTCAGGGATGGTCCCCAAAGCCCAGGCCCTCAACACAAGGTGCATCCTGCAGCCTGAGGGTGGGAGTGTGCAAGGTTGCACAGGGATGCATGGGTGTGGATTGAGAGCAGGCCTGAACCCCACCACGGCTCCGGCTCTGGCTCCCACCACCCTTGGGTAGCCTTGGGCACCACTGCAAGCCCAGAGCCCAAACTCTAGTTTTAATTTTGATTAAACTGGCTTCTTAAATGTGTTTAGGCCCTACATCTCTGAAGAGGATGTGGGGGAGGAGAACAAACTCCAAGGTACAGGGCTTGTGAGAGAGGATAAGTTCAAATGATGCTGGGGATTTACTTCCACTAGTAACTTTTATTAAGATTATTAGTATGTGTGTTAAAGTTCTACTCCAAAATTTCTTAAGTTTTGATTGAATTTCCCCCACTCCTATTTTTTTCCAAAAATACAGGATGCAAAGCTTTTTAGTAAGTGTGAAATGTTAGAGCAGAAATGCACGTATCTGCAGTTCTTAGCAAAAAGAAAGTTCTCAAAAATATTTGCTAATTGGGCAGGAAATATAACCATGAGGATATTCCCAGAACATTTTACCTGAGTGTCTCTTATTTATAGCTGAGCTCACCTTATCTCAGATGCCTAAAAAATTATCTACCTCAACAGCCCAAATCCTCTGTAAAATAAAACATTTCTGTTTCTCGTTATGCCTTATTTATTCTCCTCCCAACACGAACTCTTAATTACCTGTGTGTCTGTGTTCCCCATTAGACTATGAGTTCTACCAGACTGGGTGCCCGATAGGCACTCCACAAACACAAATTGTTGAATGCATGAATCAGTGTCGGGTGAATATTTGTATTAATTGTCAACCTAGAATCTTAATTTCTCTTGGGAGAGATAGAAAAATGACAAAGTATATCCATCAACAACAGGAAAGCTATTTCTAATAATGTCTTACATTTATTAAGTAATACATATGGACAAATGATTTAATATAATCCTCATAACTATCATATCAGGGCTTCCCCGGTGGCGCAGATGGTGGTAAAGAGTCTGCCTCAATGTGGGAGATTCAGGTTTGATCCTGGGTCAAGAAGATCCCCTGGAGAAGGAGCTGGCAACCCGCTCTGGTATTCTTGCCTGGAGAATCCCATAGACAGAGGAGCCTGTCTATACAGTCCATAAGGTTGCAAGGAGTTGGACATGACTGGCAACTAACACACACACACGTACATCATATCAAAGAGTACTATTTTGCCCTCACTTCATGGATGGGGCTTACTCCTTGGAAGAAAAGCCATGACAAATCCAGACAGTGTATTAAAAAGCAGAGACATCATTGTGCCCAACAGGTCCCTACAGTCAGTGCTATGGTTTTGCCAGTAGTCATGTACATATGTGATAGCTGGACCATAAAGTAGGCTGAGCACCAAAGAAATGATGCTTTCAAACTGTGGTCCTAAAGAAAACTCGTGAGAGTCTCTTGGACAGCAAGGCAATCAAACCAGCCAATGATAAGGAAATCAACCCTGAAAACTCATTGGAAGGACTGATGCTGAGGCTGAAGCTCCAGTGCTTTGGCCACCTGATGTGAAGAGCTGACTTGTTGGAAAAGACCCTGATGCTGGGAAAGATTGAGGGCAGGAGGAGAAGGGAGCAAAACAGGACGAGATGGTTGGATGACATTTCGACTCAATGGACATGAGTTTGAGAAAACTCCGGGAGATAGTGAAGGACAGGGAAGCCTGGCATGTTGCAGTCCACAGGGTTGCAAAGAGTTGGACATGACTAAGCGACTGAACTGAATTGAACTGAACTGAACTTTGCTTCTGAAATATCATAATCTCATATAGATTGAGACATGGAGAAAATTTAGTCAAGGAGAGACAAAATGCCATAAGATAATGCTTTATGAATGCAGAGTCCAGGGACTTCCCTGGTGAGCCAGTGGTCAAGAAGGACTCTGTGCTTCCACCGCAAGCACTGTGAGTTCAAACCCCAGTCAGGAAGCTAAGATCCCACATGCCTTGGTGCCAGAAACACAAAATACAGAACAGAAGCATCACTGTAACAAATTCAATAAATAAAGACTTTAAAAATGGTCCACATGAAAAAAAATGCAGAGTCCAAGCTCTGTATAGGAGTATACAGTTATCAGAAGCAGGTCAGCAAAAGGTTGCCTCATGAAGGCCCTTTGAGAGCCTGTTCTAAAGGAAGGACTCAGAATTAACCAATTCACTGATGATTTGTAAATAGTTTCTACTCCAGGGTATAGTGGTACTGAAAAAATTAGAAAATTAAAAACAATTTTTAAAAACAGGTTATACTGTTAAGTAAACTAAAATAGGCCCATACCTCAAATTATCCCCTAGGTCATAACCTCAAAATTATCTGGGTTATTTCATTTATTTTCAGAGCCAAGTTTTTACACATACGTTTCCATTTCATTCTTTCCCAAGTAATTGAAAATTCAATATTTGAGAGCCTGTGGTCTTAAGGTTTACTCTATCTGTTATACAGAAAGTAGAGTTTGTGTGTATGTGTTTGTCAGTGAGAGCAGGCATAGGAAAGCATATGTTTGCATTCTTATGTGTATGTCATGTAGACTACCACATTCCAGGAACGGTGGCGGTAAGGAGATACCCCTCCTCCAAGGTAAGGTGCAGTGGCTGTGCTTTGCTGGAGCAGCCGTGAAGAGATACCCCACGCCCAAGGTAAGAGAAACCCAAGTAAGATGGTAGGTGTTGCAAGAGAGCATCAGAGGGCAGACACACTGAAACCATACTCACAGAAAACCAGTCAATCTAATCACACTAGGACCACACCCTTGTCTGACTCAATGAAACCAAGCCATGCCTGCGGGGCAACCCAAGACGGGTGGGTCATGGTGGAGAGGTCTGACAGAATGTGGTCCACTGGAGAAGGGAATGGCAAACCACTTCAGTATTCTTGCCTTGAGAACCCCGTGAACAGTATGAAAAGACAAAATGATAGGATACCAACAGAGAAACTTCCCAGGTCATTAGGTGCCCAATATGCTACTGGAGATCAGTGGAGGAATAACTCCAGACAGAATGAAGGGATAGAGCCAAAGCAAAAACAATACCCAGCTGTGGATGTGACTGGTGATAGAAGCAAAGTCCAATGCTATAAAGAGCAGTATTGCATAGGAACCTGGAATGTCAGGTCCATGAATCAAGGCAAATTGGAAGTGGTCAAACAAGAGGTGGCAAGGGTGAACGTTGACATTCTAGGAATCAGCGAACTAAAATGGAGTGGAATGGGTGAATTTAACTCAGATGACTGTTATATCTACTACTGTGGGCAGGAATCCCTCAGAAGAAATGGAGTAGCCATCATGGTCAACAAAAGAGTCTGAAATGCAGTACTTGGATGCAATCTCAAAAATGACAGAATGATCTCTGTTCATCTCCAAGGCAAACCATTCAATATCACAATTATCCAAATCTATGCCCCAACCAGTAATGCTGAAGAAGCTGAAGTTGTAAGAGATGGGAATACCAGACCACCTGACCTGCCTCTTGAGAAATCTGTATGCAGGTCAGGAAGCAACAGTTAGAACTGGACATGGAACAACAGACTGGTTCCAAATAGGAAAAGGAGTACGTCAAGGCTATATATTGTCACCCTGCTTATTTAACTTATATGCAGAGTATATCATGAGAAACGCTGGACTGGAAGAAACACAAGCTATGACCAACCTAGATAGTATATTCAAAAGCAGAGACATTACTATGCTGACTAAGGTCCGTCTAGTCAAGGCTATGGTTTTTCCTGTGGTCATGTATGGATGTGAGAGTTGGACTGTGAAGAAGACTGAGTGCAGAAGAATTGATGCTTTTGAACTGTGGTGTTGGAGAAGACTCTTGAGAGTCCCTTGGACTGCAAGGAGATCCAACCAGTCCATTCTGAAGGAGATCAACCCTGGGATTTCTTTGGAATGAATGATGCTAAAACTGAAGCTCCAGTACTTTGGCCACCTCATGCGAAGAGCTGACTCATTGGAAAAGACCGTGATGCTGGGAGGGATTGGGGGCAGGAGGAGAAGGGGACGACCGAAGAAGAGATGGCTGGATGGCATCACGGACTCGACGGACGTGAGTCTGAGTGAACTCCGGGAGTTGGTAATGGACAGGGAGGCCTGGGGTGCTGCGATTCATTGGGTCGCAAAGAGTCGGACACGACTGAGTGACTGAACTGAACTGATACAAAAGTATTCTTATTAAATAGAGGAAAACCAGAGAAACATATTTATGTAACTGCCCTTGCATAAAGAGCTTTTTTTTTATTTGTCAGTTTGCATATTTGTTTTCTCTGTATATCTGAATTGTTTTGTGATAGCTATTCAAAGTTTATTTGAACAGTTTGGCTGAATAAATGAGGAAAGAAGAGTGAAAATAAAGACAAGTGGGTATAGCCTGATTTTGTGAGAAACCAGAAGGCAACTTTAAAAGATTTTTCTCAATTCGGGATGTATAAGCAAATGGTGCCCTTTACAATCTGCTATTCTTTGAGGCTGGTATTTCAGAGAATATTTTTTTGTGCTTTAAATTGCATAATTTATAAATGAATGCTCCCAGAGGAACTCTTAAAATCAAAGAAAAAATATGCTGCTGGAAAATTGATTTGTCACCAGTACATTTTTAGCCTAAATATTTTTCAACTTTGATAATGACTTGATTTAAAATTTCATTTGTGGAACATCAGGAATATGCAAATAATGTAGATGGGAGGGATGGATGCAGTGAAGGTGTCTCCTGGGGAAATGTTTCAGCCGCATCTCTCATATCACCTCATGGAAACAGATCATTACTTGCAGTTATACTTATATACCTCAAATTTAATATGTGATTCCAGTTGGAAAAGGAGGAAAACAACATCCATGCTGAGGCTTCTGATCATCAGGTGCTGTATTTGGTGTTTTCTGGATGTCTGGGCAGATCTGATTTAATTCTCAAGGCAATCTTGAGAGCAAGGTGATACCCTGATTCTACTGATGGGAAAGGTGAGTCAGAGAGGCTGGAAGGAGTCATTCACAATGAAGGTCTTTTAATAACCATCTTTAAATTGAAATGTGGTCAATTTGCAATTGCTGTTCCTTTGCCAACAAAGGTCTGTATAGTCAGAGCTATGGTTTTTCTAGTAGTCATGTATGGATATGAGAGCTGGACCATGAAGAAGGCTGAGTGGTGAAGAATTGATGTTTTTGAACTGTGGTGTTGGAGAAGACTCTTGAGAGTTCCTTGGACTGCAAGAAGATCAAACCTGTCAATCCTAAAGGAAATCAACCTGAATATTCATTGGAGGCACTGATGCTGAGGCTGAAGCTCTAATACTTTGGCCTCCTGATGTAAAGAGCTGATTCACTGGAAAAGGTTCTGATGCTGGGAAAGATGGAAGGCAGGAGGAAACATGAACAACAGAGGATAAGATGGTTGGATGACATCACTGAAGCAATGGACATGAGTTTGAGCAAGCTACAAGAGGTGGTGAAGGACAAGGAAGCCTGATGTGCTGCAGACCATGGGGTCACAGAGTCAGACATGACCGAGTGACTGAACAACAACAGCAATTTACAATGTTGTGTTAGTTTCAGGTGTATAGCAATGTGATTCAGATATATATACATGTATCTTCCCTGGTGGCTCAGATGATAAAGAATCTTCTTGCAATGCAGGAGACCCAGGTTTGATCCCTGTGTTGGGAAGATCCCCTGGAGAAGGGAATGGCAACCCACTCTAGTATACTTGCCTGGAGAATCCCATGGACAGAGGAGCCTGGTGGACTACAGTCTATTGGGTCGCAGAGTCAGACACAACTGAGCACACACACAAATATATAACTGTTTTTGTTGTTATTATAGTTGCTAAGTCGTGTCCATCTCTTTTACAATCCCATGCGTCTTGAGAGTCCTGTGGACTGCAAGGAGATCCAACCAGTCCATCCTAAAGGAGATAAGTCCTGGGTGTTCATTGGATGGACTGATGCTGAGGCTGAAACTCCAGTACTTTGGCCACCTCATGCAAAGAGTTGAGTCATTGGAAAAGACTCTGATGCTGGGAGGGATTGGGAGCAGGAGGAGAAGGGGACGACAGAGGATGAAATGGTTGGGTGGCATCAACGACTCAATGGACATGAGTCTGGGTAAACTCTGGGAGTTGGTGATGGACAAGGAGGCCTGGTGTGCCGCAGTTTATGGGGTCACAAAGAATCGGACACGACTGAGCAACTGAACTGAACTGACTGAGCTGTAGCCCGCCAGGCTCTGCTGTTCATGGGATTTCCCAGGCAAGAATACTGGAGAGGGTTGCATTTCCTTCTGCAGGGGATCTTCCTGAGCCAGGGATTGAAGCTGTGTCTTCTGCATTGGTAGGCATATTCTTTACCACTGAGCCATCAGGCTACATATGTATGTATATATGTGGGTGAGTGTGTGTGCATGTGCGTGCTCGTGTATATATATACACACACACTTTTTCAGATTCTTTTCCATTGTAGCTTATTGCAAGGTATTAAATATAGTTCCTTGTGCTATACACCAAGTCCTTGTCACTTATCTATTTTGTATATAGTACTATATATCTGATAATCCAATACTCCTAATTTATCTAACATCCTCCCTTGCTGTCCCCTTTGGTTGCCATAAGTTTTTTTGTCTTCTTTGTCTGTGAGTCTATTTCTGTTTTGTAAGGAGCTCTGCTTGTACCATCCTGTAGATTCCACATGTAAGTGGTAGCGATATGATTTCTGTTTCTCTGACTAGCTTCACTGAGTATGATCCTGTCTAGGGCCATCCATGTTGCTGCAAATGGAACATTTTCCTTGTTTTTCATGGCTGAGTGGTGAAGTAATGAAATTTTAAAAGGTTTTTATGGCTCTTTCCAACTTCTTCCACTGCAGAAGCAGTTCTCAGGCTTGAAGGGGCATCACAGTCCCCTGGAGGCGGGTGCTGGGCTCCAGCCTCAGGCCTGATGACCCAGGGGTCCTGTGGAGCAGTCGAGACTGCATTTCCACTGGACTGACGTCTCTCAAGTCTCCAGGTGGTCCTGGGCTACACTTCGAGAACCAGTGTCCTGTCCCAGGGGATGGGGTCTCCAAACCCGCATCAGTTAATAAAAACAGTCTCAGGGCCTGATTGAAATCTGCAGCCTGAAGTGCTTTGCTGCGCCTCAGATACAGGGTGTGTGCCCTTGGGGAATAAGGCGGTTTGCCCGGGGGTCCTGAAAGCTACAGGGTAAACGCCATGCACCTTCCAGGAGCACCGGTTTTCTTTGATGGTAAACAGCTTAACATGAAATTTTTATATTAAAACACACACACACACACAACTAACTCTGGAGGAGAATACAAATTGATATGCATTCCTAAATAAAGCTGTAGATTTCAAAACAAGTCTGCCCTTGCGGTAAGCAGCTTTAAGCTGTGCTTCCAGTCTCAGAGGGTGCAAGTTGACTGTCCTCTGGCAATGACAGGATTTAGCCGAGGAAAAAAAAGAGGTCACTTTATGTCGATACTAAATACTTTCTTGAGCTGTGAGTTTTTGTTTCTGGGTTCACATTCTAGTCTCTCCCTGACCTGATATTCCTTCAGGACCAGGTACATTGGCCTTTTTCTGAGGATATATAGAAACTTGACATTACTGTTTTTCAGAGCTGGATGGTATAAACTTCAAATTAAAAAAAATTATGTATGTGTATATATATGTGTGTGTGTGTATATATATAATACACAATATCCTATGACAAACCATAATGGAAAAGACTATGAAAAAGAATGTATGTAACTATATAACAGACTCACTTTGCTGTACAGAAGAAATTGACACAACCTTGTATATCAATTATGCATGTGTGCTAAGTCATCGAGTCGTGTCTTGAGTCCTTGCCGACCCATGGATTATAGCCTGCCAGATTCTCCAGGCAAGAATCCTGGAGTGGGTTTCCATGCCTTCTTCCAAAGAATCTTCCAGACCCAAGGATTGAACCGACGTCTCTTAAGTCTCCTACATTGGCAGGTGGGTTCTTTACCACTAGCACCACTTCAGAAGCCCAATATCAAGTACAGTTCAATAAAATATAAAATAAATTAAGGAAATTAAATATACTTTAAGCCTGTTGTCTTCATGGAGGAAAATAATTCAAAGTCAGCCTGGGTGATGTTTCCCTTCACTGGGGGTCTTAGTAAAACCTGGGGTTCATGACATGGGCCTCTGGATGATACCCAGCCCCCAGCATAGACACAAGTACCCAAGTCAGGGCCCTGTCCCAGGCTCCCCTGTCCATCTGGAGTGAGCGTCCTGCTCCATGCCAGGCATGAGCAAGAGGCCCTATCTTTGGTCCCCAGTTTGCAGCTTGCTAAGGGTAGTGACACGTACTTCCTCCTGAAAGTTCTCTCACTACCAGTTTCATTTGGCCTGCAAGTGGAGGCTGAAAAAGATCAAAACAGGAATAATGTTTCATGGCACATGAAAGTGATAAGAAATTAAAATTTCCATGCTAGGAAAGGCAGTTTCCATAAATAAAGTTTTATTGGAACACAGCCACGTGCATTCCATTTTATTGTCTACAGCAGCTTTTGGCTGCCTTCCCACTCCAAGGACAGAGATGAGTAGTTGTGACAGAGACTTTGTAGCCCGCAAAGTCAAAACAAAGAAACTGTTCTGCAGAAAATGTATATAGATTCCTGCTCTAGACTCTGCAGGAGGTGAGTGAATTCTGCATGTCTTAGGTCCAGAATCAGACAGGCCCCTTCCCCTTGTCCTCCCTAGAACAGAGTCTGTCTTCCATCTGTCCTTCCCCTGAGGAAAACTTTGGTAACTGGTATTTGAATGCCTGAGAACTCTGCAACAGAAAAGTAATGTATCCTTAAAATGGGGTACGTTACTCAGGCTCAGAACTCAAGACTTGTAGAGATGAGGAAGGGAAAAGTATCTCTTATTTATTCCTATCCCAGGATTAAAAAAAAACAAACTCTAAATTAATGTCAGTACATTTTCTTACCCTAATTCTTTTTTATTTTTAATTTTATTAAAGGGCTTTCCAGGTGGTACTAGTGGTAAAGAACCCACCTGCCCCTGCAGAGATGTAAGAGACAAGGGTTCGATCCTTGGGTTGGAAAGATCCCCTGGAGAAGGAAATAGCAACACACTCCAGTATTCTTGCCTGGAGAATCCCATGGAGAGAGGACCCTGGTGGGCTACAGTCTATAGGAACGCAAAGGGTCAGACACAACTGAAGCGACATAGCACATAGTTGATTTGCAATGCTGTGTTAATTTCTGCTGTATAGCAAAGTAACTCAGTTATATATATATATATATAAATGAGTATACATACATATATATATATTCATTTTCATATTTTCTGTTATGGTTTCTTTGGGATATTGAATATAGTCCCCTGTGCCATACAGTATGGAGAAGGCAATGGCACCCCACTCCAGTACTCTTGCCTGGAAAATCCCATGGATGGAGGAGCCTGGAAGGGGGTGTCGCTGAGGGTCAGACACGACTGAACTGCTTCACTTTCACTTTTCACTTTTATGCATTGGAGAAGGAAATGGCAATCCACTCAGGTGTTCTTGTCTGGAGAATCCCAGGAACAGGGGAGCCTCGTGGGCTGCCGTCTATGGGTCACACAGAGTCAGACACGACTGAAGCGACTTAGCAACAGCAGCAGCTATACAGTAGGACCTTGTTGTTTAGCCATCCTGTACGTACTAGTTGGCATCTGCTAATCCCAAACTCCCAGTCCATCCCTCCCTCACCCCCTGGTCCCCTTTGGTAAGCACAAGTCTCTTCTCTATGATCTAAGTCTGTTTTTTTTTTTTTTTTTTAGACGGCACATATAAATGATGTTGTATTTGCCTGGGTTCATGAAGTCTCCGAGAGGAAAGGCTGTGAGAAAATAGGAATGGATATGAGGTTTGCTCTTTGTCCCATTGATACAAGAAAGTAAAACAGGCAAAAACCTTGAGTGTCTCCCTAGGTGACTATGTTGGTAGTGGGACCACCTGTTCACTTTTTTCTCCAAGGAGAAATATACTTACTCACAGACACCTATGTCCATCCTGTCTTCTTCCCAGAAAGCAGCGTCTGAATTAGGGCTTGCATGCAAGTAGTTCGTTATGAAGTCTATCCAGGGAATAGACTCAAGAGAGAGAGGAAAACAGTATTAGAGGAAAAACCAAGACAAGGGTGCAATTCTTTAGTGTCTTCATTCTTAAAATAAAAAATGCCTTTTTTTGGAAATATAATCCACATAACATAAAGTTCCTCCATTTGAAATGTACAATTTCATAGTTTTTGTGTCAAAGTTGTTGTTTTGCAGAAAGTTTTCACTTTCATCTCAGGTTCAAAGGATTTGTTAACAAAATAAGCCACTCGTTATATACAAGTAATCCAATATTTATTAGCGAATTATCTAGCTTACTGTCAATATATGAACATTAAAAGAAAAGAGAAATAGAAACAGCAGAGGATACATCACCAAATGGGGTTTTGACCAACCTCCAGACTGAAACAGTGCTAGGGAGTCCTGTGTCACAGCATATCTGGAGTCCGCAGTTTTGAAGAGGTCCCGGGCAGCCCATCCGCTCCATGGGTAAGACGTTTAGAACTGCAGTTCAGGGTCCCTGCTTATCATCCCAGGGTGCAATGTGATATCATCATCAATCTGTGAGCAAACTGCCGCTCTGGTTTCATGTTAATGCAGTTTGTTCTGTCCTGTAAAATCTGGAGTGTTAATCCTGGGGCTTGGTTGGCCAGACCCCCTCCAGGATCTCAACAGTAGTCTCAAGATTCCTCCCCTATCTTATGCATGGTGCTCTCACAGCAGGCAGGCAGGGCACTCACAGTGCAGTCTCCAGGCAGGTTCGAAGCGAGGTCGGAGGCCTGCTCTACTTTGTCTCTGACGCCTAGAGAAGACTCTTTGTTTAATTTCCCTAACAGTTGTGCAGCCTTCACCACAGTCAGATTTTAGAACATTTTCAGTATCCCAACAGAAGCCTTGTCTCCTTTACTAGTCCCTTCTCCCGGGTCCTGGTAACCGCCCATCTACTTTCTGTCTCCATGTGTTTGCCTGTTCCCTGTAGGGGGGAGCACAAGAGACCCGCCTTTCACTGAGCGTGTTTTCAAGGTTCAGCCATGTTTCAGAATGTGTCAGCCCTGCACATCTTTTTATTGTCAAATAACATTCCTTTGTATGAACAAACCACATTTTAATTATTCATTCACCAGCTGGTGGGCATTAGTGTTGTGCCTACTTTTTGGCTACTATAAGGATGCTGGAACTTTGATACAGTATACAAGGTTCTGTGTGGACCCCTGTTTTCAATTTTCTTGAGTGTATTCCTAGGAGTGGCCTTGCTGGGTCATATGGTAACTCTATGTTTAACCTTCTGAGGAACTTCTGGCCTGTTTTCAAAATGATTATACCATTTTACATTCTAACATGCAATGAATGAGGGCTTCCATTTCCCTACATTCTCAGCAATGCTTGTTATCATCTGTTTTTTTCTTTATTTTGTCTGTTGTAGGAGGTGTGAATTGATATCACATTGAGGCTTTGGTTTGCCTTTCCTGGCTAATGATGGTAAACACCTTTTGTGTGCTTATTGACCATTAGTATATCTTTGGAGAAAATGTCCATTCAGACCCCTTCTCTATTTTTCAATTATTTGTCTTTTGATCACTGAATCATCAGAACCTGATTATACCATGGAAGTGTGCGTTCTTCAGTCTATGAGCGATGAATTCTGCCACATCCCTCTGAAGGATCAGGTGTTTCAGAATTGTCCACCAAAGGACAGAGAGAGGAGTATTTTTCTAGCCACACTTCCCATCCCCCACCTCTCATGTTTCCCCGTAAAGTGTTAGCTCCCCTGCACTTTCAGGATTTCCATGTGTGAGTCCCAAGTGAGTTCTTGCAGCTGGTCTGTACTGCAGATTCACGGGAGCAGCTGGGCAGCTGAAGTGATATGTCTGGCGGGTAAATCTTCCAAGTAGAAGCCTGTTGTTGCGCCAATGGCTGGGGTGAATGGTTTGATGGAAGATGTGAATTAGGGTACAGAGCTACTCAATATAGTGTGTCCACATGCTTTCCACCATCTTTAACATTCACAGAGATTTCAAAGCTGTGGTCACCACTCCAAGTCTACAAAATGCTTAAACATGAGGATCTGTGGAATTAGCTTCAGCTGTTACTTCTGCAGCTCCTTCTGGGGCTGCAATTAACATTCATTGCCTATGTCTCTCTCTCTCATTAGTTATTTCCTTCACCTTTAGTCAGCACTTCAGTGCAGACAAGTTGCTTGCTTGGGAGGGTAGCTCAGAGCTTCATCTCTGAGGGATGTAAGTCCTCAATTGTTTTACCTTTCCTGAACTGTGGTTTCTGCAGTTTCCCATTTACAGTTATTACAGAGCACAAAAGCACTGAACGGTGCCCAGTGAAGCCCCGAGGTACTGTACTGTGCTCCTTCCTGCTCGTCATTGTGAGACAACATGGCTCCCCTACGTGGTAATGGGATCAGTTAGGACTGCCAACATAATAATGCCTTTTCTCGCTTGATGTTCTGCTATAATGAGGAGCCCCCAAATGGCAAGCTGGTAGCTGTAGGTTAAGGTTATGTGGAATCCTACCCAGCAAGAAGAACACATTTCAGAAACTAGAAACTGGGCATGGGAAGTGCTCTCTACCTGGCTTGCGCCCCTTGGTGCCATCCAGGCCACTGACTCTGGCTTTTGCGGACATAGCATCATGAGTATCAGCCACAGCTTCAGCACCAAGCCTCAGAGCATGGTGTCCAAGACTCCCCGGCTGTTGTCCCTGAGGCGGGCCTTATGGGAGACTTCAGTGAGCCACTCCAATGCTGTCAGGCCGATTGCTTCTGAGTGATGTGATATATGGTGGATCAAGTGATCAAATGCCCATCACCATAAAAAGTGTCTTTTAGTTGGCGATGATAGGTATCAAAGGCAGCTGTAAAGATGTTCTGTAAGTCTGTGCACAGTTCCAACAGGGGGACTGTAGGCCAGGAAGGCAACCCTGTGTCTGGAAGTGGTATCGATTCCAGGAAGTAATATTCTAAATGTGCTGTGTGTGCGCTAAGTCACTTCAGTTGTATCTGACTCTTTGTGACCCTGAGGACCATAGCCCACCAGGCCCCATTGTTCATGGGACTCTCTAGGCAAGAAAAGTGGAGCAGGTTGCCATGGCCTTCTCTACGGTATCTCCCTGACCCAAGGGTCAAACCCATGTCTCTCTGTCTCCTGTAATGGCAGGCGGGCTGTTTACCACCTGCACCACCTGGCAAGCCCAAAGGCTGGCTTGTCAGTTTCCAGCAGAGGGACCAGGCCAGGAAGGTGATTTCATGTCTGGAGTAGGCATCAATTCCAGTAAGTAAAATTCTAGATAGGAGTCATCTAATAAATCAGTCTACCAGGAAGTGGCTGGCAGCTCTCGCCAGGGCCAGTGCATCAGACCCTGCTCCGGGCAGGCTGAGGATTCGACGGTGACCGCGGGAAGAGGAGCTCCTTGCTGTGGGACCCACCTCCACTGCTGTCACTGTCACATAACAACTCTCTTCCTGGGCCCTTTGCCCAGACTCTGCGGCAACGGTCACGTTAGAGTCAGCTCCAGCATGAAACACAAACGAGCTTGTTTTGCGTCCTTTGCAACAACTTCACCCCCATGTCTGTTTCTGGTCTTCTAGTCTCACTCTTTCCTGGCAGCTGACCAATAAGAAGAGACATTCAGCAATGCCCAGGATTGGATATTATTGTACATTTCAACTCGGGTCATTTCTTTCTCCATACAAAGCAAAGACCACATTTCCTGTTCTTACTTTTGTCCACTGGGAGGATTTCCCTCCAGGTCACCTCAGACCAAGCCATTTTCATCATATGAATGAATGCCACAGCCACTCTCCATTAGAGTTTCATTGATCTGATGGTATCAGTTCATAATGAGCAACCCAGACACATGCTTTCTTGGTGTTCTCTGGTCAGGCTGTTAAGATTCTCCTAGGGCTTCAGAATCTGCCTTCAATACAGGAGACCTGGGTTTGATCCCTGGGTTGGGAAGATCCCCTGGAGTAGGAAATGGCGACCCACTCTAGTATTCTTGCCTGGAGAATCCCATGGACAGAGGAGCCTGTGGGGCTACAGTCCATGGGATCACAAGGAGTCAGGCATGACTGAGTGACTCACACTTTCCCTTTCAGGGCCTCTTAGCATTCTAGGAACTGTTTCCCAACAGTTTTTCCTTCTAAAAACATGGCCTTATGCTAGAATCCAAGGTATATGCACTAGACTCTTCTATCGAGGCATGTCAGGATGATCCGGTGCATTCTTATTAAGCAGGCGTGTCCCTAACACCATGACATCTGTTAGTCTTAGGGCCTCAGTGGCAGGACAGCTCGCCCTACACCCTGGAACGGCTGCACGATCTTCTCTTGCTCTGAACACCCCTTTCCGCATCACCTGATAAAGGCTCAGAGCAATATTCCCAAGTGTGGTATGAGTTGCCTCTAAGATTCACAGAGACTCACCAAATGCTGTGCATCATTTTTAGAGCTAAGGAATAAGGGCAGTGATGTCTCCTCTGCTTAGGGGAGGCTGTCCTGCCATGCCAGACCCTGTTCCTGAGATGCTGTGGTCTGTGCTCTCTAGTCACAGATCTTCACGGGCCAAGACACCCTGGTTGCTACTTTCGCTTTGTTTTTCCTCACAGTAATTTCATCCATCTTGCCTCTGTCTGTTAAGTGATGCCACATGGCCTCTGCGATCATGGATCCCACTGTCCTTATTGAAGCTATAAATCCCAGCCCTTGTCAGCATCTTCTACTGTTAATGTTGTCCTGCAGGACCCAGCACCAGGGAGCCTGGAAAAGATACTAGAGTGCGCCTCATGAATGGAGCGTCCCCCTGCTTACTCTGTCCTGAGCTTATTTCTATGTTCAGTCTTGGGGTGTTACTGATTTTTGAATGTTCTACTTCCGTCTTCTACCCAAATCCCTGTAAGCGCCTGGAGATCAGTTCCTCACCTGCCCCGGTGTGGCTTCCTCATGTCCTGACCACACCTGGGACCTTGGGAAACTCCTGTGTTCGAAAGCCTCAGAGTATATTCACAATCAAGCCATCTATTTTCAGAACTACCCACAATTTCAAGACTCATTTCACATACTTCCTGTACCTGGGGTCCAAATCCAAGAGGACTGGAAGTGACACAAATTCCTTATGGATTCCTGCTCTTTCTTATTTCCCTGAAATCCTATTTGTTTTCTCCCCAGCTCAGAGTGAGTTTGGGCCTCATTGAGGAGTGTGTGGATGTGTGGGAGTCTCTGTCAGTGCTCAACTGATACTTGCTTCTTTTTCCCTATTAAGTGAACGAACAACACAACTTCTGGCCTCAGTGCAATGAGGCAGAGCCAGGTCACTAGTTCCCATGGATGGTCTGGGGTCACATACGTTGTCTGTCATCCTGGAGCTGAGGCAGTTGTGTTATCAGTTACTCAGGCCACCAGGACAAAATAACACAGACTTCTGAAACTTCCCTGGTGGTCCGGTGGGTAAGACACCACCTATCACTGCAGGGGTGAGAGTTCAATCCCTGGTTGAGGAGCTGAGATCCAACATACCTTGTGGCCAAAAAAAAAAAAGAAAAAGAAAACTTAAAACAGAAGTGATATTGTAGCACATTAAGTAAAGACTTTCTAAATCATCCACATTAAAAAAAAAGTGTGGGACATTAAAAACAATACAAAACAAAACAATAAATGTCTGTTTCCTCACAGTCATGGTAGAAGGAGCTGGCAAACTGGGTTTCAGAAGAGAGCCATCCTCCTGGGTGTAGCTGGTCACCTGCTTGCTGTGGCCTCACTGTGCCCACAGGTGGGCAGAGCAGGAGAGCCAGCAAGAGTCCTCATGCTGTTTCTGCTCCTTATCAGGGCACCATCCTCATCAGAGGTGGGCCCATCCTTAGGACCTCATTTCATATTAGTCAAAATAAAGGTCCTGCCTCTAGATACAGTCACAGGGATGCTAGGGCTTCAACATGTGAATTTTGAGGAGACACAGTTTGATCTGTAACAGCAGGGCACATCTTCTGGGTCATCCTCCAACTTACCTGATCAACCCTGGAAACTCTGTGCCCAGGTGGCACAGCTGTTCCAAATAAAAGGGATATGAGTGCTGAACCATGGCTCTTGGAAGGCACTCCCTTGGCAGACAATGGGACTGGAGAGGACTTGAGTTAAGGAACAGTGTCTGTGTGCTCAGAGTTACGGGGGCTGTTTTGTTCCTGCAGCATAACCTATCCTATACTGTAGGATAATAAGGGAAGTCAGCTTCTGATTAATAAGGGAAACTGTAGCTCCTGGTATACAAAGGCTCCCTAATTTCTTTTTGCCTCATGGCTAGTGTCAGTCAATCAGTCATTTGGTTCAGTCGCTCAATCGTGTCCTACTCTTTGTGACACCAGGGACTGCAGCAAGGCAGGCCTCCCTGTCTATCACCAACTTCCAGAGTCTACTAAAACTCATGTCCATTGAGTCGTGATGCCATCCAACCATGTCATCCTCTGTCGTCCCCTTCTCCTCCCACCCTCAATCTTTCCCAGCATCAGGGTCTTTTCAAATGAGTCAGTTCTTCATATCAGGTTGCCTAAGTAGTGGAGTTTCGGCTTCAGCATCACTCCTTTCAATGAACACCCAGAACTGATCTCCCTTAGGATGGTCGACCCCATGGACTGAAGCCTACCAGGCTCCTCCATCCATGGGATTTTCCAGGCAAGAGTACTGGAGTGGGGTGCCATTGCCTTCTCCACCAACTTCCAGAGTCTACTCAAACTCATGTCCATTGAGTCGTGATGCCATCCAACCATGTCATCCTCTGTCGTCCCCTTCTCCTCCCACCCTCAATCTTTCCCAGCATCAGGGTCTTTTCAAATGAGTCAGTTCTTCATATCAGGTTGCCTAAGTAGTGGAGTTTCGGCTTCAGCATCACTCCTTTCAATGAACACCCAGAACTGATCTCCCTTAGGATGGACTGGTTGGATCTCCTTGCAGTCCAAGGGACTCTCAAGAGTCTTCTCCAACACCAACTTCAAAAGCATCAATTCTTTGGTGCTCAGATTTCTTTATGTCTAACTCTCACATCCATACATGACTACTGGAAAAACTAAGCCTTGACTAGACAGACCTTTGTTGGCAAAGTAATGTCTTTATTTTTTAACGTGATGTCTAGGTTGGTCATAACTTTCCTTCCAAGGAGTAAGCGTCTTTTAATTTCATGGCTGCAATCACCATCTGCAGTGATTTTGGAGCCCAAAAAATAAAGTCTCACACAGTTTCCCCATCTATTTCCCATGAAGTGATGGAACTGGATGCCATGATCTTAGTTTTCTGAATGTTGAGCTTTAAGCGAACCTTTTCACTCTCCTCTTTCACTTTCATCAAGAGGCTCTTTAGTTCCTCTTCACTTTCTGCCATAAGGGTGGTGTCATCTGCATATCTGAGGTTATTGATATTTCTCCCAGCAATCTTGATTCCAGCTTGTGTTTCTTCCAGTCCAGCGTTTCTCATGATGTACTCTGCATAGAAGTTAAATAAGCAGGGTGACAATATATAGCCTTGATGTACTCCTTTTCCTATTTGGAACCAATCTATTGTTCCATGTCCAGTTCGAACTGTTGCTTCCTGGCCTGCATACAGATTTCTCAAGAGGCAGGTCAGGTGGTCTGGTATTCCCATCTCTTTCAGAATTTTCCACAGTTTATTGTGATCCACACAGTCAAAGGCTTTGGCATAGTCAATACAGCAGAAGTAGATGTTTTTCGGGAACTCTCTTGCTTTTTTGATGATCCAGTGGATGTTGGCAATTTGATCTCTGGTTCCTCTGCCTTTTCTAAAACCAGCTTGAACATCTGGAATTTCATGGTTCACGTATTGCTGAAGCCTGGCTTGGAGAATTTTGAGCATTACTTTACTAGCACGTGAGATGAGTGCAGCTGTCCAGTAGTTTGAGCATTCTTTGGCATTGGCTTTCTTTAGGACTGGAATGAAAAGTCACCTTTTCCAATCCTGTGGCCACTGCTGAGTTTTCCAGATTTGCTGGCATATTGAGTGCAGCACTTTCACAGCATCTTTTATGAAATATTTCAATTGGAATTCCATCACCTCCACTGGCTTTGTTCATAGTGATACTTCCTGAGACCCACTTGACTTTACATTACAGCATGTCTGGCTCTAGATGAGTGATCACACTATCATGATTATCTGGGTCATGAAGATCTTTTTTGTACACTTCTTCTGTGTATTCTTGCCACCTCTTGTTAATATCTTCTGCTTTTTTTAGGTCCATACCATTTCTGTCCTTTATTGTGCCCATCTTTGCATGAAATGTTCCCTTGGTATCTCTGATTTTCTTGAAGAGATTTCTAGTCTTTCCCATTCTATTGTTTTCCTCTGTTTCTTTGCATTGATCACCGAGGAAGGCTTTCTTATCTCTCCTTGCTATTGTTTGGAACTCTGCATTCAGATGCAGAGTTCCTTTTCTCCTTTCCTTTTCTCCTTTGCTTTTCACTTCTCTTCTTTTCACAGCTATTCGTAAGGCCTCCACTGATAGGCATTTTGTGTTTTTGCATTTCTTTTTTCTTGGGGATGGTCTTGATTCCGGTCTTCTGTAAAATGTCACGAACCTCATTCCATAGTTCATCAGGCACTCTATCTATCAGATCTAGGCCCTTAAATCTATTTCTCACTTCCACTGTATAATCATAAGGGATTTTATTAGGTCATACCTGAATGGTCTAGTGGTTTTCCCTGTTTTCTTCAATTTCAGTCTGACTTTGGCAATAAGGAGCTCTTGATCTGAGCCACGGTCAGCTCCCGGTCTTGTTTTAGGTGACTGTATAGAGCTTCTCCATCTTTGGCCTCAAAAAATATAATCAATCTAAATTCAGTGTTGACAATCTGGTGATGTCCATGTGTAGAGTCTTTTCTTGTGTTGTTGGAAGAGGGTTTTTCCTATGACCAGTGCGTTCTCTTGGCAAACTGTATTAGCATTTGCCCTGCTTCATTCTGTACTCCAAGGCGAAATTTGCCTGTTACTCCAGGTGTTTCTTGACTTCCTACTTTTGCATTCCAGTCCCCTATGATGAAAAAGACATCTTCTTTGGGTATTAGTTCTAAAAGGTCTTGTAGATCTTCATAGAAGTGTTCAACGTCAGCTTCTCAGCATTGTGGTTGGGGCATCGAGTTGGATTACTGTGATATTGAATGGTTTGCCTTGGAAATGAACAGAGATCATTCTGTCGCTTTTGAGATTGCATCCAAGTACTGCATTTTGGACTCTTTTGTTGACTATGATGGCTATTCCATTTCTTCTAAAGGATTCTTTCCCACAGTAATAGATATAATGGTCATCTGAGTTAAATTCACCCATTCCAGTCCATTTTATCTCGCTGATTCCTAAAATGTCAACATTCACTTTGCCATCTCCTGTTTGACCACTTCCAATTTACCTTGATTCATGTACTTAACATTCCAAGTTCCTATGCAATATTACTCTTTACAGCATCAGACCTTGCTTCCATCACCAGTCACATCCACAACTGGGTATTGGTTTTGCTTTGGCTCCATCCCTTCATTCTTTCTGGAGTTATTTCTCCACTGATTC
Organism: Aepyceros melampus; assembly: GCA_006408695.1. Taxonomy (NCBI): domain Eukaryota; kingdom Metazoa; phylum Chordata; class Mammalia; order Artiodactyla; family Bovidae; genus Aepyceros; species Aepyceros melampus. The sequence goes on from SJXQ01003430.1 coordinate 61,006, forward strand.
CAGTAGCATGTTGGGCACCTGCTGACCTTGTGAGTTCATCCTTCGGTGTCCTATATTTTTGTCTTTTCATATAGTTCTTAGGGTTCTGAAGGCAAGAATACTGAAGTGGTGTACCATTCCCTTTTCCAGTGACCACATTTTGTCAGAACTCTCCACCATGATCCATCTGTCTTGGGTGGCCCTCCTCGGCATGGCTGATAGCTTCATTGAGTTAGACAAGGCTGCAGTCCATGTGATTAGATTGGTTAGTTTTCTGTGATTGTGGTTTCAGTCTGTCTGCCTCTGATGCCCTCTCTCAGCACCTACCATCTTCCTGGGGTTTCTCTGACCTTGGACATGGAGTATTTCCCCACGGCTGCTGCTCCTGACCTTGGACGTGGGGTATCTCCTCACGGCTGCTGCTCCTGGCCTTGGACGTGGGGTAACTCCTCACAGCTGCTGCTCCTGACCTTGGATGTGGGGTAACTCCTCACGGCTGCTGCTCCTGACCTTGGACGTGGGGTATCTCCTCACAGCTGCTGCTCCTGACCTTGGATGTGGCGTGTCTCCTCTTGGCCACTCCAGCACTGTACAGCTGCTGCTTCCACTCCACATGGTTAGTGTAAGGTCCTTTAAATCTAGGAAATCTTATTTCCATTTTTCTATATAAGAGTGGCCATAATTTCAAGAACAGGTAATATTTTATGTACTGCTTTCTGCCCCATGTCATCATATAGTTTCCATAAGGATCATTTATTGGCTTCACAATACCTCCATTCAAAAGCTGAGTACTCTAATTTTGAAGACATTCTTTTTATATAAGTTATTATTTTACATCTAGTTTTGTTTGTCAATGCAAAGCTTTTCTTCCATTGCCTTTCCTGGAGTGAATTATCAGAGTTTAAAAATATAGTTTATTTGTTACATTAATTCTATTTGAGTATAGTTGCTTTACAATGTTGTGTTAGTTTCACCTGTACAGGACAGCGAATCAGCTATATGTATACATTTATCCCCTCCTTTTTCGACTTCCTTCCCATTCATGTCACCATAGAGCATTGAGTAGAGTTCCCTGTGCTATACAGTATATAATTCTGTTTACAGAATTCACACACAACTAATTCTCATTAGTTACCTATTTTATACACAGTATCAATAGTGTGTATGTGTCAATCCCAGTCTTCCAACTTTTCCCCTTGGCATCCATATATTTGCCCTCTATATCCGCATCTCTATTTCTGATTTGCAAATAAGATCATCTGTATCATTTTTCTAGATTCCACATATATGCATTAGTATGCAATATTTGTTGTTTGCTTTCTACTTACTTCACTCTGTATGATAATATACTTTTGTTTTAATTTAAAATGAATGTGATGTTCAGATTCATGAAGCCATGGTATCGTTCACTTCTCAAAACATGACATTTTTCTCTACTCTCTTTTATTTTAGTTCCCAAGTAGTTTTATTTATGTGCTACTCTCAAGGTACACAGAGCTTTCTCAGATAATGAAGTGTGTCGCGCAAAGAACAGAAAGTTCCTCCCCTAAGGAGCCTGGAGTCAGCAGGCACGTTTCCTAATCCAGAATGCAGAATAAAGAACAAGTGCTGTGTGAGGAGTAGAGCTGTTTCTGGAAAGATCAGCAGCTTGGTGTTTTTTTTAGCCTTGCACACAATTGATGCTATGGTTCAATAATTTATCAGGTAAAAGGAGACATTTAACAATGAAACAGGTCATTAGGAAGCCACCAGTGGGTCATTGCAGGAGGCATTTCCGTTTTAAGGATGGCCTCAGCCTTCTTGCAGGGAATGACACAGAAATGCTTACTCTTGTGGAGATCTCAGCATGGCTAAGTTATTTTTTAACTATATTTCTGTGTTCCTGAAGGGAACACAAGAGAATGGAGGAGCAAATACAGTCAGCCCTCCATCAGCACCAGTGACAATCCCATCTCCAGTTATAGCCCTGTCTGAGATTGCTGAAATTGTGTTTCTGAAGTGGTCATTTATTAAAGGCTTAGGGCTCTTCTGATAAGTAAACTGGGAGGTCTGTCATTCTCTTCTCAGAGCCGAGGGAGCCGGTGCTGGGGCTCAGTGTACCATCAGGACCGTGTGGGCAGAGGAGGGGGTGAGGTGAGGCTCAGGCCTGTGATTCAGCACCTGAGTAATGAAGTGACAGGCTGGAGGTGACTTCATGATCTGCAACACGGTGGCCCCATCCATCTCGAAGTGAGAACCTGGTGAGGGGGCAGGAAGCATGTGATGGGAAAGGAAGAAGCAGGAGACACAGAGCGGGAGGTCTCGGGAGTGAAGAGAGGTGCGTGTGGATCCTGGATGAACAGGGGATTCAGGACAGGCTATTCAACTTCTCTGAGCCTCGACTTCCCTGTCAGTAAAATGGGAATGAGAACAGTGTCTTACGTAAAACCTGTGGTACGTAATCAGCAAAATAATGTGTAACTGAATCACTTGCTGTCCAGCAGAAATTTACACAACGTTGTAAACCAACTAAAATTCAGTGAAATATTTAAAAAGTTAACAAAAAAATGAATGTGCATTGGGGCTTCCTGGCGGTCCAGTGATTAAGGTTCCATGCCTCCACTGCGGGCAGCGTGGGTTCTATCCTTGGTTGGGGAACTAAGATCTCACATGCTGTGCAGTACAGCAGAAAATAAAATAAACATGTTTATAAAAGTAATGTGGATTAAAATACTGAGCCTAGTACCTGAAAACAACCACAGTAATAATAACCACATTCACTTCTGTGACCACTTGCTGGGTGCCTATAGGTATAAAATCATATACAATCTTCCACTTAAGTTTAACAAACCTCTGCAAGGTACCACACTCATCTTCATAGGAAACTGAGGGGAAGTGAAATTTGTAACTTGCCCAGGGACTGAGGGCGGGTAGCCTAGATTCAAACCTAGATTTTTTAGCAGCAAAACTGGCCCTCCTTGCACTGGGCTACCCTACAGACACGCTGAATAAACATATAAGACAGCTGGGCAGACACTATTAGCTCAAGAGAGATATAGAATAAAAAATTATGTTCCTTATAATCCCTATAGAACAACTTGAGTATCTCAACTACTTGAAAGGCCAATTGGTCTTAGGAGTATGGTTTAAGGGGGAGCTTGTAGTGGATGTTTCAATGTGTGCATTGGGATGATAGAAATTTTTATTATTTTCTTCAAGTATGTGGACGAGATAATTTAGATGATAGCTACGCATGCTATAAAATACTAGGCATAATTAACTAGAATTATTTGATACAGATTCTAAGCATACTAGAATTTCAACTGATTTTTCTAAAATTAGATATTCTAAGCTTCCTTCATCCCCTGGGGCCTGTTTGGCTACATCAGGAGCTGGAATAAATGTTTTATATGAGGATTGTTTGTGTGCCAATAGGCCAAATGGGGGATATAAACATAACTTAAAAAAGAATGGACTTCCATTCTAGGTGTGATGTTGCTTCAGAGCATTGAAGGTGGCTGGGGCAAGAGCTGGTAGATGTAACTCCTCATCATGACTCTATGCTTCCTTAGCTGTGTCCTTATTCACCAGGAATCTATTCATGGGTTACTGGATCCAAATTTGATTAAGACTCAGTCTTTGCACCAAAGCTAATCATCTAGTAAAGAAGACAAATTCATAAGCACAGAAGAAAATCTCTCCCAGAATAGACATGAAAGAGTATACGGTCATTTCAGTTTCGAAGGGTGAGGTGAATTACCTACCTGGGAAACAATAAAAGGATTTTAATGGCACCATTCACTTCTGCACACATTTTGAAGTGCCTGCTATATGTGAGGAACTGTGCCATTGACTGAAGTTATGGGTAGAAAAAAATCAAAGTGATGCCTACCCTCAAGGACTTCACAGGAAAGAATCAGGTATATAAAATATGAATCGCCATAGTATGGGGTGGACACAATAATAGAAGCCCAGACACTAGCATTAGGGAGGAGAATCATTGATAAGACCATTATGTTAATGAGGTTCTTGGTGGTAAGCAACAGAAATAATTTGTGGGTCCTTTAAACCGAGAGGAACTTTGTAAGACCCCATTAGGTAGATCACTGAAATGCTTGGAGGAATAGAAAACTAGTTGGCAAAACAGCAGAAAAGGAAGCGAAAAATACCAGACCAAATCTTTCCACTGAGTCCATCTGCTGAGGATGGCGTGGCCGTCCCCACTGAGTATCAGCACTGTCCTCAGCTCTTACAACCACCAGCCCTGGGTGCTGCACATTGATCCACTTTGGACTCAAGGCCTCTGCCTTGAGTGGTTTGATAGAATGTAGGTCTCATCCTTTCTCTCTTACTGCAAAGGGAGCTGGGGAGTGAGTCTTGGGCAGCTTCTAAAATTGGAGTAGGTCTCTTTCCTCATATATATATATATATATATATATACATACATACACACACACACACACACACATACATATATAATTTATTAAGTGAGGTGAATTCTCCAAAGGTAGGAAGGGATTTCAGACACTGGCCAGCCAAGACCACTTGTTGCAGATAGTGGAAGGTATCATCTTCATCTTTGCTGATTTTCTTGTGAAAGTGTTAGTCACTCAATCATGTCCAACTCTTTGTGACCTCATGGACTGCAGCCCGCCAGGCTCTTCTGTCCATGGAATTCTCCAGGCAAGAATACTGGAATGGGTTTCCATTTCCTTCTCCAGGGGATCTTCCCCACCCAGGGATCGAACCTGGGTTTCCCACAATGCAGGCAGACTCTTTACCAACCGAATCATCAGGGAAATTTGTTGTGCCTATCAGTTAAAAAAAAAAAAAAAAAGAATCAGACACACCTTCATGACTGAACAGCAACAAAATCAGTAAAAAGCAAGTTGATATAGTATCATTTCATATTTATGGATGGATATATGTAAGGCCACCATAATATGTGCAGTAATTGATAATCAAAAGAAAATCTCCTGTACCTATACCTCCATAAGCTGTGCATTTGTTCCTTATTTATTTCCAAGCCAAGCATAAGATGTGCACTTACACAAGCCCCCACCTCGAATCATGGCTCTGTGCCAAAGAACTAATAAGCAAGCCCAGGGTTCTTTTGTTTTCTGTGTTTTTTTTTTTTTTTTTAATAATTACTTTCCCTATTTCTTTAATCCAGGCAATATACTTTATCTCAAGGAAACTGCATTTGCTCGTGTAGGTGTGTGAATAAGCAGAATGACAAGAGCTTGTTTCAGCTAGAATTAGATAGATACTGTAATTATTTGGAGAAAGAACGTTTCCCTAAATTCAGCTATGAATCCTCTACAGATCAAAAACAAAGACCACTTGAAAGATGGTTCTCTTGCCTTAGTACATATTATATTTTGTGAGCATATAACAACCTCTTATGATGTGCTAAAATACTCTTTTTAGCTTGAGGGAAACAAATATATTCTGAATTTCATAATAGGGAGAACAGGTAAGGTGAGTTTTCTGGGTCAAAAAAACAGAGGATTATGAGCTTTTGAAGTGTGCATGATAAAGACTGAAAAGGAACTGTCATGGATGTTTTTGCAGCTCTAGAGAGTATTAAACCTGGCGTCTACATTTAGGATTATCACTAGAGCTTCCTTTCCTGGCCATGTTCTCCCAGGCCCTGTTACTAACGGATCTGGACCCTATGGTCCTTCCTCCCATGTCCTTAGCCTTCCTTTTGTCTGTGGAGAAACTTTAGCCAAACAATAACTTTAATCAGAGAAGCAAGAAAATGCAGACACAGGAAACCAGTCCAACATGACCAAACAGTAACAGTTTCGCTACTAAGCAAAGTCAAGGACTTTTAGTTCCACAAGGGCTATAGATGATATTCAGAGACCTGTCCTGTGAGCTATCTTACAGATACTGAAACCCCTGCACACTGCGACCCCATGGACTGCAGCCTACGGGGCTCCTCTGTCCAGGGGATTCTCCAGGCAAGAGCACTAGAGTGGGCTGCTATTTCCTTCTCCGGGGGATCTTCCCAGCCCAGGGATCGATCCTGGGTCTCCTTCATTGCAGACAGGTGCTTAATTGTGTGAGCCACCAGGGAAGTCAGTAGCCATGACAAGCTGCCACAATTCTGAGAACTGGCTGCAGAGAAACGGGAACAGGCTGACCCTGGAACTGAAGGCTGTACTTAAAACACTCCAGATGACACGGACCAGACCACTGGTGACCAATTTCAGGGTGGCCGTCAGAGCTGACTGTGCAGTTTCTGCACGTAGCCCCCTTCCCTCATCCTGAAAAGCTCTTGCTTCCTGATTGGTGGGGGTGGACTCAGCCTTTGGCCGGAAGCTCCCCCCTCGATTGCAGGCCTTGGAAATAAAGCAGACTCTCCTTTCCACTAACTTTGCCTCGTTAGCTTTGGAGCCTCGAGCTCCTGAGCCCACGTTCGCGGACAGCTGTTGGCGCCCACGTAGCTGCGCTCTCGCGATGCCTGGCTGAGGGCGGGGCCACCACGTGCGGCTGCCGCCATGATGGCCACCCGGGAGGCGGCGGGGAGCCGCCGTTCGCGGCTCACTGGCCTTGAGGGGGCTTTGGGGGTCGTTCCCAGCGCTGCCCAAACCGTTTATTTGGGGGATCCTCCCTGTCTCTCCCCTGCTCAGCACTGAGCGCCAGCCTGCGCTTTTCCTCGGTCAGACGGACAGACGCCTCTGGACGAGGTGACGAGCTCCAAGACCCAGTAAGTCCCCCGGTGGGTATCTGCTAACTTCTCTTTTGTGGGCGAAGTGCTACTTGGCATTTGTGCCAGTCGGTTCTGACATGTCCCTGCTGTTAAGGACCCTTTATGAGCACCGAGTGTCGTGTGGGTATCTTTGCTGGTCCGTTCTGACGTGTATCTGACATCAAGGCCCATTTCTGTTGGGAGTTGTTTGGGACTCCATAGCCTCTGGGCTGCTGCTGCTAAGTCGCTTCAGTCGTGTCCGACTCTGTGCGACCCCACAGACGGCAGCCCACCAGGCTCCCCCGTCCCTGGGATTCTCCAGGCAAGAATATTGGAGTGGGGTGCCATTTCCTTCTCCAGTGCATGAAAGTGAAAAGTGAAAGGGAAGCCGCTCAGTTGTGTCTGACTCCTGGCGACCCCGTGGACTGCAGCCCACCAGGCTCCTCCGTCCATGGGATTCTCCAGGCAAGGGTACTGGAGTGGGCTGCCACTGCCTTCTCTGCCATATCCTCTAGGGGTGTGTGACAATTCCGTCTTCTCGTTTGTGATTGTGTATTCTATTTGTGTGACTGGTATTCTTACTGCCTTCTTTAAAATGGGACAGTATATGGCAACAGTATTATTTAGACGAGAAAATTCATTAAGTTGAAACTCTTTTGAAACTCCAAAAGCTGATTCTTTTTGCATATGCAGTTAGAGAAATGTGACTTAATAAAATATTTTTTTCAGAATCCTTACCCCCAGAGAGCAGTGTTTCTTTCAGTTTCTTTCTTCATGTTACTTTCAGTGACATTAGGTGCCCCTTTTAGGGTTTCTGTTCGGAGAAGGCAATGGCATCCCACTCCAGTACTCTTGCCTGGAAAATCCCATGGGCGGAGGAGCCTGCTAGGCTGCAGTCCATGGGGTCGCTAAGAGTCGGACACGACTGAGCAACTTCACTTTTACTTCTCACTTTCATGCATTGGAGAAGGAAATGGCAACCCACTCCAGTGTTCTTGCCTGGAGAATCCCAGGGATGGGGGAGCCTGGTGGGCTACCGTCTGTGGGGTCGCACAGAGTCAGACACGACTGAAGCAACTTAGCAGCAGTTTAGGGTTTCTGTTACCAGCTCATGAGCTACTCTGCTCCAGCAACTATATAAATTTTTAATTTGCTTGTTTGTTTCCCTCTTTTTTGAGGAAGAAACTGTATTCTTCCTCTCTAGAACTCTTAGCTCTTTCCATGGCTCTACCAGAATCTAATGACTTGAGCATACTCAGCTGACTAGTGTCATGGAATTAAAGTAGGTATTTATGTTTTATTCAGAGTAATATTCCAGTCAAACAGTAGATTTTGAGCATGTACTATGAACCCAGTGGTGTGTTAGGTAAGGCTACTAGATGTGACATGTAACAGACATGGTCTGTCTTCCTTGGATCTTGAAATTCAGAAGAATGTGCTTCTATTGACAAATAATATAAAATTATATATGGCTCAAGGGGTAGAGAAGAAGTTCCAAAATGCATTTCTGGCCAGATGATTTGTGAATTATCTAAATGAACAAAGATATTAATGTGCTATGTAGAGATGTTGCTGATACAAGTTTTAAAATCATTATACAGTTTTTATTTAATATCTTGTCTGGTTAGCAAACAGTGATGACACTATCTCTCTGCTTCTCTATCTATACATGAAAAATTACATGTATTAAATTAAGGATAAGGAAAAGCACATCCTCTAATATGCTAGAGCAAAGAGGGATGGATAAAACACAAAGATGAAAATGTCACAAATGGTGCTATAAATATTATGAGTTTTCTAAGATATTTTTTCATAAGGAATAATCAAGGACTTTTTGATGATGGCTGTTCTGACCTGTGTGAGGTGATACCTCATTGTAGTTTTGATTTGCATTTCTCTAACGAAAGTCACTCAGTTGTGTCCAACTTTTGCGACCCCGTGGACTATACAATCCATGGACTTCTCCAGGCCAGAATACTGGAGTGGGTAGCCGTTCCCTTCTCCAGGGGATCTCCCCAACCCAGGGATTGAACCCGGGTCTCCTGCACTGCAGGCAGATTCTTTACCAGCTGAGCCACTGGGGAAGCACAAGATACTGGAGTGGGTAGCCTGTCCCTTCTGTAGTGGATCTTTTCCACCCCCGGAATCGAACTGGGGTCTCCTGCATTGCAGGCTGATTCTTTACCAGCTGAGCTACCAGAGGAGTCTCGTTTCTCTAATAAAGAGTGACAGTGAACGTCATGTACGTATTGTCCATCTGTATGTCTTCTTTGGAGAAATGCCTGTTTAGGTCTGCTGACAATTTTTGATTGGGTTGTTTTGATGTTGTTCTTGGTGATGTGCATTGACCATGTATTTTGGAAATTAAGCCCTGGTTGGTTACATTGTTTGCAAATATTTTCTGCCATTCTGTAGGCTGCCCTTTTGCTTTATTTATGGTTTCCTTTGCTGTCCAAACACTTATAAGTTGATTAAATAAGTTGATTGAAGAACAAATAAGTTGATTAAATCCCATTTGTTATTTTTGCTTTTATTTCTGTTGCCTTGGGAGACTGAACCAAGAAAACATTGGTACACTTTATGTCAGAGAATGTTTTGCTTATGTGCTCTTCTAGGAGTTTTATGGTATCATGCCTTATATTTAGGTCTTTAGGCCATGCATAAGAATTACTATTGATTTCTTTTTTTTTTTTTGATAGACTTCTAGATCAGGTGATTAAAAAAAAATCAAGGTCTTCATTAATTTCAGCAAGACATTTAACAGTTTTCACTGATTTCCTATTGACAAATTGCTACACTGTTGATAAAGAATGTGGTCAGAGGCATTTCTCAGAGGGTGGCCAAGGGATGCCCAGCCTCCATGCCCTGTGCTAGTCCCTGACCCTCTCATAATGAACAGCAAATGCGGATTGAAAAGTTGTGCAAATGACTGAAAACCAAGGATCACATAGCATAGCAAATGTGGAGTTCAAAATGGTTTAGGCAGGTTGGAACAAACAGCCCAAACCAAGACAACTCCACTTACCATGATTAAATTCAGATACAATTGTTGGGGTTAGAAAACAAGGAAGAACAGAGGTGAGACGACCTATCTGGGCTGCTGTCAACATATACATGAACAGATTTTTATGCAAATCAAGTCTCCTGTAAGGGAACAGAAGGATGTAGCTGCTAAGAATTCTGATTACTCTTTGGATGGCATCAGTAACAGGGTAACATGAAGTCCAAGGGATGATCCTTTCCTGCATGCTGGGCTTTCCAGTTCACACCAGAGAATGGTATTAATATCCAGTTGTTGCTTCAGTGATAAGCCAAGAGGAGAGTGATCAGAGACTTTTCCTGAAATTAAAACAAAAACCAAAACTTCTTTGATGGTACTCTGGTTATTTGGCTTAAGGGAGAAAGATTGAGGGCTGCTCTGATAACAATTTTTATTTATAAAGGGCTTTTATATAGAGCAAAGAATGATTATGCATTATTCTACTAGATGGTAGAAATCATAATAAGAGTGTGGAATGCAATTCATCACAAAGACCTTATTAATTGTTAGAGCTGTGTGAAACTGGGGTAGAAAGCCTTAGGAGGCCTTGAGTGCCCATGGTTGTTAGTGTTCAGATGTGTGACTGACAGCTTTCCAGGTGGGGATTTTTATTTGGAGTGAAAGTTAAATGGTAATCTAAAGACTTCTAACTCAGAGGTGGTCTGAGCTTATAATTCTGTTTACTTTTTAACTCCAGAGGCTGACTTAATATCTTAAAATCACCCTTATATTACAGGATGCCTCACTAAAGATAGTGAACAGAATCCCCTGAGCAGAGCCACACTGCGTTTGGCTCGCTGTCTTTGATAGGCCTTAGCTGAGACTGACCATAACCAGGGCATATATGTGTCAGGTTCTGTCTCTGCTCTCGGTTGTTGCTTTTTGCTTGTATACAGTGCTGTCACTCTTCGCGTATTCCAATCTTCCTTTTAACTCCCCTCAGAGTTAGCTCTAGCAATAAATAAAAACTTTAAATCACTACATTTCAGTATGTTTTTAAATAACTGGAACAAGAGTTCTGTATTTGAATTGAACTGTAATTCTAAGTGGCACACGGATTGTTAGTGTAAACTTTCATAGCCTAGGCACATAGACAACATTGTTAGGCACATTTATACTCTACATTAATGCTGTAGTTATTGCCATGTTTGTTGTGTATTTTATCCTTTGCTGGATGTACTTCTGGTCACTTTATGTGCTTTATCTTGTTTAAGCCTTACAAAAATTCTGGTGAGTAACATTCCTGTCTTATGGATGGGGAGACTACTATTTAGAGATAGTAGTTATATTTTATGGTGACTGAAATCTGGTTTTGACCATGTTATCACCATAGTATAGCAAGATTTATTTTGCATACACAAGAATCTGCAGTTTCATTCCACTCACCCACTTCAGCCACTCAGGAGCAAACACTTCTGAAATTTTCTTTAAACTGACCCCCCTCTACTTTTTGATATGCATGAAAAAAAATAAACAGGCTTTGGCTTTTTGTCTAATTATCTCTTATACCCAGCCTATTTACAAATTTTAATTCTAAACATGTAGGCCTGCTTCCAAAGTGTAGTTTGTGAGATTTTTGCACTCAGGTCATTTTAAACTATGCAGTGTTCCCAGTCATCATCTTCCCTAAAAATGTCTCCAAGTTTCACCTACAACAGTCAATCTGGATGGAGTCTACAATGGGTAGAGTCATGACCTAGTTGCCATGGAGAGTAACCCAGGGAAGAGAAGATTTTCAGCTTACTGAAACACAGAGTCATGCAAGCGCACATTCAGAAGGATATACATGGAGCAGGGATAAATTGATCACACTGTAGGGGTCACTAGCTAATCTGTTGTATTTCTATGGAACATTGATGACCATGGCTGAGTGTGTTATTTAAAGGTTTTCAATGCAAATATTATAAAAGGCATTATTCAGTCAGAGCAGACTCCCTACATTTTTCATTCGTTCCAGCCATGCAAGATTAGTCATTGATTTCAGCAACAAGGACCACATACAATATCATCACCTGCTGTTGATTGCCTTTCTCTTGTTCACTGAGCAGGCGACAGGAGACAGCAAGGTTACTTAGTGGGATATATTAATTCAGCCAAGTATCTGAATACACAGCCAAGCTGTGGAGATAAGGCTGTGACATATCTGTAGCAATTTTCTTCCCTTTTATTGTTTATATGACTGAATTTGCTTTCCTCATGGATAAATCCTTTGAGAGTCTAATTGGATACCCTATTACAAAGGGGCTAGAGATATAGCTAAGTCATTAGTTCTTTTCTTTTTGTTTAAGGGTCAACTCAACTTTATTCTCCCAATAATTGCAAAGCTTTCCTCACCAGCAGAGTGAATTTTCATAGGGGGAGGAGAACAGCTTAAGATAGCAAATGGCAAATCCAGGATGAGTAATTTTAATTTTTTTATACTTTTTAAAAAAACCTTAAGTAAAATATGTTGTTGCTATAATTTATATATAATATATAAAATAAAAAGATATAAAATATCTTTCTTCATAACTGGTATGTTTGTTATTGTTATTTAGTCACTGAGTTGTGTCCAACTCTTTGTGACCTCATGGACTGTAGCCCACCAGGCTCCTCTGTCCATGGGATTTCCCAGGCAAGAATACCGGAGTGGTTGCCATTTCCTTCTCCATAAGTCATTAGTTCTTTATTAGCTTGGGGACCATAGGAAAAATATTGTAGTGAAAACCTGTCTCTCTCCTTCTCTTTCTCTTTATCTCTCCCTCCCTCTCTTCTTGTTTCTTACATATTCACTCTTATATGACTTTCTCAGTTAAAATAGAATTTGGTGTCATTAGTTGGCTCCTAAAATCACAGAATAAGAGAATTCTTTCTATGCTATAATTCTTTAGGGAGATGGATTGTAAAAAATAAATAAATAGTAATTTTGTTGCGTGGGTGCTCCAGATTTCCATTGGAAAGGCTCTAGCCAAAAGTCTCATGCTTATTCAGAGACACAATTATCTGATTGGATGCAGGACTTGGCAGAAGTCATGTTTTAGCTCAGACATGGGATGGCGACAGAGTTTCATTACGTTAATTTTATTTACAGGGCAGCCCGGTTTCCTGTGCTGTGTGCTGGATGCTTATTCAGCTGCCTCGGCTTAGGTGGGTTTGCGGTACAGCGTATTTTTGTTTCCAAACCATTTTGGCCCTGGAAAGATATCTGGCCTCGTTTCACTGTCATAAACTCTGATGAAAGCCACAGAAGATTCCAGGGAGTCAGAGCAGGCCACTTGTGGGGCCCACCCTTGCTCTGTATGAATGGCTGCTGGAGGGTGGGTTCTCATCATAAGAGACCCCAGTTTCCTGAGACTTGTATCTCTGCATAAGAAAGGAATGTTGTCACCAAACGTTGTGTAGACCTCTCTGTGCCACACTTCCCAAGCTGGGCTGAAAGCCATTGGATCTGCTCCTTTTCTAAGTAGATATGGGGTCTTATTACACCCCTTGCGCTCACCCAGGATGTTCTGTGTTCATACCTACTACATAGAATATGGAAAAATGAGGACAAAAAGAGTCTGGATATGGTTTTGAGGCTGCTACTGCTGCTTTTGTTCCATTTGTTTCTCCAAGTATTAATGTTTTTACACATTACCAAGTAACTACGCATATACTTTCTCATGTAAGCATCACAATGCATGGATGAAGGATGTGGAAACAGTGATGTTATTTCATAGAATAGGCTCAAAGGGGCCATTGATGCAGGTCACCCAGCTTGAAAGTGCTGGAGCTGAAATTTAAAGTCTTGGACAAGTAGTCAATGATTTCTTTCTCAGGGATGGTCCTCATCTGCAGAAATCATTAAATTTATTAGGATAGACATTGTATCACATTTAGAAAACAATGTAAATGAGATAACTCAGATCATAAGATATTGATGGTTGCTGAGGAATCAAATCAGACCTAAATTCACACTTAAATTCACACTTTTGACAATAAAAGCTCAGTTGTTTCAAAATAAACAAAAACGTATTTTGTGTTGGGTGTGGCTACACTGATTCAGCTCTAAATACAAGGGAATGAGGTTTCTTATGTAGGAGTGCTGACAGAGGGCTTCAGCCAGCCCTGTTTTTATGATACAGGCTTACTTGTTCCTGAAACTGAAGTATTTGCCCTTTAGGACCATGAAAATGCACTTAGTTATGCATATATAGGACAAGAACTGTTAAGAATTCATCGCAAATTAATTGAGACCAATAGCTCCTGTTTACGAAGCCCCTGCTATCTCTGGGTCCTGTGCTGGGTGCTTGTCACTACCACGTAGGTAGGAGGTTAGGGACCATTAGCATGGTGAACACAGGGGTTCCCAAGTGTAAAGCACATCGCTAGTGCCTGCATCTCCCACAGCTGCTGCCCCAGGCGCCTGGCAAGCTCTCCTGCCCTTGCCTTCCTGGGACATCTTAGCCTAGAGCCTCATAAGCGCTTCAGTGACAAGGAAGCAAGAGAGAGAGAGCCCCTGTTCTCCTGATCTGCCCCTTCCCACAGGAAGCAAGAAATAGGGGCTTTCAACAATTATTTTTATCTTTCACAAGAAAGCAAGCATTTGCTTCAGTGAGGGAATGTAAAAGGTTAAGATGCTTCTCTTATCCTGAAAGATCTTAGTAATTGCCTCAATTTTCTACTTCTCTTTTCGTGTGCAGGCATCGCCTTGGTTTTTTTTTAGAGTTTTTGTAACCAATAAGGTTCCAATATATTCAAAGTTTCAATTATCTCATAGAATGTAATAAAACCTTTTTCTTTGGGGTCGCTTGTAAAAATACCAGGTTAGCCAAAAAGTTCATTTGGGTTTCTGTAAGATGTTATGAAATATTTTAAATATTTTAAAAAGATGTTTTAAATATGCATACTTGGGTTAGCACTATTAGCAATGTTCACATCCCTTCAATGGCAGCCATTTTTAGGAATGATAGAAACTGTGCAGAATTAGAATGACAATAAACCACTAACACTAAGCACTGAATATAAACGTCATTGTTCGGCCGCCTTCCCACCTCTTAAAAAAATCAAGCTGAATTTTGTATAACATCTCAGTTGTTATTTTAAGAATGTAATTATCTTGATTCTTCTCAGAGACTCAAAATTAAGTTTCTGGTTTTCTAGATTTTTAAGGTTGACAGATTAAAACAGGATATTTTAGAACTGACTTCTTCAGCAGTTGAGACTGTTTTCTGTAACATTTTGTTCAGAAGGAGTTTCCATAGTAGAATCATCAACCAGAAAATCAGGACTGATACGGAGAAAGCTATAGCCAGATGGGGACCACAGCCGGGTGGCAAAGTGTTTGGAATATAAAGAAGAAATAGTCTGTAAATTTCATAATGGGGAAATTGGATGAGCAGTTCAAATTTATTATCTCAGTCCTGTGATGGAGCCAAAGGCAACTCTTGATATTTGAGCCCCAGTGCATCTTCCTTGTTCTACTAGATTTCCTGACTTCAGGGAACCCAGCTGGTGGATGTGAAAAGTGATGGTAACAGTCACGGTTCAAATCTGCAACTGTGTCCACCCACCTTCGACTTTACTCTCATTTTATTATCTCAAATGACTGTCTTAATTTACCTCAGCAGGTTGATTATATGATGATAACCCTAACATTCAGAAAATAATATGACTATATTACTGCATATTCTTATATGCATAATATACTGAAATATTTCATCTATACTAAATGTGCACAGATTTTAGCAGATAGAGCTGCAACATAGCCAAGAAAATAAAGCCTTTTTATAGTCCAGGTTGATGCCCCTTCAAAGAATTAGCAAGAAGTACTCTTGCATCTTTTTTTCCCCTAATCGTTCAAAAAGTCCTAAGCAAGACTGGGGCATGTGATGCAGAGGAGGAGTTTGGGAGTTTACTGCAGAGGTAATAACTGGTTTTCAGTGAGGAGTGAGCTCAGTGAGAGATGGCTATAACAACCACTCCTCATTCCTGAAAGAAACATTGGATCCTGGGCCCGTGAGCAGGAGAAAAAATGGTCGACCTGTCTTGCCCTTTCATTTTTCTCACATTAGTTTCTCACATTCAGCCATGCATGCATTTCAGTAATTTGACAGTTGAGTGCCATTTTTCAGGCATAGTGCTATTTGCTGAGGACAAAACAATGAACAAGATTGAAATAGTTATATTTTCCATAGAGTTTAGTGGAGGATATAAAGTTGTTAGACAAGGGAAGACAGTCTTCATTTATCGAAAATACGGGATGAAGGAGGCACTTCCCAGGCGGTGCTTGTGGCAAAGAATCCACCTGCTAATGCAGGAGATGCCGGTTGGATCCTGGCTTGAGAAGATCCCCTAGAGTAGGAAATGGTACTCCGTTCCAGTACTCTTGCCTGGGAAATCCCATGAGCAGAGGAGCCTGGTGGGCTGCAGTCCATGGGATTGTGGAGTCAGACACAGCTGAAATGACTGAGGATGCACGCACACATGGGGTGCAGGGAGAAGTATGCTCTGGAAGAATCCTTTCCTGTGGCAGTCACCTTACATCTACCAGCAGATGAACTGTCACCTCAGGGCATTTGTCTTTATGTAAATATGGACGTTGAGATGGTGCGTTAAATCTCAAAAGTCTCCCTGCTAAGTTTAGAGTGATCTTTAATTGGATCTCTTTCTACTTGAAAATGCTCAACTCATCCATTTTTGTCTGGACTGACTCCTTGAGAACTGAGCTGACAGGTCCATGGATAAAGGCTGAGGTCACCCTGACCTTTGATCATGAGTTCAGGACAGCACAAATGTATTCATTCCAGCTCTGTGATCATCCTAAAATCACTGAAAAAATCAGGGCATTTATTAATAAAAGTTTAATGGAAGCCATGGAGAAAAACAAAGTTTCCTTGGACTTGACATTGGTTAACAATTAAAAAGTATATTTTACAGTGTTTATGCTCAAGTGGGTTGGGAAGTTTAGATGGAGCATAAATTCTGAAAATGCCTACTGTTTTCTATCCTTTGCCTACATTAAAAAGAAAAAAAAAACAATAGGAAAGTATTACATAGCAGTAAAGAAATCAGCATGAAAAGCTGATTATCCCGTGTTTTAAAATTTGTAGTTCTGTATCACCTACAAAATTCTGTGAATTCCCATTTTACATTTGTGTTTACTGTTCGGGTTTCCATGACCAACAAGTTCAATCTTCTGCCCAAACAAGCTGAATGACTAACAGCACCTTTTCTGTTGAATATCACATCAGCTTGTAAGCCATACAAAAAGATAAATATATTTACTTGAATTATTAAATGTGAATTTTACTTGAATTATTACTTGAACTATTAAATGTGAAAAAAACACTTAATATTTCCTTAGCTTTTGCTGAAATATTGTTGAATATGTTGTCAATAGTAGCAATTTTTAAAATTCGCACTAAACTTTAACATGTCCTTAAATTAGTTGATTAAAATACTACTGAATGGTTTCATGGAAAATGTGTTTGCTTTGGTCCAATTTAATAATCATATATTAAGCTCCCTGTGGGGCTTCCCTGATGGCACGGTGGATAAAGAATTCACCTGCAGTGCAGGAGACACAGGAGACACGGCTTGATCCTTGGGTCAGGAAGATCCCCTGGGGGAGGGCATGGCAACCCACTCCAGCATTGTTGCCTGGGAAATCCCATAGACAGAGGAGCCTGGAGGGCTACACTCCCATGGGTTGCAAAAAGTCAGACACAACTGAGTGCGCACATGCACGCGCACGCGCGCGCACACACACACACACACACACGCTCCCTGTACACACAGTTTAATGTAACTAATGTAACTGTCCCACTCCTCTGGGTCAGGGAGAGCTTTAAATACTCAGGTAGGACACCTCTTTGTTTAACTGTGGCAATAGCATTCCTCTATCATATTTTATGCTTTTCTGGTACATTTCCACTGGTTTATTACATTCTGTCAAAAGAGTACAAAGTGATCATAGAAAATCAGAAAAAAAAATTTCTGTATTTCCATTATCTAGTTACCATTTTACTCTTGTTCTTTTTAAACCCATCTTTTTCTCTGTCTCTAAATTATGATTCTGATATGTTTATTACATCTGTTATTTACTCATATGCTTTTTCCAGATTGGTAAATAATCTCCATGTCATGAACATTTCCCTGTTTATTACATTGTTTTTCCAAGACAGATTTTCAGTAGCTGAACAGTGTTGCCCCAAATGAACAATATGGTGCAATACACGTAGGCAATTCTGTATTGTTAGGTATTGAATTAACCAGGGTGGAGGCTAAGCAGCTGTGACAGAGACCTGAGCTTCGGCCATTCAGTTTGAGCATTGACAGCTGAGAGAGAGGCAGGTGTTCTTGCTACGATGGGCTGCAATGGGCACTTTGTTCTGGGAGCCCCTGGAAATCCAGATTTCTCCTGTGCTGTTGCTCTGCCTTGTCCAAGGGTGTCCTCTTCTGTGCGCCTGGAATTACTTCATGAGCTCCATGTCCTTGCCCTTTATACTTTATGACAGTACTGTCTGATAAAACCTAGGGAGGAGAGTGGTGGTGTTTTACAAAGTGAAAAAGGAGAAAATGGAGCATGGGAGGAATTAATGATATCTGCTGTAGGCATATAGAGTCTTTCTCAGTTTTTCCTATTGTAAATATCATAGAAAGCTTTCTTGTCTATTAGTGTTAATGTGCATATCTGACAACTGATTTGAGATAAATATGGAATATTAGGTAAACATATACTGTGCTTTCACGTCTTTTCATCTATACTCTCTGGTTGCCTTTCAGAAAGGTTCCACCTTGGTTATTAGCTTTTAGTTTAATCATTGAGATTCTTTAGTTTAAAATAACATTTCATCACACTATTCATTTGTATTCACTTCATTACTAGTAAGCTTGAGTATTTTTCAAGATTATTGATCATTTATTTGTATTTTTGATTTAATTATGCTATTCTTGGCCAGTTTTTCTTAGAATTACTTTTCCTTCTGATTTGTCAAATTCTAATCACCTTTTGTGACTGTATGGCATACATTTCCCCATGTTACCATTTTTCTTTATTTGTATTTATTCTTTCAAATAGAGTTTTTTCTATGACTAGTGTAGGTGATGGAATTCCAGCTAAACTATTTCAAATCTTAAAAGATACTCAGCAGTTGGCCATAGGACTGGTAAAGGTCAGTTTTCATTCCAATCCCAAAGAAGAGCAGTACCAAAGTAAGTACAAATTACTCTAGTGTTATGCTCACTTAGCATACTAGTAAGGTTATGCTCAAAATCTTTCAAGCTAGGCTTCAAGCTGCTTCTACATGAACCTAGAAATTATGTGCAAGCTGGGTTTAGAAAAGGCAAAGGAATCAGAGATCAAATTGCCAGCATTTGTTGGATTCTAGAGAAAGCAAGGGAATTCTGAAAAAATACCTACTTTTGCTTCACTGACTATGCTAAAACCTTTGTGTGGATCACAACAAACTGGAAAATTCTTCCAAAGATGAGAAACCAGATCACCTTGAGAAATATGTGTATGGGTCAAGAAGCAACAGTTAGAACCTTACATAGAACAAGCGACTGGTTTAAAATTGGGAAAGGAGTATGACAAGGCTGTATATGGTCACCCTGTCTATTTAACTTATATGCAGAGTACATCATGTGAAATGCTGGGTTGGATAAATCACAAGCTGGAGTCAAGATTGCTAGGAGAAATATTAACAATCTCAGATACACAGATAATATTACTCTGACAGCAGAAAGTGAAGAGGAACTAAAGAGCATCTTGATGAGGGTGAAGGAGGAGAGTGAAAAAGTTGGCTTAAAATTCAACATTGAAAAAATGAAGATCATGGCATTTGGTCCCATCATGTCATGGCAAATTGATAGGGAAAAAGTGGAAGCAGTGACAGATTTGATTTTCTTGGGCTCTAAAATCACTGTAGACAGTGACTGAAGCCATGGAATTAAAAGATGCTTGCTCCTTAGAAGGAAAGCTAAGACAAACCTAGGCAGCATATTAAAACACAGAGACATCACTTTGCCAAAAAAGGTTGGATAGTGAAAGCTATGGCTTTTCCAGTAGTTATGTACAGATGTGAGAATTGGATCATAAGGAAGGCTGAGTGCCAAAGAATTGATGCTTTCAAATTGTGGTGTTGGGAGAAGACTCTTGAGAGTCCCTTGGACTGCAAGGGAATCAACACAGCCAATCCTAAAGGAAAACAACCCTGAGTATTCACTGGAAGGACTGATGCTGAAGCTGAAGCCACAGTACTTTGGCCATGTGATGCAAATAACCGACTTATTGGAAAAGACCCTGATGGTGGGAAAGATTAAAGGCAAAAGAATAAGGTGACTGAGGAGATGAGATGAGGTAGGTAGATAGCATCACTGACTCCATGGACGTCAATCTGAGCAAATTCCAGGAGATAGTGAAGGACAAGGAGGCTTGGCATGCGGCTGTCCATGTGGTCACAAAGAGTCAGCCATGACTTAGGGACTGAGCAACACCAACAGAGTTTTTATTGTTATGTTTGTGAGTCTATCCATACTTCCCATGATGTCTTCTTTCTCCTTGTTTTTTTTGTTTTGTTTTGCTTAGTATAGCTTACACAAAACTGAATTGAGATAATTGCCACTTAAAAATATTTCTTTTTCCCTTATAACAACATCTTAAATATCTATGTGGGTAAAAACCAATAAATATTTTTAAAATTTCTTTTCACTGAATTACTCAACAAAATTTTTATTGATTGTTGAGTACATGGCAGGCATTCTTCTAAATAGATACCATGAACATCAGTTAGAGCTTGTGCATTGAGCAGACTATTATATTAATGAATTCCATGTCTCTGCAAGAGTTTGAAATGCCATTTATTCCTTGAATAAATTCTTACATGTTTTGGATCTGTTTCTTTCCATTAGAGTTTGTTATTTTACTTTTTTTTTTAACTCTAGTATCCATCTTGGTTGTGATTGAGAGTAAATATGTCCTAATTAATACAAAAACTCAACAAAATCAAGACAATTAAAAATATCTAAGTTCCTAGTGTGAGGGTGATAATGGTAATATTTTTTGTTACATAGTTTTGAGGGAGCTATTAAAGTTAAAAATAAGAAATATATTTTGGTGTTACATACATTTTAATACTTAATTATTAGGATAGCCATTTTTAAATTGAAAGGATCAGGTTTGGCAAGCAGTCCTCCAACTGTCATTAAAATATGATAGGATCCCATATAACTGGGTATAATAACTAGTATAATAATTATTTATAAGCAGAAATTCCAATAATTGGCACAACTGCCATTGTCCACATGTATTTTTTTCTGCTTTCATCTTTCTTTTTATATTATGTAAAATTGTTACAGGAATAAATTCTGATGCATTATGCATATTTTGATTAAGTATTTGCCTTCATTAGTTGTTTTATTCTAGTGTCATATGTAGTTACTCTTTTCAATGTTTTTAGACATGTGTGTCTCTATATATACACATATACAGACTATTAACAAACATGTGCTTACTCTTTAAAATTATTTTGATGCATAATTTTATCATCATAATTATACCTGATGCCAAAGTAGTTGAATGTTTCTGTGTTATTTGTCCAAGTATTTCAACTTGTCAGATTTCATCTACTATCATGACTATATTTGGTTATGCTGCATTGCAATCATCCTATTTTCAATCAAAGACTGTTTTAAAAATTTTGCCTCATAAAAATGAACTACCACCAATTACATTATGAGCTACATAACCTTGGCTGGATAGAGACTGTATGAGGCTCTTTTTGCATCCGTCTTAGTTGTCTGTATCTTGGTGATAGATTTTCTGATGGCTAATCTCTTAACTTTCAAAATATTAGCAATTTTTCATAACTTAACCTGTATTGGTTATGATATACTACAGACTTATCCATGGAACTCATTTCTTGCACTTGGCCATACATAAGTAATACAAGCGAATCATATTAGTCTCACACTTTGTGCCACGATTCTATCAGTTATTTGGCATGTTGGATGATAGGTTGAGAGATGTTTTCAATTCCCTCATTAAATTTAAAGGTTTTTTTTTTTTTTAAACAACAACAGCACAACTGTGATTTGCCATTAGCAATTACAGATGACTGTGCCAGAAGCAGATTCCACCTCATTAAATGAATGCAGTTGTCTTTACACAGTCTTACACAAGGTGCCAAAATTCTATCATTTCATCATGGGAATCCTGTGACGTGAGATGCATTACAACGCTGTATAACATGTAGATGCTGGGAGTTTCTGAGATGTGAAGTGACAGCCCCAAATCATACAGTTGGAAAATGTCAGACACATTCTTGAGTTCCAGTCTCTGATTTTAAGTTCAGGACACTTTTCATTATGTACTAAAAACAAAACAAACAACCCCAGAAAACCAGAAAAACTACCTGTGTAGTATAATATTGACTGGTTGATTTAACCTTATGAGGTATTCTTGTTTATAAAAAATATTCACTTGAGTTGAGAATTGAATAATTATGTAGTAAAAGCTTTACTTAGCAAATGAAATTGGTTACAGTAAATACTGAAAATATCTTCATTTTGTATTGAATATTGACTTGCCTTTAGGTTCTGTTTTCTCTGCTTTTGAATTTATAATTATAATCTATTACAAGTAAAACAAATTTGTCTCTTCATTTTTTGTTGACTATGTTAAAGTTTTTAATTTAACATGTTACTTTGTGTTTATTAAAAGGTGCTGATTATAGGAAATTTTCAACAGATTAAAGAAAGTGAATTATAGGTAATTTCAGTATCTAGAGATTATGAATATTGGAAATATCTTTTGTCAATCTGTGTGTATATGTGTGTGTATATATACACACACATGTGGATTAACTTAGAACCTATTATACAGAGTGAAATGAGTCAGAGAAAGATAAATATCGTGTGTATATATACACACATATATATAAACACACACGTATACAAACTTACATGAAAATACACATGAACATTTTCTTCTTCTGATTTAAACAAAATTGAGAGTCTACTGTTTGAGTATTACAAATTTCCCATACTCTTTGATGACATGATTTCAACATTCACATCATATCAATTTAAAGAAACCATGTCCATCTTCCCTTTACCTCTATTTTCATTGAATTGCTCAAAGTATATTTTTATTATTACTAATGAATTTTCCCATAATATAGTAATAAGATTTAATATCTCTCTTTTTACTGATTTACTATTACAGGAAAGGAAAAGTGACAACTTTTTTGTATTTTTTTAAGTTTATTAATTTTTTATTGATAGATAATTGCTTTACAGAATTTTGCTGCTTTCTGTCAAACCTCAACATGAGTCAGCCATAGGTATACATATATCCCCTGCCTTTTGAAACTCCCTCCCGCCCCATCCCACCCCTCTAGGTTGATACAGAGCCCCTGTTTGAGTTTCCTGAGCCATACGGCAAAGTCTCATTGGCTATCTATTTTACATATGGTAATGTAAGTTTCCATGTTACTCTTTCCATACATCTCACCCTCTCCTCCCCTCTCCCCATGTCCATAAGTCTATTCTCTACCAGAAAAACAAACAACCCAATCAAAACGTGGGGAAAAGACCTAAACAGACATTTCTCCAAAGAAGACATATAGATGGCTAACAAACACATGAAAAGATGCTCAACATCGCTCATTATTAGAGAAATACGTATCAAAACTACAATGAGGTATCACCTCACACCCGTCAGAATGGCCCTCATCAAACAATAAATACTACAAACAACAAATGCTGGAAAGTGTATGGAGAAAAGGGAGCACTCTTACATTGATGGTGGGAATGTAAAGTGATACAGCCACTATGGAAGACAGTATGGAGATTCCTTAAAACACTAGGAATAAAACCACCATATGACCCACCAATCCCACTCCTAGGCAAATACCCTGAGGAAACCAAAATTGAAAGAGACATATGTATCCCATTGTTCATTGCAGCATTATTTACAATAGCTAGAACATGCAAGCAACCTAGATATCCATTGACAGATGAATGGATAAAGAAGTTATGGTATATATACACAATGGAATATTACTCAGCCATAAAAAGTAACACATTTGAGTCAGTTCTGATGAGGTGGAAGAACCTAGAACCTATATATGGAGTGAAATGAGTCAGAAAGAGAAAGATAAATATCGTATTCTAACACATATATATGGAATCTAGAGAAATGGCCCTGAAGAAAAGGGACAACTTTTAATGAGAGAAAATGTTAGTTATTAATATTATATACTTTGTCTTATTAAGCATGATAAAGCAGTGATGAGAATAATAATGGACCTTTTATGCCCATGTAGATCATTAAGAAATAAGATGATGGAGACCTTTAGAAGACACGGACTGCCAGTGACTACAACTTGGCAATTCTCTGTAAGGCTGAGTCTTGGCATGTGGTGGAATATCTGTAATGTTCTGAGGATGTTTTGAGAGCATAATCTTGTGGCTTTCCAGGAATAAGCATCTTTAGATAGCCAGACACTATGGACCAAAAGGTTCACTAACATTACATCCATCACCCACTCATCCTCTTGGTGAATGCAGGTTTGTGAGAATCTGGGGGACTAGAGGTAACAGACTGGAGGAGGAACCACTTCTGTCTTCTGTTTTGGCCATACACAATACTTAAGACTGAGACAGGGCTCAGGAACTGAGCCTTGACTGTTCAGTTCAGTTGCCTTTCATGTGTAGGTTAAGGAACATTGTGAGAACATTTTGCTTTTGGCTCTTATTTTCTCTAAATACTTCTATGCCTGGCCATCCAGAAAATCCTAATGGTCATCTTTAGATTTTTTAAAAAAGAGTTTAAATCAGAACTGAACAAAGAAATTGATGCCTCTCTTGTAAGGTGAGAAAGTAAATTGTAAATTGAGAAATTTGTTTTCTCTCTTGTAAATTGAAAAAAAAATTTCTGTCTTTTCTTCCTGGAGGGGAAAAGGGAAGACAAACTCCAGGTTTTGTTTGGAATTGTCTGTGACTTCTCAGGTGTAAATTTATTGTCCTGTTTCTTTGCTCAATCTAGTCTCCTTTGTACTGGATCTTGCTGCTAATTACTTAAAATGTCTGGCTTTTAGATAACACCTTTGCTTGATTTCCCTTTGCTTGATAGCATAAGGTTTCCAGTTCTTAATTGCAGCTCTTCATATCTATAGGAATTGATGGTGGAGGAGACTTAAAAATATAGATTTAACTTGCTATATTGAATTAGGCCTTGAAACATGACTTTGCAGTATTTTCTGATGTGGGAGTAGAACTTGATTTCTTTGAATGTTTTTATTTTTCATGTCTAGTTTCTAACTTTTGCTTTATTGTAACACTGTAACAAGTTTCTTTGTATCTCTGACTTTATCCATATGCCTCAGAGGTTTTCTTCAAGCGTGTGCTCAGTCGCTCAGTTGGGCACAACTCTGCAGCCCCATGAACTGTAGCCTGCCAGGCTCCTCTGTCCATGGGATTCTCCAGGCAAGAACACTGGAGCGGGTTGCCATATCCTCCTCCAGGGAATTTTCCCAACCCAGGGATTGAACCTGCATCTTTTGTGTCTCCTGCATTGGCAGGCAGATTCTTTACCCCTGTACCACCTGGAAAGCCCATACCTAGTGAGGCCACCTCAAAGTTTACTTTGTCATACTTATTCTGCCTTCACTCTAGAAGACTCAGTAATACACTATTTTGAGGCAGTTTTAAAAGTGATACAGGCCACAGCAAATAAAGAGAACAGTGTTGGTCAGTTACAGATCCAAAAACCTGCCTGTGAAAGTGAGCTTCTCCCTCCTCCTTCCTAGTCCTGAGATCCACGGAGCAAAGGATGTACATTTAGAGAAGGTGTTTGTGTTCCTGTATGTCTCTAGCCTCTATCCTTTTAAACATTTACAACAATCACATTTTTAGCTTAAAAAGGAGAGTTAGGGTTAAATTCAACTAATATTTCTCAAATATTTATTATGTGCTAAACAATTAACTGGACAGTAGGAAGGCAGGAAATAAAAATCTATGTATCTATTAGTATTTATGTATCTGTGTATATATCAGTGTATCTATGTATCTTTGTATTTATCTATGAGACAAGATTCTAGCCTTCAATTACTTTCTTGTTTCATTGGAGAGCAAAGATATGCAATTTCAAACTTTAGAATAAGTGTCAAATGTGTTGCATAGATTGTGGAGTAGAAGAGGAAGAAGTATTGGTGGCTGATTTGAATAGACACTGATCAATTGTTCAGATGATGCATTGTAATCATTACTGTGCCAAGGAAATTGATTCTAGGATGGTTTTGTAAAGTGTCTTTTGTTTTTAATATATGTTAATATATTTACTTTTAATTACTTAAGTAACTGCATGTATTTTTCACAAATTAAAACAATGAATAATTTGTACTTAAAATATTGACTTGAATCAATAATTACTAACAAAACACTTTCTAGGTTAAGGAAAAAGTTAATTAAAAGCTAATTGCAGAACAATATATACAGTATGCTTTAATTTCTAGAAGTACAAAAGTAAAAACTACAAAATAGAACTATATATGTATATAACATCATTGTATATAACTATAACTATATATTATATGTGTGTGTGTGTTAGTCTCTCAGTTGTGTCCAACTCTTTGTGATCCCATGAACTATATTCCACCAGGCTCTGCTGTCCATGGGATTCTCCAGGCAATGATCCTGGAGTGGGTTGCCATTCCCTTCTCCAGGGATCTCCTGACCCAGGGAACTAACCCAGGTCTACTACATTGCAGGCAGATTCTTTATTGTTCAAGCCACAGGGATGTGAGAAACCATAAGTTATTCCTCTACTGTGTCTTTCATTTTCCCATATAGACTGAAAGTGCATCTGATAAAAGTGAGATTTGAGACCCTGAGCTGTGATCTGGGCACAATAGTACCCCTGCCACAGGTGTACTATTCAGGACTGTCAGGTCCTGCCCATTCCTGAAAGGCAGGGCACACAGCTCAGGTGGTTGCAGAAGGCTAGGAGACATTGTTCCCAATGTCTGGTAGCGATCTTGACCTCCTTTCCTTTGTCTACTGTATAACAATAAATCTCTTTGCAGCTTCATCCTTCTTCTCTCGAGCTTTCTCACTTCAACCCTGCAGCAGTTCACTGTGGGCCATCAGTCCGGCTCTACCCCAGATGCAAAGGATGAGCCTGGCTAGCAGCGATTTCTCCTTGTCTGCAGCATTACTTCATAACTTTTGGGGTATGTTTACAACCAAGTTCGTCATACTTATGAGTTAAAACTTAGCTTCCCTAAAAAGAGAATCATCAAGGACCAGACATGCTTGGTTACTTAGCAGGTTCTCAAGGGAACCCTAACTGAGAGATGTGCAGTGATTCCGAGAGGTTTTGTAGCAAGCTTCTAGCACCTGGAGGTTCATTTTACAGTTAAGGCTATGCCCCGTGGAGAATCAATAAAGTCATCCTTCATGGACACATTTCCACCCTGCCCCCTCCCTGAGGGTGTAACAATCAGAAAGGGAAGTCCTGCCTTCCTGGGAGCACAATAAATGCACATTCTCCTTTCACAGAAAACACGGAACACTTGCCTGGTGCCCTTATGAGCAAATAGTCCTTGAGCCATGATTTAAAGACTGTAGCTGAAAATAATAGCAAATGAAGCAACTGACAAACAACTAATCTCAAAAACATAGAAGCAACTCCTGCAGTTCAATTCCAGAAAAATAAATGACCCAGTCAAAAAATGGGCCAAAGAATTAAACAGACATTTCTCCAAAGAAGATGTACACATGGCCAACAAACACATGAAAAGATGCTCAACATCACTCATTATCAGAGAAACGCAAATCAAAACCACAATGAGGTACCATTTCACGCCAGTCAGAGAGGCTGCGATCCAAAAGTCTACAAGCATAAATGCTGGAGAGGGTGTGGAGAAAAGGGAACCCTCTTACACTGTTGGTGGGAATGCGAACTAGTACAGCCCCTATGGAGAACAGTGTGGAGGTTGCTTAAAAAACTGGAAATAGAACTGCTTTATGACCCAGCAATCCCACTGCTGGGCATACACACCAAGGAATCCAGAATTGAAAGAGACACGTGTACCCCAATGTTCATTGCAGCACTGTTTATAACAGCCAGGACATGGAAGCAACCTAGATGTCCATCAGCAGATGAATGGATAAGAAAGCTGTGGTACATATACACAATGGATTATTACTCGCCATTAAAAAGAATACATTTGAATCTGTTCTAATGAGGTGGATGAAACTGGAGCCAATTATATAGAGTGAAGTAAGCCAGAAAGAAAAACACCAATACAGTATACTAACACATATATATGGAATTTAGAAAGATGGTAACAATAACCCTGTACATGAGACAGCAAAAGAGACACAGATGTATAGAACAGTCTTTTGGACTTTGTGGGAGAAGGAGAGAGTGGGATGATTTGGGAGAATGGCATTGAAACATGTATAATATCATATATGAAACGAATCGCCAGTCCAGGTTTGATGCATGATACAGGATGCTCGGGGCTGGTGCACTGGGATGACCCAGAGGGATGGCATGGGGAGTGAGGTGGGAGGGGACTTCAGAATGGGGAACATGTGTATACCCGTGGTGGATTCATGTTGATGTATGGCAAAACCAATAAAATATTGTAAAGAAAAAAAAAAAAAAAAAAGACTGTAGCTGGATACATTTTTTAATGAATGAGTGTGAAACTGTTTCACTCAGAAAGACTGAAAGAAAACAAAATTGAAGGACTTGTATCATAAAAGAAACTTCCAGGTAGTAGGTGGGGAGCTGGGGAGAGAGGAGTGACAGCCAGGGTCCAAGGAAGGAATCTGGGGACTGTATGCTCCTTTAACCACACTGAGAACGGGAGGCCGGGGCTCAGTCTGCTGCGGCGTCCCACACCCACCCACTCAATTCCTCCTGTTCCTTCTCTCATGGTTGCCATCGCCTCCTGCATAATTCCAGGCTGTGTGTTTCTTTGTTGTTGTGCAGTCACTAAGTTGTGTCTGACACTGTGGCACCATGAACTACAGCATGCCAGGCTTTCCTGTCTTTCACTGTCTTACAGAGTTTGCTCAGACTCATGTCCTTTGAGTTGGTGATGTCATCCAACCTTCTCATCCTCTGTTGCTCCTTTCTCCTGCCTTCAGTCTTTCCCAACATCAGGGCCTTTTCCAGTGAGTCAGCTCTTCACATCTGGTGGCCAAATTTGGAGCTTCAGTTTCAGCATCAGTCCTTCCAATAAATATTCAGGATTGATTTCCATTAGGATTTACTGGTTTGATCTCCTTGCAGTCCAAGGGACTCTCAAGAGTCTTCAGCACCATATTTGAAAAGCACCAGTTCTTTGGCATTCAGCCTTCTTTATGGTCTAGCTCTTGCATCCATACATGACCACAGGAAAAACCATAACTTTAACTATTCAGATCTTTGTTGGTAAAGTGATGTCTCTGCTTTTAAATATACTATATAGGTTTGTCATAGCTTTTCTTCCAAGGAGCAAGCATCTTTTAGTTCCATGGCTGCAGTCACCATCTGCAGTGATTTTGGAACCCAAGAAAATAAAGTCTGTCACTATTTCCATTTTTCCCCATTTATCTGCCATGAAATGATGGGACCAGTTATCATCTACATATCTGAGGTTGTTGATATTTCTCCTGGCAACTTTGATCCAGCTTGTGATTCATTCAGCTCAGCATTTCACATGATGTACTCTGCATGTAAGTTAAATAAGCAGGGTGACAATATACAACCTTGATGTACTCCTTTATCAATTTGAAACAGTCCGTTTTTCCATGTGTGGTTCTAACTGTTGCTTCTTGACCCATATACAGGTTTCTCAAGCAGCAGGTAAGGTGGTCTGGTATTTCCATCTGTTTAAATTTTCCACAGTTTGTTGTGATCTACACGGTCAAAGGCTTTAGCATAGTCAATGAAGCAGAAGTATATTTTTTTTGGAATTCTCTTGCTTTTTATGTGATCCAGCAGATTGTGGCAGTTTGATCTCTGGTTCCTCTGCCTTTCCTAAATCCAGCTTGTATATCTGGAAGTTCTCCATTTATATGTTGTTGAAGCCTAGCTTGAAGGATTTTGAGTATTACCTTGTTAGCATATGAAATGAGTGCAGTTGTATGGTAGTGTAAACATTCTTTGGCACTAGAATGAAAACAGACCTTTTTCAATCCTGTGGCCATTGCTTAGTTTTCCAAATCTGCTGGCATATTGAGCGGAGCACTTTCACAGCATCATCTTTTAGAATTTGAAATAGCTCAACTGGAATTCCATCACCTCCCCTAGCTCTGTTCCTAGTAATGTTTCCTAAGACTCACTTGACTTCACACTCAAGATGTTTGGCTCTAGGTGAGTGGCCACACCATTGTAGTTATCTGGGTCATTAAGACCTTTTTTGTATAGTTCTGTATATTCTTGCCACCTCCTCTTAATCGCTACTGCTTCTGTTAGGTCCTCGCCATTTCTGTCCTTTATTGTGCCCATCTTTGCATGAAATATTCCCTTGATATATCTTGGGGAAGTTTTATTTTGTTCTTTGTAGGATGGGTATACCTGAGCACTGTCGCTACACCACTCTCGGCATCTGAAGCCAAACTTGAAATGGGTGGCATTGACCTTGGAGGACCATCCACTGCTCCTCATCACCTCCCATGAAACATATCTGACTACTGACACTTCACTAGTTTCCAGCGATGCCCACCACTTCCAAGGTTGATCCTGGGGGCACAGCAGATTCACTATGTGGATCCTCTGTGAACCAAGAATAAGGGTGGCTGCTTGGCACGGTGGGCAAGTCTGTGGGTGTCAGCAGGTGGTAGTTACTGTCAACTAATCACCATGGGAACCAGTGACTGTACAAAGCATTAGAACTGGGTAACAGTTAAGTACTCAGAAATTTCTCAGGAGGAAGTTGATCCTTCTGTACCCTTGTATGTAGTGGATGACTAAGAAACAGGAAATGTTGTGAAAGGAGAAAATGGCAAGAAAGGAAAATATCAGAGAAGAGTAACTTCTTTTATCTTTGGAAAAATTAATAAAAACAGCAATTTACCCACTGGAATGGAAACTTCTTGTTAATTGTTCTAGATTCATTAAAATTCATGATTTTTAAGTATGTCAGATTCTGTGATGATATTTTATTATTTTTAAAGAAACCAGAAGACTTTAATAACTTCATTCTGAAGAAAACCAGACAAATAGTTCTTAAAACAACTTTTGATTTTTATAATTGAAGAATTAAATGAAATCTCTTAACCCCAGGCTCTCTCCCTGTCTTTTCAAGGAATTTACTCCCAGTTGTAGGTTTATTTCTCTTCTCTACTTTCTGAGCCAGTTCTCTTTGAAGGATGGAGCTCTGCTTTCAGTCCCTGCATTCTGGCGGGAGAGGCGCATTGGGCTCCTTTTCCAGATACACTGTCCTGAGAATGAGGGTCCTAGGGCTTACCAGGCATCCTTGCATACCGTGTGTTTCTCACTGTACTGCTACAGCCCAGTTTCATGGGATTCTAGAGCACGTGAGTGCTTGGTTAGCTGACCTCCACAGAACTGACCTTCTTTCTGATCCATATCCTGAGTTTCTTTGTGAAGATTGTGGTGTGCAGTCTCCTTTTTGTAACTCCAGTCTGACTCCATTCTTCACAGAGTCCATTACTAGTGTATGCTCCCTGGTTGGATTTCCTCTGTTTCCAGGTGTTGAACTTGCTTGCCTACCAGGACATTATCTTAGGTCAGAGGTTGCAAACTCAAAATATGGCTTCTGAAAAGAGAGCTGGGTAAGGATTGAGATGGACTGGAAGTACATGCCCCATTTAAAAAGGGTGACTGCCTGTAACATGTGTGATATCATAAGTGAAACGAATTGTCAGGCCAGGTTTGATGCAGGATGCAGGATGCTTGGGACTGATGCACGGGGATAATCCTGAGAGAGGGTGTGGGGCGGGAGAGGGGAGGTGGGGGTTGGGATTGGGAGTTCATGTATACTCGTGGCTGATTCATTTCAATGTATAGCAAAATGAATACAGTATTGTAAAGCAAAACAAACTAAAAAAATAAAAATTAATTAAAAAGGGTGACTGCAAGTATATCCTGCTGATTAACACAATTTTAGGAGAAGAAAAAAAAAATCTGAACTTAGGTGTGAAATTTCCTGATTTGAAAATGTTAGCAATTAATTAAAAAAAAAATGACATGAGCCAAATACGTTCCATCTGCTTCCTGTCCTGTGACGCAGCGACACATGTGTGACTTCTGTCTTAGACAATGTTCTTGAATGGTGCAAATCCTGGTATCTGTACTCTTGTAGGTGGGTGAGCCTGTGCTGTCACACCTAAGGCTGCGATATCTCACTGTCTTCTAGCCAAGCAGATGGTGGACCTCCAGGAGTAGCTTATTTCCTGTGCATTTCCCATCTTGCTGCATGTCAGGTGTCAACATATTCCCGAGAAATAATTCCTTGGAAATAAGATTTTCTAACCCAGGAAACTGTTATTATGCAACTCTTGTGTGCTAATTGCAATGGTGTTTATTAAGAGTATAAACATCAAATATTAGTAGGTCCTCCAACAGCATGGAGGACCTACCAAGGTGAACCTCCAATGACTAATGTCCTTGTATAACCCCTTCCTCTTGGGACAGTTGGAATCCATGACCTAGAAAAGGTGATGAAATGACAGGTCCTTGATTAGGTTATGCTAGATGTCAGGGGAGATGGGGTGCTGTGCCCATGTTGCATTTTGTTTTATGAGGCTTCTTTGTAGCCGTCTGAGCATGAGCATATCCTGCTGGCCCTGAAGAAGCCGACAGCCGTGCTCTAACCTGCTTATGGGAAATGTTACGTATGAGGGAACCATGGGGGGCCTCTCAGACTAGAGGGCAGCCTCATATAGCTGCCAGTAACAAGCTGGGTTCCCTAGCCGCAATGCTGTGGAGACATGGATTTTTCCATCCGCCTGGGTAAAGCTGGAAGTGGATTCCTCTCTACCAAGCCTTCATTTGACACTGCAGCCCCAGGCAACACTTTGATTACAGCATGTGAGATCCTAAGCAGAGGACCCAGCTAAGTTCTCCCTGGACGCTTGTCCTAGGAAAACTGTAAGAAGGTATAAATATGTTTTTTTAAGCCACTAAATATGGGCTTGCAATTTTTTATGCAAAACTAGTAGCAGCCATTTACAGCTCACTGTGCAAAATGCCAGTCCTTGTGCCACATAAATAAGGGTGGAGAGACATTGACTTGCTCAGATCCCTTTTAGGGAGAGGTCTGTTGCACTGTCCAACATACTAGAGTCTAGAGCACATCATTATTTTGAGTCCCTCCCTCCCAGGAACATGCTCCCTTGAAGCTGGCACCTCTTTTCCTGCTCTGCCTGTGTCCCACAGGGAAGCGGGCTCCTCAGATCTGCTGCTTGCTAGATCCCACCAATAGGAAGCCTTGGCAAGAAATTGGAGAGGGGAGAGTGATGGTGAAGATGAGAGATGTCAGGGACCACCTCCTGGTCCTTTTCTAGCTCTGGTAGCATCTTAGGCGGCATCTGCATGTCTTTCAAAGCTCCATGTCCCAAGGGAATGGCCTATTGTGGTTTCAGCTTCTAGAGCATCACTGTGCAACATGATGGCCATGACCGTATATCCAGCTATATACATTTAAATTCATTAAATGTAAAGAAATTAAAAAAAAAAAGTTTTTCAATTGCATTAGCCACATTTCAAGGGCTAAATAGCCACATGTCTCTGGTAGCTACCACATTGATGGTGCAATTTGCAGGCCATTTCCTTTATCTCAGAAGGTCCTATTCAGTAGTACTGCACGGTGGAGGGATCTGGCCCATGGCTCTGGCAACGCCATTCTGGTCAGGGGGTGGTGGCGACTGCTTGATGCTGCTAACCTCTGGAGAGTCTCACTGTTGTCTCTGAGTGCTCAGCATCTCTGTCACCTGTATATCCACGTCTCTGCATTGAGATTCCCTTTGTCTAAAATAACCGAGTGATTTCTTTCATAATAAGACTTTGAAAGAGCTGCGAGGAGAGCCCAGAAGAGGAGAGGACAGGACAGTCAGTACTGCTCTCCTAGCTGCCAGTCATTATGTAATGAACTGCCCTGGAACCTAGTGGCATCAAACAACAAAAATTTATTTGATGGTTTCTGTGAGTCAGGAATCTGGTTTAATCTTTCATACGAGTGCAGTCATAATGTTAGCAGGGCTGGAGGAGGGTCTGCTCTCAGGCTCACCCATGTGGTTGCTGGCCAGGTGATGGCTGAGACTCCCTGCCACCTGGGCTTCTCTGGGGGCTGCCTGTGTGCTGCTTGGCACAAAGAAGTTCTCCCAGGCCAGGTGTGCAGAGGAGAGCAGGAGAGAGGATCCACGATAGGTGATGTCATAATTCACAGCTGAAGCCTGCAATTGACTGGACTGTATCAAACTGACCATAGAGACCAACTTGGCACCATGCAGCAGGGGGTACCCAGGATGGGAAGGCAGAGGCAGACATTGCTGACACCACCTTGGAAGCTGCCTATACAAGTGCTCCAAGGAGGTGGAGTGGGTGTTTTATGTGGGAGATCATTCCTCCTCCTTGGGACTTAACATTGGAAAGGGCAGAGGTCACACAGCAAAGGTAAAAGACTGTCCTGGTGTAGAGACTTTTGATAGGAAAAGGCCTGGACCTCAGTGATGCCATGTCCACTTTAAATTGTGTGTGACATTCAGATGTTAGAAGTCATTGCTTCCTGTTTTAACTCAAATCCAAGAAAGGATGGAACCTTATAAAGAATAAGTACTCTCTGGAAAGCAATTTGAAAGCATCAGACTATTAAAATCAAGAATTGGGGCTAATGTCGTAACATTCAGATGTAATGTTTTGTGCAGAAGGACAAAATATGCCTGACTGGAGTGAAATGCCAAATCTGCTGGTTCTCATCTAACATTCTTGAGTGAACATTTAGCAGCAGAAGCTTAGTGAGCTTGGCAGTGGAGGGGTTTCTAGAAGGGAAGGTTTAGGAAGCACAGCTGAGAGAGGGTTCAGTTGGGGGCTGCATGCAGGGCTGGGGTGGAGCAGAGAGCACCTCCACCCCGAGGTCAGTCTGTGGGAACAAGGTGCGGCGGCTGCTACAGGTCAGCCTGTTCTTCCCCACACAGTGAGCCTGAGGGTTTAGAGATACTGAAACCCTCCAAGGTCAGTGGCGACATCCTCTGATGGAAGAGATCTCATCTTATCTCCTCCAGTCGCTTATGATTACTTTGAGTCAAACACAATCTGCCAGGGAAAATGGCCTGTTCAAGAAAGTGCCACTTCAGAGAGAAATCAGAATAAAGAAGGGGGTTTCCAAGGAGCGTTTTGTTTTCCTGAAAAGAGAAAGAGACACTGAATGGGAGCAGGAAAGAAAGAGACTAAAGGTGGGAGTAAGCCTAGGAGGTAAAGTACATTTCTTTTCCTAGTGAAATAGTGAATAGTTTCCCCGGTGAATAGTTTCTTTTTTTAAAATTTAAATTGAAAGGCATTTCTGTGTTTGAAAGTTCTAAGCTATAAAAATAAACCCTGGAAGTAGATTGCTTGGGGTAAGATTTAATTAAACATTGTACAGTAAATTAGCATAACTTGATGAGGATCAGCTTTCGTTCCGAGAAACTGCAGTAGGCAGAATTCTTAATTTTCTGATATCTCTTAAAAGTCTACCATCTCATCTCCAAAGTGTAGTTTTAGGGGGAAAAAAACTCAAACAAGGTATTACCAAGAAGGCGATTTCTTAAGAGATATTGTCTTGGCAGCTGGCAGTGAGGAGGGTCTTAAGGCAATACTGAATTGAAAGAGGAATGGTCCTTTGTTAAATGTAATGTATGGAAAAAGGACTTGAGTTCCTCAGCTTGAAGCAGAGAGGCCATCTCTCGATTTTATCTTAAGACTTGTTGGGCTGTGATTTAACCAAGCTTTCAGGCAGAAGCTGGCCCTTTCTTCCTCTTTCTTTCTTTCTCTCCCCCTCCCTCCCTCTCTTTCTCCTCTCCTTCCTTTTCTCTTGACTTTTCTAAATAGAAAGGCCACTATAGATCATAGATAAGAGAGAAAGAGAGAGGAAAGGGGAGAGGGAAGGAGGGAGAAGAAGGAGAAAGGAAGGAAGGAAGAAAAAGAAAAGGAGAGACAATGAAACACACATTGGAAAACTCTTGCTTCCTGGATGCAACTATGTCTTTGTTGCTGTTTTGCTCCCAGCTGTAATTCACCGGCATGATCCTCAGACTTATTCAGTGTCCACAGCTTGTTTGATAGCTAAGGGATCCAAGAGACACAACAGGCTAGAGTTTGCTCTTGGCTGGAAAAAAATACAGGGAAGTTTCCCAGACAACTATCCTCCAAAAAAGTCTCTCCTATGTGAGTGTGGAATAGTGAAATGAAACAGCTTTTTAAAAGTATGAATCATTTTTGAGATTAATTATTTGTCAGTTGCTTCATTTGCTTTTATTTTCTCCCATTCTGAAGGCCGTCTTTTCACCTTGCTTATAGTTTCCTTCATTGTGCAAAAGCTTTTAAGTTTAATTAGGTTCCATTTGTTTATTTTTACTTTTGTTAGAATTAATTTCAAAAATATACAAGCAGCTCATGTAGCTCAATACCAGAAAAATACATGACCTAATCAAAAAATGGGCCAAAGAACTAAACAGACATTTCTCCAAAGAAGATGTACACATGGCTAACAAACACATGATAAGATGCTCAGCATCACTCATTATTGCATTATTAGAGAAATGCAAATCAAAACCACAGTGAGGTACCATTTCACACCAGTCAGAATGGCTGTGATCCAAAAGTCCACAAGCAATAATGCTGGAGAGGGTGTGGAGAAAAGGGAACCCTCTTACACTGTTGGTGGGAATGCAAACTAGTAGAGCCACTATGGAGAACAGTGTGGAGATTCCTTTAAAAAATGGATATAGAACTACCATATGACCCAGCAATCACTCTGCTGGGCATACACACTGAGGAAACCAGAATCGAAAGAGACACGTTGACCCCAATCACAGCACCGTTTACAACAGCCCGGACATGGAAGCAACCTAGATGTCCATCAGCAGACGAATGAATAAGAAAGTTGTACATATACACAATAGAATGTTACTCACCTATTAAAAAAGAAGGCATTTGAATTGGTTCTAATGAGGTGGATGAAACTGGAGCCTATTATACAGAGTGAAGTAAGTCAGAAAGAAAAACACCAACACAGTATATTAATGCATATATATGGAATTTAGAAAGATGGTAACAACGACCCTATACATGAGACAGCAAAAGAGACACCGATATAAAGGATAGACTTTTGGACTCTGTGGAAGAAGGCAAGGGTGGAATGATTTGAGAGAGTAACATTGAAACATGTATATTACCATATGTGAAATAGATCGCCAGTCCAGGTTTGAAGCATGAAACAGGGCACTCAAAACTGGTGCACTGGTACAACCCAGAGAAATAGGATGGGGCGGAAGGTGGGAAGGGGGTTTGGGACGGGGCACACATGTACACCCGTGGCTGATTCATGTCAATGTATGGCAAAAGCCACCAGAATATTGTAAAGTAATTAGCCTCCAATTAAAAAATTAATTTAAAAAACAAAAGTATGAGTCATTCTAAACAGGACGCAGTGTGACAGGATTGGTTGCTGATCTGTGAGTTCTGACTGGGGAGTTGTAAGCAGGTCATTGTCCTGGGTGCCTGCTCAGCCCCATGTAAGCAGCTCAGTGTGACTAAAGGTCGATAGGTGCTCAGAGGTGTTTACACACCTACAACAACACATTTTAGATGTAGTAACCTGTCTTTCCAAGTCTAAAGCTTAGAGTCTTAAAAATACCTAGTGGGTATAAGATATAGTTCAGGCTGAGGCAGAAAAGGAAAGATGACCTCAACAGAAGTAGGTTACCTTTATTCAGGCAAGGAGGGGCGACAGTCAGCCTAATGACAAGGCTGAGCGCGGAGAGGGATCAGGGAGGCTCCATATTTATAGGGAGGTTTGTGGAAGTGACAAGGGAAACGTTAATCAGGCAGGATGTTTTGTCTCATCTTTAGCTGAGATGGCATTTGCAGTTGGGCAGGGGGTGATAAATCTTCTGGGCAGCTATAGGGAGTGGAAGGTTTCTGGACCGGGGCGGGGGGTGGGGGGAGGGGGGGTGATAAGTCCTAGATAGATGCAACTGGCCTGGAGCATCAG
>SJXQ01003430.1:99132-136285 GCA_006408695.1 Aepyceros melampus
GGGGGGTGGGGGGAGGGGGGGTGATAAGTCCTAGATAGATGCAAATGGCCTGGAGCATCAGGGTGGGACCTAAAGTTCTGTTTTCTCCTAAGTTAGATGATTCAGCAAGGGCCTTTGAGACTGTTGTTTTCTTTTCTAGGCCCAAAGACTCCTTCAGTGGGAAGAGTAATGGTTGAGAAATTTTAATTTAAAAAAAGTGAGAATTTCCTTAAAAATATTTTTTATTTATTGTAAATGAATTGTAATAAGCACTATAGCCTTCATTTCCATTTTGCAGCTCTCATTTACTAATACAATTTCATAATCTCCCGTCATGGGGTTTCAATGTCATGTTGACAGACTGGTCTGCCATCAGTGGTGGGGCACTGACCATTTAGGGTGGACGCTGGTCTCAGCCTGTCTAGGTGTTGTTCAGTCGCCAAGTTGAGTCCGACTCTTTGTGACCTGTCCTTCACTATCTCCTTGAGTTTGCTCAAATTCATGTTCATTGAGATGGTGATGCTATCTAACCATCTCATCCTCTGGTACCCTCTTTTCCTTTTCCCTTTAATCTTTCCAAGCAGCTGGGTCTTTTCCAATGAGTCAACTTTTTGCATCAGGTAGCCACGGTTTTGGAGCTTCAGCTTCAGCATCAGTCCTTCCAGTGAATATTCAAGGTTGACCCTTTTAGATTGACTGCTTTGATCTCCTTGCAGTCCAAGGGAATCTAAAGCGTCTTTTAGATGTACCGCAATTTTATGGTCCAACACTCACACCCATACATGACTACTGGAAAAACCATAGCTTTGACTATACGGACCTTTTGTTAATATAGGTGTTAATCCTTTAGTTACTGGGTCCTGGGAATCCTGTGATTCCTGGGGAGGGATGGAGGAGCCAAGGTTCCTGAGGACAACGGCCATTTAACAACCAGGAAGATGTGTTTTAGTGGTTTAATAGTGAGTATCATGAAACCACCCTGTGCTGATGTGCTCAGTTGTGGCTGACTCTGTGTGACCTCATGGATGGTAGCCCGTCAGGTTCTCTGTCTTTGGGATTTTCCAGGCAAGGATACTGGAGTGGGTTGCCATTTCCTCCTCTAAAAAACTACCCCGTTTCAGGTGAATTTGGTTGTGTCTGTAGAGTTGCTTCAGAGAAGGCAACGGCAACCCACTCCAGTACTCTTGCCTGGAAAATCCCATAGATGGAGGAGCCTGGTAGGCTGCAGTCCATGGGGTCGCTAAGAGTCGGACACAACTGAGTGACTTCATTTTCACTTTTCACTTTCATGCCTTGGAGAAGGAAACAGCAATCCACTCCAGTGTTCTTGCCTGGAGAATCCCAGGGACGGGGGAGCCTGGTGGGCTGCCGTCTATGGGGTCGCACAGAGTTGGATGCGACTGAAGAGATTTAGCAGCAGCAGCAGTAGAGTTGCTTTACTTTGTTGTCAATAATGAGCACACCTCAAGATATTTTTCTCCCCTCTAGGTAGGATTTCTCCTACACATTCAGTGCCATAGAGAGTGTTGGAATTTTTAGCACAAAAATATTGCCTCCATCTACCTATATCCCATTTCTAGCATTCACTCTTGGCCTCCAAAATGAAGAATAATCTAGGCATTCAGATTTGTTTCTATCCATTATGGCAAACTTAGACATTAGCAACTACTACACAATCACAGTTTCCTTCTTCCCAATAAGCACAAGAATTTAGTTTTTAAGACCTAGGCTTTACTTTACCTCATGCTGTTTTGTCAGCAAGTATCTTAAGAGGCTGGCCTAGCAAAGTTTCCAAAGATAGGAGGAGTCCAGCTGCTAAGGACGTCTCCAGAAGTTTTTAAAAAAAAACCCTAGGAGAAACTGGTTTAATTTTCACACAAGTATAAAGTGGCATAAGACTGTATACAGTCTAAAACTTTATGTTGAATCGCATATATAGAGAGAAACAATTTTTTCACTAAAGATAAGTGCCTAAAAGACTTCATCTGGCCCTGAGTTAACCTTGTTTTCCCTCTCTTTATCTTTCTGGGTTTTATTGTCAAATTTCCTACTCTGATTCTGCCTTTGAGTTACCGCCTTCTTCCTCTGAAAACCTTGGTTTCTATTTTTTCTAATTATGCCTAACTGGAGTGATTGGCAAATCACTTACACTGGAACTCAAGTTCTTGTGGGTTTGCTAAAAAGGGTTATGCAGGAGTAAAACCACAGATACTTACATTTTGCAAACAGGGAACTCAAGGCCAGGGAAAGGTTGTGGTTTTGTAGGATGATCACTCTAACCCTCAAAAAGCCAAGGGCATCCTTTCTTTAAGGGCATCCCCACATTGTTTATGTGGGCAGTGGTCCAGGGCACAGTAAGTCTCTGGCAGGACACTGCTGGCCTTTTCCTTTCTTACTGGTTGCTGTAAGCAAAAACAGCCCTCCTGAGGCTCTGTGTTGAGGGCATATGTGTAGCTACTCTCAAGAATGAGAAAAGAATAGGCTCTTGTAACTCCTCCTGGGTTCATACAGCTGGTTTGGGCTTTTACAAGCCAGGAGTCATGAACCCAAAGTATAGGGTACTAGCTGCTGTTGATCCTTCACCTGAGTTTCCTTGCTGTTCAGTTGCTCAGTCATGTCTGACTCTTTACAGCCCTGTGGACTGCAGCACACTAGGCTTCCCTGTCCTTTGCTAATCTCCCAGATTTTGCTTAAACTTATGTCCATTTAGTCAGTGATGCCATCCAACCATCTCACACGTTGTCAACCCCTTCTCCTCCTGCCTTGAATCTTTCCCAGCATTAGGGTCGTTTCCAATGAGTTGGCTCTTCGCATCAGGTGGCCAAAGTATTGTAGCTTCAGTATTCATTTTCCTTAAATTAGTCTATAATACAGAAGGAATCTGGATTTTGACTTTGTGTGACTTGAGATTTAATGAAGAAGAGGTGATAGGGCCCCTTCCTTTCAATGATGTTCCCAACACCCTACTAATCAGTAACTGGCCTATTTGTATTTTCAGGCCTCAATTCTTCACACTTTCTTTAGATCCCAGGGCCAAAATAGACAAGCTGATTAAAGATAATTTTTTTGGTTCATTAAAAAAATATAATATTTATTTTTAATTGAAGAGTAATTGCTTACAGTATTGTGTTAAATTCTACCAAACATCAGCATGAATCAGCCATAGTTCTACCCTTGTCCCCTCCCACTTGAACATCCCTCCTACCTGCCCCCAAATCCCATCCCTCTAGGGAGAAGGCAATGGCAACCCACTCCAGTATTCTTGCCTGGAAAATCCCATGGACGGAGGAATCCCAGGGACGGGGGTAGGCTGCAGTCCATGGGGTCGCAAAGAGTCAGACATGACTGAGTGACTTCACTTTCACTTTTCCCTTTCATGCATTGGAGAAGGAAATGGCAACCCACTCCAGTGTTCTTGCCTGGAGAATCCCAGGGACAGCAGAGCCTGGTGGGCTGCCGTCTATAGGGTTGCACAGAGTCGGACATGACTGAAGCGACTCAGCAGCAGCAGCAGCAGCAGCAGGTTGTCAAAGACACATTTTTGAGTTCTGAAGATAAGAAACTTTATAACAAATGGATTGATTTTAATGTATCAGTGACTAAAGATGTATCAGTATGTTTTTAGAGAGTGATACAGTGAACATTACCAGGGAAGTTGTTAGAACTTAAAATTGATCGAGTTCATTATCATTCACATTTTGCTCCACTAAATTTTTGTTCCAACCTTGTGTATATTATAAATATAAAATTTTCAAAAATGATGCATCGCAAAATTTTGAGTGAAGAATTTTTTGCTGAATTTTATTCAGGTTCTTCAGAATATAGTTTTGATTCAGATGATGTGACTCTCAGATTAAAAAAAAAAAGACAAAAAACTCTCAGTGATTGATTCTGCTAGGGAAAGTAAAAGTGAAGCTTATGGCGCTGGAGAATGCCTCTGTGC
The DNA here is from genome assembly GCA_006408695.1 of Aepyceros melampus. NCBI lineage: Eukaryota > Metazoa > Chordata > Mammalia > Artiodactyla > Bovidae > Aepyceros > Aepyceros melampus. The sequence goes on from SJXQ01003430.1 coordinate 103,055, forward strand.
TTCTACAGAAGACTGGGTTGAAGACAACGTTTCACAAAAATTAGATTTTGCAGGTGTGTCAGGTGTAACTACTAAGTGTAATAACCCTCAGAGTATTAGGGAAATAACAATTAATTTTTGGCTGGCCAAAGTAAAAATCACTGGCCACAGCATTAGTTTGTGCAAAATTCCCTAGTCAGGAATGCGTTAAGAATTTTGTGGTTGTGAAATAGATTCGGAGTGAGAGTAACTGCCTGGGATTCACCTTTTACTGGCTGTGTTACCTTGGGCAAGTATTTTTAACTCCTCCAAAACTTTTCTTCTACCAAATGGGGATATTAACAGTACCTACCTGATGGATTTTGTGAGGTTTAAAAGAGATGATTTATTCAGTAAAACCCTTAAAACAGTGCCTGACTATAGTAAACACTCAGTATGTAAAAGTTTCTATTGTGTTTGCAGTGATAATGTCACCAGTGTCATCATCATTAGAATTTTTTATTGAGGTTAATTTAGCTCAGACTGTCTACAAGCAGAAACTGTAGAAAGGGATTCTGGCACAAGTTTTTCTAGACGGATTACTCGAAGGTAAAACCTGTAAGGAAGTGAGAGAATGTGAATAGGACAAGTAAGAATTTAGTCAGTGTTGTGGTTTCAGCTGAGGTCTAACTTCAGCCTGATGCCATGGGGAGCTCCAGAAGATAAATCACTAAAAGTTGTCCCACTCTAAGAGAAGGGAACCAACAATGGTACCCATGAACCAGTCATCAGCTTTGGGCTGCCCCCAGAGGAGAAAACATAATTCCCAGTAATTTCAAGAGGAGATGTCCCTGGGGAAAGGATCTGGTGAATTAGCCAGAAATGGTAGTTAATTTGGAACTAGAGCCAGATTCTATGGATCCATCTCATTTAGAGAAATCTTCTGATTGAAATGTTCAAATGCACCCCAGACTAGAGCATCACAAATGCTTGGCGAATATATTCAAGGAGAACCTTTTACAGACTTGCTTGGGGTTTCCTGAATGGAGATCAAGATAAAGAGCATTCAGTTTGGTTTTTCATTAGTATTTAGAATTTTCAGCTTCCCAAAGCTCCCGAGCAGCATCACTGGGCTGGGATTGGTAATAGCTTTTAGCAGGTAAAGCTGGAGTGAACCGTGTCCCTGTATCCCTTTGCTACTTGTTGCTGTTGCTCTGAAATCATGCACAGGGGTTGCTATAAGGTGTTGTATGCATCATGATTCTCAGCATTTGAAACTTGCTATTCTGAGGCCTGAAGCTGTTTTCTTTTGCTTTATTTGTTCTCTTTAGGAATGGAAAAAAAAAAATAATAGTGAGGAGGTTGGAACCTTCATGATTCTTACAGTGACTGGAATATAAAGTGTAGTTTTCAAGTCCCTCCCTCCCCCTCCCCCTTATTCCATTCGTGAAAGAGACTCACTTTGCACCATGCTGAGTTCAGCTTGTCCATTATATTAACTCTCTATGCTGCTTAGAATTGAAGTAGAAAAGAAAATAAAGCTTCCCAGGACTTCTGCATTTTTGACCAAGTTGAGAGAAGCCCTTTAATTAGTGCTTTAATTTTCTGTTAAGGTACTCTGTTTAAAAGACCAATTTCACTTTGGATTCTTGAGTCTAGAATTAATGAAAACTTCAAGCATATTACTAACTCCTCCTTATCCACACATGGCGTGTCCACTTTGCAAGCCTATCTTCTGTAAATACTTGAGTCTGAGACTCCTCTATCCATTGTGTCAAATCACTGCCTCCCACTGCCAACTGGTAACTACAACATGCTGAATAACATTAGTATAAGCCCAAGAAAAATCTCATAAAGAAGATAAATCAGGTAAGAGAAGAAAGAGATTGCCTCAGTTTCTTTCAAAGCAAATATAAAGATAATTTTAAGTATCTTGTGTCTTGAAATATTCATGGCATTGCTTTTCCCTTCACTCGATAAATGTTTTAATGATACCCAGGTATAGGAAGCACAGAGGGTCCCAAACAAGGTAAACTCAAACAGACACAAGGCAAGACGTACAATAATTAAAATGGCAGAACTTAGAGATTATTCTAAAGGTAGCAAGAGAAAAACAAAACATTATATACAAGGGAACTGCCATAAAGTTATCAGCTGATTTAGCTGCAGAAGCTTTGCAGGCCAGAATAGAGTGGCATGATATATTTAAACTGCAAAAAGGGGAAAACATGCAACCTAGGATACTCTACCTACAAGATTATTATTTAAAATAGAAGGGGAGATAAAAACTCAGACAAGCAAAAACTAGGATTAAGCAATACTAAACCTACCTTAAAACAAATGTTTAAGAATCTTTGCTAAGTGGAAGAAGGAATTTGTAATAAAGGGAAATCAAAGTAGAAAAGGTGGATATATAGTAAATATTGAAGATTTTTAAATAAGTATGCAGATTAAAAGACAAAAAATTATAAAAGCAACAATAGCTATAATAAGCAGCTAAAGGATAAGCATGAAGATGTAAAATATGACATCAAAAACTCAAAATGTGGGCGAAGGGAGTAAAAAACAAAGATCTTTTAGAATGCATTTAAACTTAAATGACATGTCAGTTTAAAACAAATAAATATAATTATGGATCAGCATATATGAACTCTGTGGTAACCACAAATCAAAAACATACCATAGATATACTATTATATAAGTAAAAAAGTAAAAAGATAAACAAAATTGATAAGCCTTTAGCTAGGCTCACCAAGAAGAAAAGAGAGAGGACTCAAATGAACTAAAAGGAAAGAACAAAATAACACTACTAAAGAAAACTGTCAAATCACAATGAGAGAAACAAAAAAAAGAAGTGAATAGAGAACATAACTGGAAAATAAGTAATAAAATGGCCAAAATACATATTTGTCAATAATTACTTTAAATGTTAATGGACTAAATGCTCCAATCAGAAGATCAGTGGCTAATGGATAACAGAGTAAGACTCTTCAATGTGCCATCTACAAGAGACACTTTTCAAGGCTAAAGGCACACACAGATTAAAAGTGAGGGAATATTTCATGCAAGTAGAAATGGCTAGAAAGTGGGAATAGCAATACTTGTATCAGACAAAATGGGCTTTAAAAGAAATACTATAACAAAAGACTAAGAGGGACATTATATAATGACAAAGGGATCAATACAAGAAGAGGACATCACACTTGTTGACATGTTCACTCAATACAGGAGCATTGATAGTGTTCGGTATAAAAGAAGAAGCTGACAATAATACGTAGCAGTAGTGGACTTTAAAGCCCACGGACATCAGTGGACAGATAATCCGGACAGAAAATCAGTAAAGCAACAGAGGTCCTAAATGACACACTAGAACAGTTGGACTTAACTGAGATCTATAGGACACTACATCCAAAGAAAAAAAAAAAAGAAAACCCAGAATACACATTCTTTCCAAGTGTGCTTGGAATGTTCTTCAAGATCAATCACATATTAGACCACAAGACAAGCCTCAACAAATTTAAGGGGGTAGAAATTATGTCAAGCATTTTTTCCAACCACAATGGTATAAAACTAGAAATTAGCTACAAAAAGAAAAATGGGAAAAGAAAAACCACATGGAGACTAAACAGCATGCTACTAAAAGATCAATTGGTTGGGACTTCCCTGGTGACCCAGTAGCCAGCACTCTGCACTCCCACTGAAGGAGGCCTGGATTTGGTCCCTGGTTGGAAACCATGATAGATGTTACATGCCACAGCTAATAGTTTGCATGCTACAACTAAAGACCACACATGCTGCAAGGAAGATCCAAGATGCTGCATGCAGAAACTAAAAGATGCTGCATGCGACCACAAAGATTGAAGATCTTGCCTGCTGCTACTAAACCCAGTGCATCCAAATAAATAAGTGAATAAATACCCTTAAGAAATGGATTAGTGACGAAGCCAAAGAAGGTATCAGAAAATACCTCAAGACAAATAGAAATGAAAACACAACTTTCCAAAATCTGTGGGATTCATCAAAGGCAGTTCTAAGAGGGAGGTTTATAGCAATATGTATGGGCCTTCCTCAAGAAACAAGAGAAATAGCAAATAAACAAACATACGACCTAAAAGAATTGGAAAAGGAAGAGAAAACAAATCCCAAAACAGCAGAAGAAGGAAATAATAAAGCTCACAGAGAAAAATAAAATAAAATAGACATCCACAACAGCAAAGAATAGGAAAGATCAATGAAACTAAGAGCTGGTTTTTTAAAAAGGATAAACAAAATCGATAAGCCCTTAGCTAGGTTCACAAGAAGAAAAGAGGATTCAAATGAACAAAATAAGAAATGAAAGAGGAGAAATAATAGCTGATAACACAGCGACACATAAAATTGCAAGAGAATACCATGAGCAACCACCTGGACAGCCTAGAAGAGAATATTAGAAATATACAGCCTGCCAGAACTGAGCCAAGGAGAAACACAGTTTGAGCAGAGTGATCACTAGAAGGGAAATTGAATTTGTAATAAAAAAAAAAGTAGCTCCCAGAAAAGAATAGTCCAAGATTAGATAACTTCAAGGGGGAATTCTATAGTACAAATAGAGAAGAACCAATTCCTATCAAACCTATTCCCCCAAATGATTCTATGAGGCCGTTACTTGGATAGCAAAAGCATACCAAGACAATATAAAGCAAAATCTTCAATGGCCAATATCTTTGATGAATATAGATGTAAAAATGTTCACAAATCAATTTCAACCATATATAAAAAGGACCATACACTATGATCATTTAAAGTTGGATTTATACCAGGATTGTGACAGAGATTTAACATTTGTAAATCAACAAATGTGGTACACTGCATTAACAAAAGGAAGGATAAAAATCACATCATCATCTCAATAGATGCAGAAAAAAAAATAACATTTGACAGAATTTAGCATCCATTCATGATAAAAAAACTTTCATCAAAGTGGGTACTCAGGGAACATATATCAACATAATAAAGGACGTTTGTGGCAAACCCACAGCCAACATCATACTTAATGATAAAAAGCTGAAAGCGTTCTTGCTAAATTCAAGAAGAAGATAAAGATGTCCACTCTCTCTACTTCTATTTAGCATAAAACTGAAAGGCCTAGCGATAGCATTCAGACAAGAAAAGGAAATAAATGTATTCAGATTGGAAGGGAAGAGGTAAAACTGTTCTATTTGCAAATGAATTGAATGACTTTACATAGAAAACTCTAAGGTTTCTGCCCCAAAACTATTAAAACTAATAAATGAATTCAGTAAGGTTAAAAGATATAAGATTAGTATACAGAAATCCATACATTTATGTATATTAATAATGAAATATCAGAAGAAAATGAAAAATTCCATTAAAAATTGAATCAACAAGAATAAAATACCTAGGAATAAAGTTGTCCAAGGAGACAAAGGCCTATATTCTGAAAACTATAAAGCACTGATGAAGGAAATTAAAGATTATACAAACAAATGGAAAGATATTTAATGCTCTTGAATTGAAAGACTTAGTATTATTAAGATGGCCATACTCCCCAAAGCAATCTACAGATTAAATGCAGTACCTATCAAAGTACCCATGACATTTTTTTCACAGAACTAGAACGAACACCAAAATTCAACTAGAACCACAAAAGACCTCAAACTTACAAGGCAATCTTGAGAAAGAAGGTGAAGCTGGAAGTATTGCCCTCCAAGATTTCTGACTGTACTATAAAGCTACAATAATCAGAACTATAAGGTAATGGCACAAAAACACACAGATGAATGAAACAGACCGAGAACCCAGAAATAAATCAATGTACCTATGGTCAATTAATCTATGCCAAAGGAGGCAAGAATATACCATGTATAAAAAATAACCATAAGTGGTCCTGGGAAAACTGGACAAGTATAAGTAAAACAATGACATCAGAAGACTCCCTCATATAATATACAAAAATAAAGTCAAAACAGTTTAAAGACCTAACTGTAAGAATGGAAACAGTAAAATTCTTAGAAAAGTACATAGGCATATGAACATAGGTACTTGTTTGACATAAATTGTAGCAGTATATTTTGAATCAGTCTCCTAAGGGAAAAGAAATATGAGCAAAAATAAAGAAATGAAGTATAATTAAACTTAAAAAGGTTTTGCATAGCAAAGGAAACAGTTGACAAAATGAAAATACAATTTACAGAATGGTCAAAAATATTTACAAAGATGTAACTTACATGAGTTGCATGAGAACAAGGAGTTTATATCCAGAGTATATAAACAACTCACATAATTCAGTATTAAAACAAACAACCTAATCAACCAATAGACAGAAAATCTGCATTGGCATTTTCCAAGGAGGCATGCAGATGGCTAACATGACATGAAAAGATATTCAACGTCACTAATCATTCAGTTCAGTTCAGTTCAGTTGCTCAGTCGTGTCCGACTGTTTGCGACCCCATGAATTGCAGCACGCCAGGCTTCCTTGTCCATCACCAACTCCTGGATTTCACTCAAACTCAAGTCCATCAAGTCGGTGATGCCATCCAGCCATCTCCTCTGTCGTCCCCTTCTCCTCCTGCCCCAAATCCCTCCCAGCATCAGAGTCTTTTCCAATGAGTCAACTCTTTGCATGAGGTGGCCAAAGTATTGGAGTTTCAGCTTTAGCATCATTCCTTCCAAAGAACACCCACGACTGATCTCCTTTAGAATGGACTGGCTAATCATTAGAAAAATGCAAATCAAAACTACAATGAGATGTTACCTCAGAATGGCCATCATCAAAAAGTCTATAGATAACAAATGTTGGAGAGGTCATGTACAAATGTGAGAGTAGGACAATAAAGAAGGCAGAGTGCCGAAGAATTGATGCTTTTGAACTGTGGTGTTGGAGAAGACTCTTGAGAGTCCCTTGGACTGCAAGGAGATCCAACCAGTCCATCCTAAAGGAAATCAACCCTGAACACTCTTTGAAAGGACTGATGTGAAGCTGAAGCTCCAATATTTTGGCCACCTGGTGCGAATGGCTGACTCATTGGAAAACACCCTGATGTTGGGAAAGATTGAAGGCAGAAGGAGAAGAGGGCAACAGAGGATGAGATGGTTGGATGGCATCAACAATTCAATGGACATGAACTTGGGAAAACTCCAGGAGATAGTGAGTGACAGAAGCCTGCTGTGCTACAGTCCATGGGGTCCCAAAAAGTTGGACATACCTTGGTGACTGAACAACAGCAACATGTGGAGAAAAGGGAACCTCATAACACTATTGGTGGGAATGTAAATTGGTGCAGCCATTATAGAAAATAGCATGACTTCCCTCAAAAAAACTAAACACAGAACCATTATGAAAGTGAGTGAATGTCATTCGTTGTGTCCGACTCTTTGTGACCCCATGGACTGTGGTCTGTGGAATTCTCCAGGCCAGAATATTGGAGTGGGTAGTCTCCAGGGGATCTTCCCAACCCAGGGATTGAACCCAGGTCTCCTGCACTGCAGGTGGATTCTTTACCAGCTGAATCACAAGGGAAGCCCAGAGCCATTGTATGATACAGTAATTTCACTTCTGGGTATAAATCCAGGGAAAAAATGAAAATACTAATTTGAAAAGATACCTTGGATATGCACCATAGTGTTCAAAACAGCACTGCTGCCGCCGCCGCTGCTAAATCGCTTCAGTCGTGTCCGACTCTGTGCGACCCCATAGACGGCAGCCCACCAGGCTCCCCCGTCCCTGGGATTCTCCAGGCAAGAACACTGGAGTGGGTTGCCATTTCCTTCTCCAATGCAAGAAAGTGAAAAGTGAAAGTGAAGTCGTTCAGTCGTGTCCGACTCTTAGCGACCCCATGGACTGCAGCCCACCAGGCTCCTCTGTCCATGGGATTTTCCAGGCAAGAGTACTGGAGTGGGGTGCCATTGCCTTCTCCCACCAGCACCACCAGCACTACTTAAAACTATCTACCAAGACACGGAAACAGCCAAGTGTCTGTCAATACGTGACTGGATTAATAAGAAGTGGCATATATATGAAATATTACTCACCTTAAAAAAGAATGAGATTCTGCCACTTATAGCAACATATATGGGCCTAGCATAGAAGGCAATGGCACCCCACTCCAGTACTCTTGCCTCGAGAGTCCCATGGATGGAGGAGCCTGGTGGGCTGCAGTCCATTGGGTCGCTGAGAGTTGGACACGACTGAGCGACTTCACTTTCACTTTTCACTTTCATGCATTGGAGAAGGAAATGGCAACCCACTCCAGTGTTCTTGCCTGGAGAATCCCAGGGATGGGAGAGCCTGGTGGGCTGCCGTCTGTGGGGTCGCACAGAGTCAGACACGACTGAAGCGACTTAGCAGCAGCAACAGCAGCATATGAGCCTAGAGAATATTAGCTTAGTGAAACAAGTCATAGAGAAAGACAGTATTATTTATATGTGGAATCTAAAAAGTAGTGCAAATGAATGTATATGCACAATAGAAATGGACTCAGGGACAGAGAACTAGCTTTGTAGTTACCAAAGGGGAGAGGGATTGGTGGAGGGACAAATTCAGGATGGTAGGACTAACAGAGGCAAAGTGAAAGTAAAAGTGAAGTCGCTCAGTCGTGTCTGACTCTTTGCAATTCGTGGACTGTAGCTCACCAAGCTCCTCCGTCCATGGGATTCTCCAGGCAAGAATACTGGAGTGGGTTGCCATTTTCTTCTTCAAGGGATCTTCCCGCCCCAGGGATCGAGCCCAGGTCTCCCACATTGCAGGCAGACGCTTTAACCTCTGCACCACCAGGGAAGCCCAACAGAGGCAAACTACTATATATAAAATAGATAAGCAACAAAGACATACTGCATCACACAGGAAATTACACCCAGTGTTTTCAAGAATACTGAATCACTATACTATATATTTGAAACTAATATAATACTGTAAATTCACTATACTTCAATTAAAAAAAAAAAAAGAGTGCATGTTATCAACAGGACTCTTTGCCAGTGATGTTAAACTCTTGATCGTTTGGTTGAAATAGTTTTCACTCGGTAAAGTTAATCTTCCCCTCCCTTTCCGTAGTGTACTCTTTAAAAGGAAGTTCCTGTTTGCTGCCCACTTGGGATGGGGGGCATGTTATGCTTTATTTATGAGTGGGAGGACATACACAAATTACTTGGAGTTCTTCTATATAGGGGATTTGCCTTTTCTTCCTTATTTATTTATGTATTTAATAACATTTAATATCAGCATAGATTCATTGATATTTACTTTATATATTAGGCTATAGCCCAGTAGTATGTTATTTATTTTGTTGCTCTGATTGTTCCAGCTTTGGTCACTGAACTCTTTCAGTTGACTCTTGTGTCCCTTTGGCATGCTCATCATTTTGTTTTTTGAGCATTTCCTTACTTGCTGGCACTGTGGCATACAGCTCACTTTGTGTATTCTCTGCCTTCGCCCTGGAATCAGCCATTTTTCCTTGTCTTGGAGAGTTGTGTTGTAAACCAAGATCTGGGTGCTAGATGTTTCATTGCTACTGGGGTGTCATTGCTTAAAGCAAACAGAATTTAGAAATATGCACACACACACACACACACACACACACATATACATTTACTAACCTGTGTATATATACGTCAGCAATCATTTCTATGTTTTATCCATCTGTGTCTCTATTGTTAAATGTGAGTTAATACTGATGTCTGCAGGTCTAACCTGTATCACATTATTCATTCTAACCTCCTTGCTTGTTTATCTGTAACCTCCCAGTGTAATAATGGGAAACCTAGCTCCTACTGCCCACTATCCATTTACCTATATGTTTAGTTCCAGTATACACATAAAGTGGTTTCAAAATTGGTAGCCTCTACTCTTATGAGGTGGAGAAGGCAGTGGCACCCCACTCCAGTACTCTTGCCTGGAAGATCCCATGGGTGGAGGAACCTGGTGGGCTGCAGTCGGTGGGGTCACAGATCGGACAGGACTGAGGGAAGACTTTCCCTTTCACTCTTATGAGACGGGCTTCGCTGGTGGCTCAGTGGTAAAGAGTCTGCCTACCAATTCAAGAGACGTGGGCTTGATCCCTGGATCAGGAAGATGACTTGGAGGAGGAAATGGCAGCCCACTCAAGTATTCTTGTCTGGGAAATCCCATGGACAGAGGAGCCTAGTGGGCTACAGTCCATGAGGTCACAAAGAGGCAGACACAACTTACTGACCAAACAGCAAGTCCCGTGAGAAACACCTTTATCACCTACAATGCTATGCCTGTGTTCAGTTCATTTTATCTTTAACTTCACAGTCTCCTCTCATTTCCAGAGTTACTTAGGTCAGCGCCCATTTCTCCCACCACTGCAGTGCTGTTTCACTCGTTATATAGAGAGATTCTTTTTTCCTGGTCTGAATTTAGTCTTGGAAGCCCTGATTTTTCTTGTTACCTTCCTGTAATGGCCTAGATAACTCTGAGAGTTACCTGATAGTGCCATAAAACTGAATACAGAAATGGTACAAAGGAATAGGAGAGATACAAATGGAGAATCAATCATTAGAGAAAGAGCAGTTAATAGTTAAAAAAGAAAATAAAAATGTCTCAAGTCTCAACCTTGTTTGCCTCACCCCTCGAAACTAGAAACTCACTGAAGTCTATTGCCCTTGGGTTTCTTGTATAACTGTGTCCAGTTTCTCTGGATTGTCAAGAGAATTAAATTGGAAAAAGCATGGGAGTGTAAATGCTATAATGAACTTTCAAGTACAATTATTACATGAAAAAAGGTAAATTCAAAACTCTGGCAAGGAGCACTCAGGTCAAGGATGTGAACTTTTGACTTTCATGAGACTGGCTTATTTATAGAGGTTTTGCAAAAGTTTAAATGGAAGGAAGCTTTCATGCAACTGATTCTAGTAACCCTATGCCCATAGCTGTGATTCTGTGTGTGTGTATGAATTTGTTAATATTTCTTCTTCCAAGAGAACGTAAGGTGTCTCTTGATTAGGTTGGTCTTTTCAGATTACTTCTCAGTCTCTCTAACAAACATTTGGGAAGACATCCTGAGTCAGCGTTTTAAGAAATCACATGTTGTGCAAGGTCATTTGGACTGTTTTGCTTACTTTGCTTCTACTCTTACATACCTGTAATTAAGTTACTTTTCCCTGCTTGATGACAATCTAGATCTATTTACCATATCCTTAGGGTGTTAATTCTCTTGTTCAGGTGTAACTAAAAACCTTAACGGGACTTAAAATCAGAGGGACTAGGTATATGCTTTGGGTGGGCCACTGTTGCTTGGAAGGATATGTGAATGTGAAGAACTCATTTGCTATATGGAAATAGTCAGGTCCAGCAACCTGGCAGCAGAGCCAGTGGAGAGGAAAGAGGTAGGCAGAGCCTCTCTCTAGGGCATGTCTCTCCTGTCCATTTCAAGGGGTGCCATTTCTATATATTTCAAAGAGAATAAAACCCCTAGAACAGGGCCATGGTCTTCTTCAGAGATGGAGCCTGTTTCATTGTTAGTAGAGGTGAGAAAACACATTAAAAAAAACACAGACACACTCACCAAAAACTCTTTGATTACTGTCCTTCCTGAGGTTTGATGGTTGATGATTTTGTAGTATATTTCACTCCACTTTATCTAATATGTTTTTCTCTTCTTTAAAATATATGATGACAGTGGTATGTGAACATTTTTGAAATGGTGCTACTTTTGGAGAACATGCCACTGCCCACACCCAGGGCAGGTGAGGGCTTTTATCTAAGCTGGAGTCTCCTCTTTGCAGAATAAACTAGATAGGATGAAACAAGAGCGTTTTGTGAAGAGCAACTCCTTCTGCGTTAGTGGCTTATGCTGAGCTGACCCAGCTTTCCATTCATTAACATCCTCAAGCTTCGCAAATAAAACAAGCAAGACCACAAACTCTTCTTACCGGCATCTCTCTCGGTTGATTTCCTGTGTTTGCCTTCTCTCTATGCAGTGTTTCATTGTAAATACCTGTTGTACTTTGATAACTATATTAAAATGAAGATGTTTGTAGCAATTTATTTATACAGCTGTTTACTTTCTTTCATCTCAGCAGAATCCATACATAAAAATGTCTCTTCCTTCAAGCAGTTGACTTTAAAAACACTCAAATTTAGGAAAACCTGCAAAAGAATATGCTATCTTTATGATTTATTAAAAGTAGATAACTGAGAAGTTAACAAATATCTTTCCACCTACTATCATGAACTAAAGAGGGAAAATATGTCAACTGGTATATAGATGTCAAGAAATGGTAGAGAATTACAGTTTTTATGACTTGAGATCTTTTTCAGACAAATGGGTGGAGACAAATATTGCTTGTACTTTGTGATTTATTTTACTAGTAAAGTCCTATCTATATAGCACAGCTTAAAGTGCAGATTTGAATTAGATTGTCTGCTGTAGACAAGCTGTGTGATTTAAACTGTGAGGTGGAACTTTGAGTTGAAATCTCTAGCTTGTGTTAAGATAGAAGGCATCTTACTGAGAACTTTCTATCTTAACTGAGAACTTTCTATTAACAATAAAGACTTTGCTTCAGATGTTTTGCATCCCACGTCTCCTGGAATAGGCCTCAAACAATCTCATCTCAATTTCAAATATACCCTCCCATTCTCTCTGTGTGTATTCTTCTTCATTAGAACATATATCCCTATTTGTTCAGAGAACATAGTTACCATATATGTTGTATAATCTAAATAATATCTCTACATCTTAGTTCTCTGTTAGAGTCCACCATTTTATTAACATCAGGATTTGTCATTTTATTTGTTTTGATGGAACATAGCTTGGAATGGTGCAGAGTTTCCTAAACTGAGCTTTCCAAGATGCTGTTTGCCAAAATGTTAGTTTTATACAGAATGAATTACGTGACTATTTAAGAAACATGGGGTTGAATAAAATTAAATCCTTTTTTCTTGTACGTTTCCAGAACTGTTGATATGACACTGTGAATCTCCAAGAAGAAAATATAACTTCAATGTTTCCCAAATATTTATGTGGAACTTCCTTTTCTAATGCCATAAGTTACGCTTCTCCATCCTCTGTTGGATCCGTATGCAAAGCAGGAGACCCCGGTTCAATTCCTGGGTCTGGAAGATCCGCTGGAGAAGTGAAAGGCTACGCACTCCAATATTCTTGGGCTTCCCTTGTGGCTCAGCTAGTGAAGAATCTGCCTTCAATGTGGGAGACCTGGATTCGATCCCTGGATTGGGAAGATCCCCTGGAGAAGGGAACGGCTACCCACTCCAGTATTCTAACCTAGAGAATTCCATGGATGGTATAGTCCATGGGGTCACAGAGTCAGACATGACTGAGTCGCTTCACTTCACTTCACTTTCAGTTATCTATGGCTGTATGATGCACAAGCCCCTGATGCTGAGCAATTTATGACTGTCTCTTGCAGCTTGTGCTTGACTGAGCTGGGTGATTCTTGCTTGAGGTCTCTTGTGCAGGTTCAGTCAAAAGAGACTAAGATTCTGAGTACCTGCAGGGTTACCTGACTGACATTTATATGACTGGTAGTTGCTGGCTGGGAGCTCAGCTGTGATTGCCAACAAGAGTTCTTGCCCTCATCCTGGCTGCATGTCTTTGGGTTCTCATCAGAATTCTGTGAACAGAGTATTCCCACAGGGAGCATCTGGCAAGTGAACATCACAAGAGACCTAGGAGGAAGTGCCAAAGCTTCTAATATTCAGGCTTAGAAGTGTCAGAACATCACTCTGCTAAAACTTCTTGATTGGGCAAGATACCAGACCAATCCAGATCCAAGGAGAGAGGGGTTAGACTCTAATATTAAAGTATATTAGATATGCAGTGTTGTATCAGTTTCAGGTGTACAGGAAAGTGATTCAGGATATGTATATATATCCCCTTCGTGGATCACAGCCTTGTGGTGGTGACGGGGCACGGGTAACTCAGTGAAGCCATGAGTCATGTCAGGCAGGGCCACCCTGCAAGGAGATGAAACCAGCCCATCCTAATGTTCATTGGAAGGGCTGATGCTGAAGCTGAAGCTCCGATACCTAGGTCACCTGATGTGAAGAGCCATGTCAGTGGAAAAGACCCTGATGTTGGGAAAGATGGAGGGCAAAGAAGAAGGGAGTGGCAGAGAATGAGATGGTTAGATGGCATCAGTGACTAAATGGACCTGAACTTGAGCAAACTCTGGGAGACAGTGAAGGGCAGGGGAGCCTGGCTTGCTATAGTCCTTGGGTCACAAAGAGTCGGACATGACTTGGAAAATGAACAACTGTATAGTATGTGTGTGTTTGTGCTTTTCCAGATTCTTTTCCCTTTTAGGTTATTACAAAATATTCATATAGTTTCCTGTGCTATACAGTAGATCTTTCTTGGTTATTTATTTTATATAGTGTGTGTATACCAACCCTTAACTCATAATGTAAACCTACCCCACCTTTCCCTCTTAGTAACCATAATTTTGTTTTCTATGTGTGTCTATTTCTGTTTAGTACATAAATTCACTTGTATCATTTTTAAAAGATTCCACATACAAGCAGTAAATCAGTGATATTTGTCTTTCTCTTTCTGACTTACTTCACTTAGTATGGTATTCTCTAGGTCCATCCATGTTGCTAAAGACAACATTTTTATTTATTTTTTATGATTGAGTAATATTTTATCATATGTATGTACCACACCTTTATGCATTCATCTGTTGATGGACATTTTGGTTGCCTCCATATCTTTGCTATTGTAAGTAATGCTGCAATGGAATTGGCCACATGTATCTTTTTGAATTGTAGTTTTTTACAGATACATGCTCAGGAGTGGGATTTCTAGATTATATGCTGCTCTTTATCTTATGGAGGTGCTTCCATAAGATAGTTTTAGATAGTTTTACTGTTGTTTTAAAATTACAAATAGGGTTACCAGGTGAAATACAGGATGCCTAGTTAAATTTGAATTTCAGTTAAATATCAAACAATTTTTTTCAGTGTGGATAGGTCCCAAATATTACATGGTGGTGTGCTTTTTTAAAAAGGGTTATTTCAAATTCAATGTTCTGTATGTTTATATGCTAAATCTGATAGCACTATCTACAGATAATATTCTCCTTCACTGCCAGTATTATCACTGGACTCCTGCCCTTCCCTCCCTACCCACCTTTCATATTATTACCCCATTGAGCCATTGAGTTTGGGGAAAAAATTGATATAACAAAATCTTAGGTTTTAGAACAAGAGTGATTTGATTTCAGATCCTGGCTCTTCCATGTATGAGCCTTGTAATTGTAAGTCATTTGACTTCAGTGAGCCTCAGTCCCATCCCCTGTTGGGACTGGTCATAATTACCTGGCGGGTTTGCTAGGTGCTTAGGGTGGACTTCCCTGGTGGCTCAGACGGTAAAGCGTCTGCCTACAATGCAGGAGACCTTGGTTCAGTCCCTGGGTCGGGAAGATCTCCTGGAGAAGGAAATGGTAGCCCACTCCAGTATTCTTGCCTGGAAAATCCCATGGATGGAGGAGCCTGGGGGGCTACAGTTCATGGGGTCGCAAAGAGTCGGACACAACTGAGTGACTTCACTCATCATTAGGGAAGATGAAGTGTGTGAAGCATTTAACCTGGTGATTTGAACATAACAAGCGTGAAATAAAAGGTAACCATGCCTGCTGTTCTCCCAGAGAAAGGAGAGCGAGAGGGGAGTGCCCTGTGCTTTGTAGATGCTGTGGATTTGCTGAGGAATGTCAACAGGTGAGGGTTTTGTTCTAATTCTGGCAAAAGAATGGGGTAGTAAGTGTAGTATCTTCTTGGGGGTTGAAAGACTGGTTTAGTCTTGATGTGGAAGAGAAATTGTAAATGATGACAATTGTGCTGTCAACACTGTAACTGATCCATGTAATAGACCTCTGTTATATAATCCTTCTGAATTACCTACTAATGATCTTTTAACTTTGGTTTTATTTGCTTGCATATTTATACTTCTATGTAGATTATTACCTAAAAGTTGTCAATTATAGCATATTTGACTGTAGGAGTCAATTTCATAGTTGTTATTCTGATTAACCTCACCAAGACAAATTTGAAGGTGTGTTAAATATGAATTAATGCCATGAAAAATTTTCTTGCATGAATCTTGTACATACAGGAGAATATTTTGTGACCATGTACTGTGTCAAATACTGTGGTATTCTCTCTAAATGAGATATGGTTAGCTCCATTATTTTTTTCACAGCTGGGGAAGTTGAGACTCAAACTGGCCACAAGACTTGTTGACAGTCACCAAGCTAAGAGAGGTAGATATGGCCCTGCCTCCTCCCTCATTGTCACCAGGCTCATATGGATCAACCGCGGGCTGCCTCCCGAGAGACCTGTTCTGGTCTCAACAATGTCAATATCCCACAGTCCTCCTTCCTCTCCTTTCCTTTATTTATCTTGGAGGCTTGTCCTCCTTGATTAATTATAGTTTGCAGTTCCTCAAGGCCATGCCCAGAATCTTCTCTTCCATCCCCCAAACCTTTTATTTTCATCACATGAACAACTCAGCTCCTGTCATAGTTCTGGTGTCGCACACCTTTTCTCTGGCCACCTCACAAGTGCATCTTTATATTATTGGTTTAAATATATTTTCATAGCTTTCTGTTTGTTTTTACTCACCAGAAGATCCTTAGTGCTTTATGCCTTGTAAGCATATAGTAAAAAACAAGTGAGTGAATGAACCCAGATTGTAAGACCTAAAATCTGTGTTTTCCACTTTCTCGTCTCCTCACAAAAGACTTCATTTTGCACATGGGGGGACTGAAATTCAGAGAGGTTAAAGAGTTTCTTCAAAGTCACACAGCACTCAGAAGCTGGGTCTACTCACTCAAAGGCTAGGCTCTGCCATTTCAGCTCAGCTATATGACAGAACATGGTCACAGGGATGCTGATTTTCCTTGCTGATAATGGAAAGAAGGTTTTGAAGAATTGGATCTTCCTATGTTAGTTCAAGTCATCTCTGCCCTTTAGAACCTGTCAGAATCCAAGGTTTTTATCTGTACTAATTCCTCTGTACTTTTCTCTTTTTCCTTCTGTTTCTACAATGACTCAGCATTTTCATCACTTTTCTCTTTAGTTTATCTAAAAAATATACCTTTAACAATAAAATATTACAGTTCATTCAAATGTAATAGACTTCCTAGAGATTCCATATGCCTAAGATTTGAAGTCATATGTTGAAATGCCAAAAATATTAGTGAAATGCTATAAAGCTAATAGCTTTTCTAAAATTCCACAGAAGAGTCCTCTTTACATGCTGGAGTCTGCACATATGCTGTGGTGGTGGTGTGTTGAGTGGTACCTTTTTTTACTGACTGACAGAATAAATAGAGTCTAAAGCCAAAATAACCCACCACAGGTGAATAAATGCATGCTAAACTTAGCCAAGAGTAAAGGCACTTGCCATTTCAAACTTGCATTTCACTTCCTCTCTTTTTGGTGGTGGTGGTAGGGGTGTAGTAGGGTAGTGTGGGTTGGCAAGGCAAGCAGAAGGGAAAGGAAAAACAGAGCATGCATGAGAGATGGTGGGGGAAAGTCAGACATATTTCCATTCTGTTACAAATTCATACAATTCTTGACTGATGGAACTGAGAAATGCTTAAAAATTCTCATCTTCCTCTGTCATTTTTCCGATGAAACATTGCAAGGTCCAGAGAAGTTATATAACTTACTTAGGCTCACACAGTTAGTTAATAGAAGAGTTAACTAACTCTTCTATAGAACAGTTAGGGTCTTTGACGTCCATTCATCTTTAAGGCTCTTCCCCTCATAAGAGGCTTCCCTCATAGCTCAGTTGGTAAAGAATCCGCCTGCCATACAGGAGACCCCGGTTCCATTCTTGAGTCAGGAAGATCGCCTGGAGAAGGGATAGGCTACCCACTCCAGTATTCTTGGGCTTCCCTTGTGGCTCAGCTAGTAAAGGATCCGTCTGCAATGTGGGAGACCTGGATTCGATCCCCGGATTGAGAAGATCCCCTGGAGAACCCACTTGAGTATTCTGGCCTGGAGAATCCCATGGACTATACAGTACATGGGGTCGCAAAGAGTAGGACAGGACTGAGCGACTTTTGCTTTCACTTTCACTTCTTCCCTTCAATGTGAAGCCTTCTGTGAGCCACCCAGGTAAGGCATACCCCCAACACTGCCATGCACCCGTCTACACCTCCAGTGTTGCAGATACCTTTTCTTCCTACCTGTCTGCTTCTCCCTCTGCCCTTGGGCTCCATTTGCTCCAGTGTCCCTCTCTCCATGAATCAAGTAGCAGAGAGGGAAGAAGGTGATTTGCTTGTTTGCTACTATTGTGCAGACTCAACTTCCTTTTATCTTAATCCAAGCCCATTTCGCCAAAAGGATTTCCCAAATGGCTCCTTTGTTGTCGCTCAGGAGTTTCCTTTTTGCTGTTTCTAAGATCCAGTGTGCTTCCGTGGCTACTGCTTTGCTATCACACCTGGCATCATTTCCTGGTCTGTAACTCAAGCACTGGTTGTTCCAAAGCAGGTTATTTAGTCTTTTGAGTATTGATTTTCTCTGTTCTGTGAAATGGGTATATAAACAGCTATATTTCAAGATCTTCATTCAGACTTGCAGGTAAAGGAGAAAGAAAGCCCCTCAGTTCTGCCTTGCCTTTTGCCCTTTTTCTGTTTGTTCCTGGTAGGACAAGACTGAACTGGTATGGCAGTGAGCTGAAAGGGTGCTTCTTTAAGGACTCAGTGAGTGATTTCAGTTGTTGGTCTGTTGCTATGATTATTGTTATTTTGCTTCTGATCCTTAAAATTTTATCTTTTGTTTATTTTAAGTTATCTAGAATTTTCTGTTAATAAGATCAATTACATTGATGGATTTTTGAATGTTGAACCAAACTTGCATGCCTAGAATAAATCCTGCTTGGTTGTGCTATAGAATTCTTTTTATGCAGTTTTTTGAGTCATTTTCTAATATTTATAAGGAAGTTCACATATATGTTCATGATCTTAATTATTTGGATGCTAGTCATTTGTTTCCTTGTAATATTTATCTGGTTTCAGTTTTAGGATAATGTTGACCTCATAGAATTATTTCTTTTTTCTATTCTTTGAGAGAGAATTGGTATAATTTCTTTTTAAGTGTTTGGCAGAATTTGCCAGTGAAACCATTTAAGCCTGATACTTTTTTTTTTTTTGGAAAGCTATTAAATATTGATTCAGTTAAAAAGTACGTATAGGGCTATTCAGCTTATTTATTTCTCCTTATATGAGTTCATCTGTTTTATCTAAATGGCCAAAGTTGTGACCATAGGGATTTTTGTAGTAAGTATTCCTCTGTTATCATTTTAATATCTATGCGATCAGTTGTGATGGTATTTCATCAATTTTTGACACTAGCAATTTGTGTTGTCTTTTATTCTTGGTTAGCCTGGCTAGAGGTGACTTTGGATGGTGTTTCCATGTGGACTTTTGGTATCATCTTAACCAGAAGATATTGATACACACTTTTTCTTCATTCGGTCTTTACAACAGTTTTCTTGGTCAGATGTTCTTATTACTATTTTATGGATGAAGAAACAGGGAGCCAAATCCTTTTTTATAAGAAGGGAGAAGAATATCATAGGTGTTGTGGGATTTTTTTGTGCCTTAAAGTAGTTTCTGATTGCCTTCCCACCTATCTCTTCTTGCAGCATTGGAGGCCTCTACTGTGTTGGCTATGCCATCTTAGAGAAGGAGATAGAAAAGCAACAGAGTGGTCTAGTGCTGGCAGAGCATTGTCTTTCAGTTCCACTGGGATTAAAACGACGGTGGTGACCCTAGTTTTATTACTCTTCAGTAATTTTTGATGAAGGGCTCATTCCATGCACAGCTGGTTGCATCATACAGACATGCTCTATGCTCCCTCTTGGTGCTACTTCTCAGTGAGGGTAAGGGACATTTTCTTGCTCAGCAGTGTCACCACGGTGGGGCAAGAGATATCTTCGTTCTTAGTTTTACTTCCTCAGCTCAATTACATGGATAGCATTCTACTGGGAGGGCATTTTGCTGCCCAGGTAAGTATGTGAACCTTGTTTGACATTTATGGCAACGTGGGCAATTTCAAGAAATGCAGTAGGTAGTAAAGACAGTTCCATAAAAGGTGGCTGGCTGATAGTTTAACCAAAATACAATGCCTTGTGGTTTATGACAATTTTCTCTTAAGAGGAACAGATATTGAATTTATTTCAAAAGTGGCTCGAGTGTCCTCCTTTTGCTTCCAAGGCATTGCCACTTTTTGGAAAGCACACAGTAGAAGAGAAAAATACTTCAGGCCATAAAATGAGGATATTGCATTTGTGTGTGTACATGCTGAAGGTAGGGGGCTTAGTTCAGTGTGCTGTTGACTTCCTTTAGACAGGTTGACAGGCTGCATTTTATCACTGTGACGACTGCAAACTCATTGCCAGTGCAGACTTTGTTAATGAAAAGAAAAAGACAGTGATTTAAGGAAATTTATTTGATTTCAATAAGCAGCTCATGGGCAATTCCCTCTACAATATTTTAAGCAAATATGCCATTAAAGACTTGCAGCCCATTCTCAGCACAACTTCTTTCATTCCTCTTTTTAAATTAAGTTATAGAATAGCAAAATCTCATCACCTACTTTAAAATTCTCTCAGGCATTTTAACTAAAGTCAGAACAATTTCACTTGCTGCTTAATGGGCTGCTTGTATGATGAGAGGAAAGAATCAGGGTATGTTTTCATACTGTTTCTGCCACAAATTAACTGTACAGCCTCTGCAAATAATGTATCTTCCTGACATCTAAGTCCTTATTTTTTAAGTGGAGATTAAAATACCTGTTAATATTTATATCACAGGGTTGCAATGGAGATAAAGTGATACAGTACATTTGCAGAATAGTCCCTTGTGATTCTGTAAGGCTCTCTGGCCCAGTTTGCATGTATGTGGCATATTTTGTGAGTATAAATCTTGTTTCTAAAATATTTTGGAAATCCTACATTTGGATAGATGTGGGCATGTTGTTGACACAGCATTAAGTTCTATGAATATCATTACTTGGCCCTTACCTATTGCATTTCCTCCATTTTAGCATGTAGAACTGAGACATAAAAATATGCTAGTGTGTGTGTGTACGTGTGTGTACACAGAGGTGAGGTATGATTCAGTGTTTTCTTCAAAACACTCAGATCCCCAAGCAATAGAAACTTTAAAAGAGAAGGAAGAACAAATAATACCTTAGAGTATTGTGGTGTCTCATTGTGGTTTTGATTTACATGTAGTGAGGTCATGATTTTTTTTTCTTTTTTTAAAAAAAATCCATTCTACCAAGCAGTGCCTTTTAATTGGAGTGTTTATTCCATTTACATTTAATGAAACGGCTATGTGGTAATACTTATGTTTTCCATTTTTCTATTTATTTTCTCTATGCCTCATATCTTTTTTGTTCTTGTTGTCTTGCGTTTCCTCTTTTGCTGCCTTCTTTTGTGTTCTGATTTTCTAGTGTATCACTTTAATTCCTTTGTCATTTATTTTATTGTATATATCATTTTCCTAGTGACTGCCCTAGGAATTATGATCAACATATTAATTTATACAGTCTAATCATATTAACACAAACTTAATGTCAGTAGTTTAAAAGCCTTTGTTCCTAAATGGCCCTTAGTTTCTTTCTCCATCATCCTTGATGCTATTATTGTCTTGCAAATTGCATCTTCTTATAGGCTCATCTACACAGATTTATAATTATTGCTTTATGCAGTTTTCTTTCATCAGTTAGGAAAAAGTACTATAAATAATACATATATTATAGAATCTTTTATATTTATCTATTTAGCTCTCTCTACTGCTGTAATTTATTTATTTATGTGGATTTAAGTTACTGTCTAGTGTTCCTTCATTTCTTCCTTTAGTATTTATTTTAGAGCAGGTATTTTAATGACCACTTCTCTCCATTTTTGTTTATATATAAATACCTTAATTTCTCCTTAGCTTTCAAAGGATAATTTTACTGGATGCAAAAGTCTTGGTTCTATAGAATTGCTGCTTCAACTCTTGGTTGATAGTGTTTTTATTTCAGCACTTTGAATGTATCACTTCACTACCTATGGTCTTTATGATTTCTGATGAGAAATTAGTTATTAATCTTACTGAGGGGACCTTGTATGTGATGAGTACATCTTTCTAGCAGCTTTCAAGAATCTCTAGTTGCTTTCACATTTGATAGTTTGATTACAGTGTATTGAAAAGCTGTTTTCCCTGGAAGAATTCTGAATTAGGTCAAATGAAAACTGATTCTATGAGAGTTCCTTTCCCGGGAATGGACAGCCAGGTCAGATAACAGCAGTTCTCTGGGACTTGGGCACTGGAATAGCTTCATCCTTGTTATGACACTTTCAGAGGCTGCTAGAATGTTAGTTTTCACTGATTGTGAGGTTGTCGGTTTTTCAAGGCTATTGCAGTGCTGGAAAAGGGGGAATAGAAGTAGACAAATTGAAATCCTGCAAGTTATCTGTTCTTATTGAGATTCAGCCATTTTTCGTGGATGTGTGTTTTCTAGAGTGTTGCAAGCCTTTGGTTAATTTCCAGAGCTCTGAAAAGGTGATTTCTGACAACGTCCCCCGTGTCCTCAGTGCTTCTGTAGAGGAGAGGGTTTTTGGAGTCCTCAGTTCTCTGTCTCACTGGCAGCACTTCCTGATGCTTTACAGAGGATAAAGCTGCATATCCTCTTGAAGCTTTTTCGTTGGAATACCATCTGAGCAAAGGAAGGTGTATTATTCAGGATAATCTAATGGTTCAGCTTTCCAGGAAGCAGAGCCAGAGATGAGAATTCCTGTTCAAGTAATTTATTAAGGAAGGGCTCCCAGGAGAAACCACTGAAATGCTGAGTGGAACTGGCCAAACAAGGGCAAGAAACTCAGGAAAGAGTGTTATTTTAGACTGTGTCCTAGTCTCAGCTTCATCTTTCAGAGCCTCTATGGACTATACCATGTCTCACTGTCTATATCTCCTTGAGACAAGAGGGGTCGTTGATATAAGCTGAATTGTGTCCCCCTAAAAATTCAGATGTTGAAGTCTTAACTTCTCAGTACCTCAGAATGTGACTATATTTGGAGTTAATGTCTTTACTTACCATGTGCTGTGCATGTGTGCATGCTAAATTGCTTCACTTGTGTCCAACTCTTTGTGACCCCATGGACTGTAGCCCACCAGTTCTCTCTGTCCATGGGATTCTCCAGTCAAGAATATTGGTGTGGGTTGCCATGCTGTCTTCCAGGGGACCTTCCTGACCCAGGGATCAAACCCATGTCTCTTACATCTCATGCATTGGCAGGTGGGTTCTTTACCACTAGCACCACCTGGGAAGCCCATTATGACCCAGCAATCCCACTACTGGGCATATACCCTGAGAAAACCATAATTTAAAAAGACACATATACCCCCACCATGTTCATCACATCACAGCCCTATTTATACTGTCCAGGACATGCAATCAACCTGGATGTCCACTGAGAGGTGAATGGGTAAGGAAGTTATGGTACATATATACAATGGAATATTTTTGTTGTTTAGTCACTAAGTCATGTGATGACCTGCTTCCTGTATCACCGATCAGAATGGGTCAAGTGAAGATACCATGGCAGACACTATTAATACTGGACGTCAGGTCAGGGGCAGTGTTAGGGTTGTTGACTTATGACAATGGGTTGAAATTGTTGACCAAGAACCAATAAGTTGTGAAGGAAGCGGGTGATGTGCTTGCCTTTGCTGTTGGTGTTCTGAGCCACTGCACATTCCTTAAGTGGCTGAGTTCCTCCTCACTCACGGTTGGGCATGGTTTGGGCATATTCTTGTGTTTTCTTGACAGTTCTTTCAGCTTTGCCTTCTCCTCCCATTTTTTTTCTCTGGATAAAAGCTTCCAGTCCTTCAGGCAATTCTCTGTATATCTTCAAAGATAATCTCTTTTCTGTGTCTCTCAAGCGAAGCAGGTGTCCTTTACATGTGCTTATCTCTGGTGTTAGACTGTTGCTTGTTGCTGCAAATATTCTCACTCTTTTTCCCCCATGTAGTGATTTTCCTCTTTAGAAAAGGAAAATAAGGCTATAAATATGTGTCTGTCTTCAGATGTTTGGAGGTTTTACTGACTTGGTGATTCCTGCCAGTTTCAGAGGAGCAGACTAGTCTCAAATTCCTCTCTTCTCAATTCATCATTTCAAGGTCTCCTCCAATATCATGCCCTTTCCTTCTCCATCCCTGTTGCAACTGTCTGATATCATGTCAGAAAGCTAGGGGAAATGTTTCCAACATTCAACTCCAATTGAAGGGAATCCTCTCCTTAGAAGTCTCATGAGATCTTTACATTCCCATAATAGGGGAAAGATTCAGGTATATCTGCTGTTGTTGACATTTTGTTGTTAATGGAATCACTCATGTTTACCAACATAGATACGGTGAATAATGTATTTATGAAAAACCACTTATCAAGGGAAAAGGTAAAAGTGAAAAAAAGTTACTTTCTGGTAGTCCTATCTAACCAACAAATGGGAAGGGTGTTTTGGCTATGTGTTGTGCTGTACTGGGCTTAGTCACTTAGTCATGTCCAACTCTTTGCGACCCCATGAACTGTAGCCCTCCAGGTTTCTCTGTTCCTGGAATTATCCAGGTAAGAATACTGGAGTGGGTTGCCATGCCCTTCTCCAGGGGATCTTCCCAACCCAGGGATCAAACCCAGGTCTTCTGTATTGCAGGTGGGTTCTTTACCATCTGAGCCATCAGGGAAGCCCTTTTAACTATAATGATGCCTAAACCTGGAGAAGAGATAGAAAGATGTACCAACTAAAGGATATTTGATTCCACATCCTTATCATATTTGCAGGGATACCAGCCATATTCTGTGTTTGTAACAGACCCTGATAAGTTAAGATACTAACCTGAGTAGATGTCGACATGGATTGAATCAGTTATGTAAAAATGAACCCAGTGAATAAAACGAATCAGATACCAAAGATGTGGCGCCTGAAATTGTTAGAGTTTTGACATGGAAAAGGCTGATCCAGTAGTGTAGAGCTGGCAAGCCTAGTGTTGGCACCTCAGGGATATAGACTGATCCCCAGAGTAGGTGGACAATGAGAAACAGAAGTGAGAGGCCCAGAGAAAGAGAAAATAGAGCCAGCTATATTACTTTCTTTTAGATTTTTGATTTGCTATCAACACCGTCATGGTATGGAAAGCTGTGTGCGTGTGTTCAGGATGCTCTCAGCTCTGAATAAGCACAATTGCAGGAGCGGTCATTACAGAAGTCTTCCCTATGATAGTCAGGAGAGGTTAGGTGATGCTGTGTAACAAGCACATCTTGAATTCTCAGTGCTGTAAGAGAATGATTATTTGTCACCCATGCTGTAGTACAGTGGAGGTCGGGCAGCTCTCTTGGGTGGCTTCCTTTCAAGTGATGACCCAGGAACCTGGGATGTTTCCATACTGAGGTCATGTCCTGTGGAACAAAAGACTACCAGTGCCACCATGCAAGGAGAAGAGAGGCTGGGGATGTGAAGCATGTTTTAAAATAATTTCCTCTCTCAGCTATGTATCATGGACCAGAACTCAGTGAAGTCACCCTCCTCACTGTCATTGTGGCTGATACTCTGCCCACATGCTCTGGAAGAAGGATGGAGTCAAGCCTGCTTCACTGTTCAAGATTATGAGGGAAAAATGCTGCATTGGCCCATGTGTGAGAAGGTTCTTGTGAAAATGAAGTACCTTACTGGTGATAAGTCAGCTTTAGAAAATATATGAGCACTGGATGTTCTTACAGATTTACAAACTGTTTGAACTAATAAACATGTCAGACCTCACCTCCAGAAGAATACATAGAGAAGAAAGAATAGTTTGGACATACACTCTTATGATTCCCACATTAACAATGAATGCATTTTAGCTGTAGGATTTCCATCTACAGTTGTTACCAACTTTAAACTCTCTGTGCTGAGGTTTCAGCCTCTGTATGAGGGTTACACATAGTCTCTAAGGCCATTTCCAATTCTGTCATTTAACACTACCATGGTTTCTCTTTGCTTTGAACACTTGTGTTAGATTTGATATAAACTCTATAGCTGACAGGAGAATTTTTATTTGGGAAGAGAATTTTTGAAGGTAGAAACAAAAGGCTATTTTCCAGTCTCATGTGTCTGATTCACCAATATTGGATTTTTAAAGGTTCCACTTGCCATCTGTTACTCCTTTACTCCAATGATCATCTATCTATATGGACTTTTTCCTCTTCTGAAATACTAATTTGTATTCTGGAGTGATTTATTCAACAAATGAAATTCACATTCTGAGGGATCTGTAAACCCTGCTCTCTGTAGTTTTTATAGTATTTTCTTTTCTTGGAGTACTGTTACTGTCTTAGACTAGACTTTGTAAAAATGAAGGGAGGATTTTGCATAACTGTGAATCAAAGGCTGTTATTATTTCATGAGATTCAGAGGTGAATTTTTATCCAAAGTTCTTTTTTTTTTTCTTTCTGTTTAAATTTTTTGACCATTCCACTCAGTGTGTGAGATACCAGTTCCTTGATCCAGGAATCAAGCCCTTCTCCCCTCATGTTCCCCACTGGAAGCTCAGAATCCTAACCCCCTGGATCACCAAGGAAGTCCTTTTACTCAAAGTTTAACCTAGTTAGTGGATGTGCTATTTAGAAAGTGAGTGTCCTTTGCTTCTTTTGTCAGTTCTGGAAACAGACAATCATGGTTTTGGAATGTAACTGCACTTTTTATTACATCTGTGACCTAATAAGTAAGTTATTTGCTCCTCTATGTATGGGTTTATTCTCTTCAAAGTGAGATAGTAAATGGAGAAGGAAACGGCAACCCACTCCAGTGTTCTTGCCTGGAGAATCCCATGGACGAGGGAGCCTGGTGGGCTGCCGTTTATGGGGTCACACAGAGTCGGACACGACTGACATGACTTAGCAGCAAAGTGAGGTAGTACTGTAGTACCTACCCAATAAAGTGGTTGAAAAGATCAAAGAAGAGAGTGCTTGACAATTTTGAGCATAGTGATACTGGTAAGCAAAGATTAGGCATTGCTACCATGAGAATTGCTAATAATCTCATTTGATTCAATCACCTTAATTGAACAATAAAGCTTGTTAATATTATTTATTAAGCCCAACAAAAATATCTCTATTTTAATGGAGAATATACCAAGTTCCTCCATGATAGTATTGGACTTAGCTCGAGCTTTCCAGGGCGGGGTGGGGACTCCTTTTTCCCTGGCTCCCCCCAGCGTGTTCAGGAAACTGCTGTCATTCTTTTGCCAGATCCGCTTGTGATGGCATCTCAGTTTAATTGTGTTTCATGAATGATCCTCTGTCTCATACTGTACCAGGCACATAATAAGTACTTCATAAATATATGCTGAATATACTAGGACATTTATGCAATGAAATTACAGGCCCTCACTTAGAAAGAAGGAACTTGCTCCCTGAAATTATTTTTCCAAGGTACACAATCATATTACTTGAACACTCATTATGTAAATTTAGAAATTCAGCACTTCTGTAACCATAGTTCATTCATCTAGGAAGCAGAACCCATCAGCTTCCATGTCTGATCCTCCAAGAGAAGCCTCGTTAAAGAAAACAATATTTGAAATGACTGATTCCAGGTAAGCAGAAGAAAATTGGCTTCTGGAGGTCTCAGATATTCCCTGGCTTGATTCATACTGTCTCTTTGCTGTCTCCTCACATCATCTTCCTTCTGAGCCTGTCTGTGTCTAACTTTCCTCTTTTTAATAAAGATACTGTCATATTGAAGTGGGGTCTACCTTAATGACCTCATTTTAACCTTACTTTTCCAAGTAAGTCACATTCTGAGGTACCGAAGTTTAGGATTTCAGTATCTCTTTTTGGTGGAACATTGACAATTAAATCAATGTGTAAATTTTATGGAGTTTATTGAAATTAAAAGTGGTTCACTTCATATTGAAAGTGTTTAAAAGTATAAAAGATTGTAACACATGCAGCATGTTATTATTGTTATTAGCAGGGGTAGGCATTTATTTACAAATGAACTCAGACATTGAATAGATTGTATGCTGCTTTAATTTAAACAAAATGCACTCAGTAAATGAATTTTAGTCTTTAGGCTACTAATAAGACTTTGTGTCAGTTTTTCTGCTCAGAAAAATTTTGTAATTCCTTTTTTAGTAAAGAATAATCAGTCCTGAAAACAGGATTAACTTAGAGTTAATGAAATCTAAGTAGCATAGGACACTCAGCCATGTCTACATATTGTACCCAAGGCCCACCCTGAGTCATTGTATTATTTTTCCTGTCTTCACAAAGAGATAACCATTTTTACATAAACCTCAAAAATCAGAAACCCCACAAAAATAAACATCTTACTCTTGTTAGATAGTTTCAGATATATAGAGTTCTTGATTCTCATGCTGTGACATGATGAACTCAAGGATTAACTCTGCAGGCATTTTTTTTGTTTGTTTGTTTGTTTGTTTTTTTCTCTAATCAAACCAGAGTGGGGGAACAGAGAAGTCTGTACATGGGAATGAAAGCTCTAGAGTGGTTATAGCTGTTTTGCAGCAGTGAGTAACCTACAACTTTAGAAGAATACCCTTCAAGCAAAAATTAAGAGAGATTGGAGTCTATGTGTGGCGATCCCAGCGCTGGCTATATCCCATCAGCATAGTGGTCATTTGGGATGAGAGACTGAGAGGTGGTAAGAAGCTATCAGATCTCGGAAAATCCCAATAGAAAGCTCCATAGATGCCTGACTTGAGCTAACAGGATCAGGGTCTTAGCTCAGACCCCTCCTGAATGGCTGCCTTGCAGTTAATCTTCACAGCCCTCCCTCACATGTCAGTTGAGCAATATTGGAGACATATGTGACAGAAGCAGTGATCGTTAAGTAGGTCCAGGCTAGCCTTCATTTCCGGTCTTGTGATGCTAGCTCACTGACCCACGGACAGATGTGTAGATTCAGAGAATGTAGTGCAGTATAGCTTACATGACACCACCACCAACAGTGTATTGAAACCATCTTTTCACCTAGCAACTGTGCAGTTCAGTGTCACTTCCACTTTGCTCCCCAGGAATGAGGGTAACTTGGCTCCCAGCTAGGGATAAAGCCAACAGTGCATTTCTCCTTCCAACATTCTAGTCAGAACTGGAAGTGTGAGGTTACGGTGCTGTACTAATGTGGTGGTGCTGAGTTTTAGAGCCCACTCTTTTGGACTGTATTCTGAAAAGAATGGGAAAAGTAATATGTGGGTGGTCCTTGAGCTCTGTGCCTGACTTTTCTTTGCATCCTTTCTGCAAGAGCTGAGAGATTTTAATAGATAATAGGGAGTTAAATAGAAACATCATCTAATAAACAGGATGTGTCCTGCCACTGTTAATTCAAACATAATGAACATGACTGAATAGTTAGTGATGGTTGCTTATGTAGGTCTGCCATATGCTCATTCTGGGTGATGTTGCAGAAGACTTCCTTAAGTGTGAATACTATGAGCTGGCCTACAGAACTCCAAATAACCAGGCTTTCTGTTGCTCTCAGACCCTCACAGGCATTTTAGCTTTTTCAGTTAGTTCCCTCATGAAAAGTGGAACCACATCCTTAAGGGTTCTGTAGAGATGTATGCTGTGGCAGAGAAGGAAGGGGGAGGGTAGAGAAAGAGAGGAAAGGAAGACAAAAGAGGAAGGAGAACCAAGCCCTTATTCTGTTTTCCTCTGGACTAGGACCAGTGTCTTCTGAATTAGTAAGTCTGTTTAACACTCATCCTTCCCCCATCTGAATATTAACTAACCTCCGCTTTATTTAAAGCTGGCATGTTAATGACACACAGTGTATGTAAAGGGACATTCCTCTCTGTATACCTTCTAATGTCTGCTGCTGCTGCTGAGTCACTTGAGTCATGTCCAACTCTGTGCGACCCCATAGATGGCAGCCCACCAGGCTCCCCTGTCCCTGGGATTCTCCAGGCAAGAACACTGGAGTGGGTCGCCATTTCCTTCTCCAGTGCATGAAAGTGAAAAGTGAAAGGGAAGTCGCTCAGTCGTGTCCGACTCTTAGCAATCCGATGGACTGCAGCCTACCAGGCTCCTCCATCCATGGGATTTTCCAGGCAAGAGCACTGGAGTGGGGTGCCATTGCCTTCTCCAATTCTAATGTCTAACTGAAGTCAAAATTACAGTGCATTCTGATACATAAACAATGCCACATAAACCCATCTATTGTAGACTGAACTGCAGTCTGGAGTTCATTCATTGTGCTAATACATTGGCCACTGCAGCCTGCCAGGCTCCTCTGTCCGGGGCTTTCCAGGCCAGAGCACTGGAGCGGGGTGCCATCTCCTTCTCCAGGGGACCTCCTCAACTCAGGGGTGGGGCCTAGATCTCCTGCACTGCAGGCAGGTTCTGTACAGGCTGAGCCACCAGGGAAGCCCGGGTGACTATGCAGTCTCAGTGAGCTCATGGACTGCAGGACTTCTGCTGATTTTCTCCAAAGGACTGGATGTCTAACCTGGCAGAGGTGCAGGGGAAAGCCCTCTTTTGAAGTAGAAGGAAAATTAGATTTGTGTCTGTTTGTGTGGGTTGTAGGGTTGTATTGCATATGGTCTTGAGAAGATCTCAGAGCTCTCAGCAACTTAATTTTTCTTAAGCATTGATATGGTGGAGGGAGGGTGACAATTATAGGAGAATCACATAAATGAATGCACTTTGTGAAGAATAAGATGCAAGGCCCTGCTACCAAAAGAATGGTGTGGCAACCCACCATGCCAGGTTCACCTGTGAGAAATGCAGAGTCTCAGGCCCAGCACCAGATCTACTGAATTTGAGACTGCATTTCAGTAAGACCCCAGGTGATTCCCATGCACATTGGGGTCTGAGAATTATTTTTTAAGTATACATTAAGTTTGAATACATATACTATAAAAATATATTTAAAAATAATAAAACTTTGAAAACCCAAATTATTTCTTGGGCATAATCTTGTAATCTTTTTGAGATAAGAGATTAATGACAAACAAACAAGTCCCCTGCAAAAGAAAAAAAAAAAAGTCTGAGCCAAAATGAAATGATTAAAAAAAAATCCAGAAACAATTGTCATATATATCTCCAAGGTTATGTTCTAGGATACAGTAAGTTCAAGCAATTCATCTTTCATTTTAACCTTTCCATAGTTTGAACATCATTGATTTCTGTGAGATCCATGGACGTTCACAATGATCTAAAGATTTATTATGTTACTGTTATAGGAAATGCATTTATAGATTCATAAAAGATTTTCATTCACAAGTGTTTAAATATAGTCTTTCACCATACTCAATAATGAGAAGATTTAAATCCTAATCCCTGCAAATTCTGGTAATTCATATCTTTCACTGCACTTTCTTTTTGTTGTAACAGAAGTGGCAGCAGCCCTGGCTTATAGTGGTAGGGTGTGATAGAAGTGTCATGGAACATTTCAATTCCATACAGAAATAGATGCTGAAATTTCCATTTTTCTTCCAAACAAGACTTTGTTGATTCAGAGAAAAGGAAAGAAAATGGGAGGAAATACTCTTTGATTAAATTTTTTTAGTCATGAGAAGTTCAGGGAAAATATAACCTGTTTACTTCTTATATCATTTTGAAATCTACTCCCTATGGACTTAAATTCTATATTTCAGCAGATTGGAGGAGGTACACAGTGAATGTGTAGCAACAATACACATTATGAAATAAATAAGGTTTAAAAGTAACCTAGTTAACAAAAATGTAGCAAAGCTTGTCATTTTTCAAGATTTATTTTATTCAAGTATAGTTGATTCACAGTGTTGGGCTAATTTCTGCTGTACAAAGCTTGTCAATTTTAATCACTGACTTTCATAAATCATTTTTAATAGAATACTGAAATTCAAGTGTGATTCACATTCTATTCTATAAAGAAAATTCACTTGAATTACAGACTTGCCAGCTATCAGTTTTTATGGGAAAAAACACTAAGACACACAACTCTCTGAGATGTAAATAACTGAATTAATCAAGTCTATAATATGACTAAAAATTTTTGAGTCCTTCAGAGTTTTTTTTTGTGTGTGTGTCCCCTACGTATGAACTTTCTTTCTACATATGGAATAGATAATTCTCTGTTTCTCTTTTCTTCTCACTCTGCTGACCCTAATGAATATTAGAAATGCTCTCAATGCAAGTAATAGAACAGTGACAACACAACGCCAAACTTAAAGCTGCTGACCAGCAGGGACCCGCTGTGCAGCTCAGGAGATTCTGCTCAGAGTTACGGGGCACACGGGGGTGGGGGAGGGGAGCCTGGGGGAGAATGGATGCGTGCATGTGTGTGGCTGAGTCCCTCTGCTGTCCCTGTGAAACTAACGGCATTGGTAATCAAATATACTCCAGTGTAAAATTAAAAGGTTTTAAAAGCCCTAAGAAAAGAACAGTGACTTAAACAAAGGGACATGTAATTGTCTCACAAAACACCAGAAGCTCAAGGTGGACAGTGCAGTTGGTGCAGTGGCTCAGTGATATCGTAAGGCTCTTTTTAACCCCATATATGTGTTCTTAGTGTCTATGTTAGTGATGTCTGCTCTTATTGGCAATGAAATAGCTGTCCCAGTTGTGAACATTGTAACTTTACAATAGGAATCTTAAGAGAAAGGTAATTAGAAGGTAGCCAAAAAAAAAAAATCTTACCGTACCATCTCTACTTTGCTCAAATGTGAAACTCTTTACCAGAAGCTGCTCAGTAAACATTTCATCATGTCTCATTGTCCCTCTGGGTGGTCATTGCTACTCTTAGGGGAAGAGAGGCAGAGAAGTTGCTGCCTGATTTAGTGTTGTTATTGGAAGACAGGCAATAGAGAAGGGTTTGAGAATGGCTGATGGGTAGGTCGCTGACAGTGTCTGATGCCATCTCAGTTCAGTTCAGTTCAGTCACTCGTCGTGTCCGACTCTTTGCGACCTCATGAATCGCAGCACCCAAGGCTTTCCTGTCCATCACCAACTCCCAGATTTCACTCAAACTCACGTCCGTGGAGTCAGTGATGCCATCCAGCCATCTCATCCTCTGTCGTCCCCTTCTCCTCCTGCCTCCAATCCCTCCCAGCATCAGGGAGCGATTTTTCATTGAGTCAGCTCTTCACATCAGGTGGGCAAGGTACTGGAGTTTCAGCTTTAGCATCAGTCCTTCCAATGAACAGCCAGGGCTGATCTCCTTCAGAATGGACTGGTTGGATCTCCTTGCAGTCCAAGGGACTCTCAAGAGTCTTCTCCAATACCACAGTTCAAAACCGTCAATTCTT
>SJXQ01003430.1:137259-148879 GCA_006408695.1 Aepyceros melampus
TGACCTTTTCCAGTCCTGTGGCCACTGCTGAGTTTTCCAAATTTGCTGGCATATTGAGTGTAGCACTTTCACAGCATCATCTTTTAGGATTTGAAATAGCTCAACTGGAATTCCATCACTCCACTAGCTTTGTTCATAGTGATGCTTTCTAAGGCCCACTTGACTTCACATTCCACGATGTCTGACTCTAGGTGAGGGATCACACCATCATGATTATCTGGGTCATGAAGCTCTTTTTTGTACAGTTCTTCTGTGTATTCTTGCCACCTCTTCTTAATATCTTCTGCTTCTGTTAGGTCCAGACCATTTCTGTCCTTTATCGAGCCCATCTTTGCATGAAATGTTCCCTTGGTATCTCTAATTTTCTTGAAGAGATCTTTGGTCTTTCACAATCTGTTCTTTTCCTCTATTTCTTTGCACTGATCTCTGAGGAAGGCTTTCTTATATCTTCTTGTTATTCTTTGGAACTCTGCATTCAGATGCTTATATCTTTCCTTTTTCTCCTTTCCTTTCCACTTCTCTTTTCACAGCTATTTGTAAGGCCTCCCAGACAGCCATTTTGCTATTTTGCTTTTCTTTTCCATGGAGATGGTCTTGATCAATGTCTCTTGTACAATGTCATGAACTTCATTCCATAGTCATCAGGCACTTTGTCTATCAGATCTAGTCCCTTAAATCTCTTTCTCACTTCTACTGTATAATCATAAGGGATTTGATTTAGGTCATTCCTGAATGGACTAGTGGTTTTCCCTACCCTCTTCCCTGATGCCATCTAGGGAATGACTGAATTGACCTCCTTCATAGGTTTCCTCTGTACTCCCCTCTCATCAAACTTTAATGCATGTATCTTGTTGAAACACAGATTTTGAAACGGTAGCTCCAAACCCTTAAGTGATGCCAGTGCTGCTGGACGCAGACCACACTTTGAATAGCTAAGTATTATGTCTGTTCTATCACATATTTTTCCCGGTCTTGATATAATTACATAGTGTGTGTGTGTATGTTCAGTCACACGATCATGTCCTACTCTTTGTGTTCCTATAGATTGTAGCCCACCAGGCTCTTCTGTCCTTGGGATTCTCCAGACAAAAATACTGGAGAAGGTTGCCATTTCCTTCTTCCAGTCTCTGGTATCCTTCCAACCCAGGGATTGAATCCCTTAAGTGATGCCAGTGCTGCTGGACGCAGACCACACTTTGAATAGCTAAGTATTATGTCTGTTCTATCACATATTTTTCCCGGTCTTGATATAATTACATAGTGTGTGTGTGTATGTTCAGTCACACGATCATGTCCTACCTTTGTGTTCCTATAGATTGTAGCCCACCAGGCTCTTCTGTCCTTGGGATTCTCCAGACAAAAATACTGGAGAAGGTTGCCATTTCCTTCTTCCAGTCTCTGGTATCCTTCCAACCCAGGGATTGAACCCACGTCTCCTGAACTGTCAGGTGGCTTCTTTACCAGTGAGCCAACTGGGAAGTCTTCAATGTCATTATATCTACCTATAATCTCTTAATTTCTTTCTTCTGTCATTTTCTTTCTTTTTTATTGAAGTGTAGTTGATTTACAATGTGATGTTAATTTCTGGTGTACTCTTCTGATCTTCTGTGTGCAGTTCAGTTTGTTTTTAGTCTGTATTTTCTCTATTGTGTCTGCAAGCACTTTAATGAGATAATGTGTATAAAGTGTTTAGCACAAACAAATATTACCTGCAAACCTCTACTCTTTTTTTTTAATTTTTTTAAATTAATTTTTATTTTTTAGTCTGTTTTGCTTTACAATACTGTATTCATTTTTCTATACATTGACATGAATCAGCCATGAGTATACATGAACTCCCAATCCCAACCCCACCTCCCCGCTCCTGCCCCACACCTCTCTGGATTATCCCCGTGCATCAGTCCCAAGCATCCTACATCCTGCATTGAACCTAGACTGGCAATTCATTTCACTTATGATATCATACATGTTACACTGCCACTCTCCCAAATCATCCCACCCTCTCCCTCTCCCACAGAATCCAAAAGGCCATTCTATACATCTGTGTCTCTTTTGCTGTCTTGCATACAGGTTTATCATTACCATCATTCTAAATTCCATATATATGTGTAAGTATACTGTATTGGTGTTTTTCTTTCTGGCTTACTTCACTCTAGTATAATTGGCTCCAGCGTCATCCACCTCATTAGAACTGATTCAAATGTATTCTTTTTAATAGCTGAGTAATACTCCATTGTGTATATGTACCACAGCTTTCTTATCCATTCATCTGCTGATGGACATCTAGGTTGCTTCCATGTCCTGGCTATTATAAACAGTGCCGCAATGAACATTGGGGTACACGTGTCTCTTTCAATTCTGGTTTCCTTGGTGTGTATGCCCAGCAGTGGGATCGCTGGATCATAAGGCAGTTCTATTTGCAATTTTTTAAGGAATCTCCACACTGTTCTCCATAGTGGCTGTACTAATTTGCATTCCCACCAACAGTGGAAGAGGGTTCCCTTTTCTCCACACACTCTTCAGCATTTATTGCTTGTTGACTTTTGGATCGCAGCCATTCTGACTGGTGTGAAATGGTACCTCATTGCGGTTTTGATTTGCATTTCTCTGATAATGAGTGATGTTGAGCATCTTTTCATGTGTTTGTTAGCCATTCATATGTCTTCTTTGGAGAAGTGTCTGTTTAGTTCTTTGGCCCATTTTTTGATTGGGTCATTTATTTTTCTGGAATTGTTTACTTTCCCTATCCCCTTTCTCTTTAAAAATTTTATTTATGAAGGCAAAATATAAATACCTAGACTGACCACTGTAAATATGGTGACAGTGATATCCTCATGTCAAGGAAAAGAAAAAGCTCCATGATGTGATTTTTAAATCAAATTGTGATATAGAATGATTTACTAGCCACCGAATGTTGATGGAAAAGCTGAGAAGATATTTAATGAATTGTCACAGAATTCCCTGCTCAGGTGGATACCTCCTTCTCTAATTAGGCTTGTTATTCCTTAACTCCAGCATTCCTAGGAAGTAAAGCACTAGTTTTCAGCAATGCAATTTTTTACCTGTATGTTTGATTACAAGTGTGTAATAGAATTATTTACAACTATGTTACATTGTTAATTTGTAGGATTCCAGTGATATCAACTTCTAAATAGATTTTATTTTTAGGTTTACATTGGTCAGTCTTTCAGTGAGTACTTTTTAAGGGTATTTTTAGTGTGGTAAAACAAATATAATGCAAAATATTTCATTTTAACCATTTAAAATGTACAGTTAGCGATATAATCTATTCACAATGTTTTGTAAACACTACTACTGTTTTCAAAACTTTTCCATCACCCAGACACATACTCTGTGCTTATCAAGCAGTGACTACCATTATGCCTCCCTCCAACCCCTGATAAACACTGATGTACTTCTTGCTCCTGTGAACTTGCCTATTCTAGATATTTTATACTGTTGTTGTTCAGTCACTAAGTCACATCCCGCTCTTTGTGACCCCATGGACTGCAGCGCAGTAGGCTTCCCTGTCCTTCACTGTCAAACTCATGTCCATTGAGTCGGTAAAGCCACCCAACTATCTCATCCTCTGTTGCCCTCTTCTTCTCCTGCCCTCAATTTTTCCCAACATCAGGATCTTTTCTAATGAGTCAGTTCTTTGCATCAGGTGGCCCAAATATTGGAGCCTTAGCATCAAGTCCTTGCAGTGAATATTCAGGATTGATTTCCTGTAGAATTGACTGTTTTGATCTCCTTGCTATCCAAGGGACTCTCAAGAGTCTTCTCCAACACCACAGTTCAAAATAATTAATTCTTCAGCATTTAGTTTTCTTTATAGTCCAACTCTCACATCCATACATTACTAGTGGAAAAACCATAGGTTTGACTATACAGATTTTTGTCAGAAAAGTGATGTCTCTGCTTTTTAACACACTGTCTAGATTTGTCATAGCTTTCCTTCCAGGAGCAAGTGTCTTAATTTCATGGCTGCAGCCACCATCCACAGTGATTATGGAGCCCAAGAAAATAAAATCTGTCACTATTTTCAGTTTTTCCCCATCTATTTGCCATGGAGTGATAGGACCAGATGCTCTGATCTTCATTTTTTCAGTGTTGAGTCTTTAGCTTTCTCACTGTCCTCGTTCAAGGACATCTTTCAAGCCTCATCAAGAGGCTCTTGAGTTCCTCTTGCTTCCTGTCATTAGAATGGTATCATCTGCATATCTGAGATTATTGATATTTCTCCCGGCAATCTTGATTCCAGCTTGTGATTCATCTAGTCTGGCATCTTGCATGATATACTCTGCATAAAAGTTAAATAAGCAAGGTGACAGTATATAGCCTTGATGTACTCCTTTCCCAATTTTGAACCAGTCCATTGTTCCATGTCTGGTACTGTTACTTCTTGACTTGCATATGGGTTTCACAGGAGACAAGTAAGGTGGTCTGGTATTCCCCTCTCCTTTAAGAATTTTCCAGTTTGTTGTGATCCACACAGTCAAAGCTTTAGTGTAGTCAGTGAAGCAGAAGTAGATGCTTTTCTGGGATTCTCTTGCTTTTTCTGTGATCTAACAAATGTTGGCAATTTGATCACTGGTTCCTCTGCCTTTTCTAAATGCAGCTTGTACTTTTGTAAGTTCTCAAACTGTTTGGAGGTTTATGAACTGTTGAAGCCTAGCTTGAAGTATTTTGAGCATTAATGTGCTAGCATGCAAAATGGGCTTCTCTGGTGGCTAAGATGGTAAAGAGTCTGCCTGCAATGCAAGAAACCCAGGTTTGACCCCTGGGTCAGGAAGATCACCTGAAGAGGGCATGGCTACCCACTCCAGTGTCCTTGCCTGGAGAATCCCGTGGACAGAGGAGCCTGCCGGGCTACAGTGTATGGGGGTAGTAAAGAGTCAGACCCCACTGAGCAACTCAGAACTTGTATATATTCATATATTTCCTACAGTATTCATCTTGCTGTATTTAGGGTTCATCCATGTTTTGTAACATCTATTAGATCTTTACTTCTTTTAATGGCTGAATATTATTATATTGGATGTGTGAACCACATTTTGTTTATCCATTCATCTGCTGATGGTCACTTGGATTGCTTCCATTTTCTGGCCACTGTGAATAATGCTGCAGTGAACCCTGGCACTCAGGTATCTGTTTAAATCCTTCTTTTAAATTCCCTTGATATATACTACAAGTGGCGTTGCTGGCTCATTGGTAAGTCTTAATTTTTTGAGGAACCTCCAAACTATTTTCCATAGGGATTGCACCATTTTACATTCATACCAGGAATGGAGATGAGTTCCAACTTCTCCACACCCTTGCCAACACTTATTATTTATCAAGGAGACTTTTACAGACTCAACTAGAAATAATCTGTACTCATGATTTTATTGGAAAATACATTTTGACCTCTAGTCAGTCAGCTTATATATACACCTTTAAGTGTGCTATCTTTTTATTGATCAAAGACACTTTATATTCTGCAAGTAGTACTAGCCAGTAACACTTTCTGTGATGATAAGAGCATTCTATATCTGTACTATCTGCACTGTCCAGAGTGGTTGCCACCAGCCATATATGGCTCCTGAGCATTTGAAGCTTGGTAGTCAGGCTGAAGAATTGACTTTTAAAGTTTTACTTAATGTTAATTAGTTTTCATTTAAATTTTACTAGACATTTGTGTCTAGGGGCTAGCATATTGGACAGACATCTCTAGAAGCACTAACCGGTTCCTGGTTTCGTTGGTTTGTTTTTACCATTGTTAATGATTGGTTCTGGACGTTACCTCATTTTTCTATAGAAGTATTGTCTAAAAGTCTACTCATTTTTAAAGAAATAGTATTGTGCAGTATAAACAAGACTTAGTTCATTACTTTTGCATGCATAGTGAATATTTGGGTAAAGGAGGACATGGATATGGATTAGAGTCTTCTGACAGGAAAGAACAAAGGAATAGGAGATTTTAACAATTATTTGAATAATAAATCTCCTTTTTGGATTGAAGACCTCATTGGACTTTATAGTTTCATGTCCATCTGAGTGAAAATTATTTTTATTTTACTAATACAGTCATCACCTAATTATTCATATCTGTCTCATGGACTATCAGCATGACTTTTTATTACTGTCATTAACTCAGTCATTTATTATGCATACTATGCCAACTTTCAAAAGGAATTGGAAGTGATTCATTCAGTCATCACCTTGCTTAATCAAGTATTTGTCTGGATATTTTAAAGCTTGAATATAGTTTCTTACTCAAAGTGCTCATCTGCAAAGAATCTCAGAGCATTTGCATGTTAATGTCACACCTGTCCTCATCTTATTTTTTCTTATCCTTAGTTTCCATTTGATCATATTTTTAATCTTGTATATATCTTTAAAAGCTGCCTGAAACTCTTTTGTAATAAGGTGGGATGAAACACACAATGAAAAACCAAATAAATATTCTAAGATATATACATATTGGAGTTTACTTGAGGGCTAGAAATGTATATATTTATGATTTTCTAGAATGAGTTTTGGAAATATGTGTTCAAAATAATTTAAAATGTACATATTTTTGATTCATCTATTCTACTTCTAGGTATTTTCCTAAGGGAAATAATGGAATAATGTAGAAAGATATAGATGAAAGCATGTGCAATATATATTTTTACAAACCATTTTGTATTAGAATATAGTTGATTTACAATGTTGTGTTAGTTTCAAGTGTACAGCAAAGTGACTCAGTTATACATATATGTATAGTATATATATATATTCTTTTTCAAGTTCTTTTCCTATTTAAATTATTACAGAATATTGAGCAGAGTTCCCTGTGCTATATGCGTGCTGAGTCACTTCAGTTGAGTCTGATTCTTTATGACCCCATGCACTGTAGCCCACCAGGGTCCTCTACCCATGGGCTTCTCCAGCAGGAATACTGGAGTGGGTTGCCATTTCCTCCTCCAGGGAATCTTTCCGACACAGGGATCGAACCCAGGCCTCTTATGTCTCCTACGTTGGCAGCAAGTCATTTACCACTAGCGCCACCCGGGAAGCCCCTGTGCTACACAGTAGGTCCTTATTGGTTATCTGTTCTATTTTAAATATAGTAATGTGTGTATATTCCTAGCAATGAACATTGAGGTGCATGTATCCTTTCAAACTACGATTTTCTTCAGATATATGCCCAGGAATGGGATTGCTAGATCATATGGTAACCCTACTTTTAGTTTTTTAAGGAACTTCCTCACTCTTCTCCATAGTGGCTGTTCCAGTTTACATTCCCAACAACAGTGTAGGAAGTTTCCCTTTTCTCCACATCCTCTAAAGAATTTATTGTTTGTAGATTTTTGACGATGGCCATTCTGATCGGTATGAAGTAATACATCACTGTAGTTTCCAGCATTTCTCTAATAATTAGCAACGTTGAGCATCTTTTCATGTGCCTTTTGGCCATCTGTATGTCTTCTTTGGAGAAATGTCTGTTTAGGTCTTCTGACCATTTTTTATTTGGGTTTTTTTGTTTTCTTGATATTAAGCTGCATGATTTGTTTGGTAGATTTTTGAGATTAATCCCTTATCAGTCACATCATCTGCAAATACTTTCCTCCCATTCTGTGAGGTTGTCTTTTCATTTTGTTTATGGTTTCCTTTGCTGTGCAAAAGCTTTTGCATTTAGTTAATTCTTACTTGTTTGTTTTTGGTTTTATTTCCATTATTCTGTTTTTTAACTGTTTGATTCCATTTAATTAAGTTTCAAGGCCATAAATTCTATCGATGGTATTGGAAGTCAGGACAGTGTTTATCCTGTGCTGATGAGAAGACAGGAATGAGGTATGAGGATCCTGTTTCTTGAGCTGGGTGATGGTAATTTACTATTTTAGTTTCCATGTCAAATAACTACAAACTTGATGGCTTAATGCAACACAAACTTATTCTCTCATAGTTCTGGATGCCAGAAATCATTTGAAAATACAACTGTTAACCAGTTACATTTAGATAAATAATTATACTTGCAAAAACTGAATATTCTGTATTATTAAAATAACAGCTTAGATCTATATTTATTGACACTTAGAGATACTGATATTGTATTAATGAAAAAGCAGGCTACAAAATAGTATGTGAAGAATAATCTTGTTTGGTTCAAAATAATGTGTATATTATATTTTATATTAAATATATGACTATTTTAATGCTGGCTATCCCTGTGTTGTAGGGTTAAGCATGGTTTAACATTTCTTTTTGTCTTTTCCTTAAGCATTAACAATATTTCAATATAAGGCTGATCTCAACACGTATGTTTTCTTAAAACCATCTGTTCAGTTCAGTCACTCAGTTGTGTTGGACTCTTTGCAACCCTATGGACTGCTGCACACCAGACTTCCCTGTCCATCATCAACTCCCAGAGCCTAGTCAAACTCATGTCCATGTGTCAGTGATGCCATCCAACCATCTCATCCTCTGTTGTCCCCTTCTCCTCCCACATTCAATCTTTCCCAGCATCAGGGTCTTTTCCACCTAGTCAGATCTTCGCATCAGGTGGCCAAAGTATATTGGAGTTTCAGCTTTAGCATCTGTCCTTCCAATGAATATTCCGGATTGATTTCCTGTAGTATTGACTGGTTCGATCTCCTTGCAGTCCAAGGAACTCTCAAGAGTCTTCTCCAACACCACAGTTCAAAATAATCAATTCTTTGGCACTCAGCTTTCTTTATAGTCCAACTCTCATATCCATACATGACTACTGGAAAAGCCATAGCTTTGACTATGCAGACCTTTGTTGATAAAGTAATGTCCCCGCTTTTTAATATGCTGTCTAGTTTGGTCATAGCTTCTCTTCCAAAGAGCAAGCATTTTTAAATTCCATGGCTGTAGTCCCCATCTGCAGTGATTTTGGAGCCCCACAAAATAAAGTCAGTCACTGTTTCCATTTTTTCCCGTCTATTTGCCATGAAATGATGGGACCAGATATCATGATCTTAGTTTTCTGAACGTTGAGCTTTAAGCCAACTTTTTCCACTCTCCTCTTTCACTTTCATCAAGAAGCTTTTTAGTTCCTCTTCACTTTCTGCCATAAGGATGATGTCACCTGCCTATCTGAGTTTATTGATATTTCTCCTGGCAATCTTGATTCCAGCTTGTGCTTCATCCAGCCTGGCATTTCACATGATGTACTCTGTGTATAAATTAAATAAGCAGGATGACAGTATACAGCCATGACAAACTCCTTTCCCAATTTAGAACCAGTCTGTTGTTCCATGTCGAGTTCTCAGTGTTGCTTCTTGACCTGCATACAGATTTCTCAGGAGGAGGTCAGGTAGTCTGGTATTCTCATCTTGAAGAATTTTCCACAGTTTGTTTTGATACATACAGTCAAAGGCTTTGGTGTAGTCAATAAAGAAAAAGTAGATGTTTATCTGGAACTCTCTTACTGTTTTGATGATCCAGTGGATGTTGGCATTTTGATCTCTGGTCCTCTGCCTTTTCTAAATCCGGCTTGAGTATCTGAAAGTTCATGGTTCCTGTATGTTGAAACCTGGCTTGGAGAATTTTGAGCATTACTTAAAACCACACTAGTGGCTAAAGCATGGAAAAGCTTACATATTATTTGAAAAGTGTCCTCAGCCTCTTCAGGTTAGTTCAGTTTAGTTTAGTCGCTGAGTCATGTCTGACTCTTTTGACCCCCAAAACCACAGCATGCCAGGCCACCCTGTCCATCACCAACTCCCAGAGTACCCCCAAACCCATGTCCATCAAGTCAGTGATGCCACCCAACCATCTCATCCTCTGTTGTCCCCTTCTCCTCCTACCCTCAACCTTTCCCAGCATCAGGGTCTTTTTCAATGTCAGCTCCTTGCATCACATGAGCAAAGTATTGGAGTTTCAGCTTCAACATCAGTCCTTCCAACAAATACCCAGGATTGATCTCCTTTAGGATGGACTGGTTGGATCTCCTTTGAGTCCAAGGGACTCAAGAGTCTTTTCCAACACCACAGTTCAAAAGCATTAATTCTTCGGCACTCAGCTTTCTTCACAGTTCAACT
Organism: Aepyceros melampus; assembly: GCA_006408695.1. NCBI lineage: Eukaryota > Metazoa > Chordata > Mammalia > Artiodactyla > Bovidae > Aepyceros > Aepyceros melampus. The sequence goes on from SJXQ01003430.1 coordinate 147,294, forward strand.
TTCACATCCATACATGACCACAACAAAAACGATAGCCTTGATTAGACAGACATTTGTTGGCAAAGTAATGTCTCTGCTTTTTAATATGCTGTCTAGGTTGGTCATAGCTTTTCTTCCAAGGAGTAAGTGTATTTTAATTTTATGGCTTCAGTCACCATCTGCAGTGATTTGGGAGCCCCCCAAAATAAAGTCAGCCACTGTTTCCCCATCTATTTGCCATGAAGTGATGGGACCAGATGCCATGATCTTACTTTTCTGAATGTTGAGCTTTATGCCAACTTTGTCACCTCCTGTTTCACTTTCATGAAGAAGCTGTTTAGTTCTTCTTCACTTTCTGCCATAAGGGTGGTGTCATCTGCATATCTGAGGTTATTGATATTTCTCCCGGCAACCTTGATTCCAGCTTGTGCTTCATCCAGCATTTCTCATGATTACTCTGCATATAAGTTAAAGAAGCAAGGTGACAATATATAGCCTTGACGTACTCCTTCTCCGATTTAGAACCAGTCTGTTGTTCCATGTGCAGTTCTAACTGTTGCTTCCTGACCTGCATACAGGTTTCTCAGGAGGCAGGTCAGGTGGTCTGGTATTCCCATCCCTTTCAGAATTTTCCACAGTTTATTGTGATCCACACAGTCAAAGGCTTTGGCATAGTCAATAAAGCAGAAATAGATGTTTTTCTAGAAGTCTCTTGCTTTTTCCATGAACCAGCGAATGTTGGCAATTTGATCTCTTGTTCCTCTGCTTTTTCTAAAATCAGCTTGAACATCTGGAATTTCACGGTTTTTTGAAACAACAACAAAGGACTATTTTTATTTATTTATTTAGAATTATGTCTTTAAACAGAAACAAATAACTCGATTTATGAATTACAATGGGAGGATGTGTTGCATGGTAAAGAAACCATTTTTCTACCTCTTTCAACCTACCGAGCACACTTTGTTCCTGGACAGTTGGGAAAATACCACATTAAAATGAAATGCTAGGTTCACTTCAGTCCCTTTACACCAAAAGATGAGACAGTGGAGATACATCAAAGATGGGAAAACAGTCAGGATAAGACAGGCTAGAGTTTTCCCACCATCTCCAGAGATGGCTTTTGCAGAGTAGAGATTTAATGTTATTTTGAGGATGAGTTTGAAATGCCAAAATATCTTCAACATTTTATTTAAAAGGCTACCAGCAGTATTTTTCACAGAGCTAGAACAAATAATTTCACAATTTGTATGGTAATACAAAAAACCTTGAATAGCCAAAACCATCTTGAGAAAGAAGAATGGAACTGGAGGAATCAACCTGCCTGACTTCAGGCTTTACTACAAAGCCACAGTCATCAAGACAGTATGGTACTGGCACAAAGACAGAAATATAGATCAATGGAACAAAATAGAAAGCCCAGAGATAAATCCACACACCTATGGACACCTTATCTTCGACAAAGGAGGCAAGAATACACAGTGGATTAAAGACAATCTCTTTAAAAAGTGGTGCTGGGAAAACTGGTCAACCACTTGTAAAAGAATGAAACTAGATCACTTTCTAACACCATACACAAAAATAAACTCAAAATGGATTAAAGATCTAAA
>SJXQ01003430.1:149464-409719 GCA_006408695.1 Aepyceros melampus
GGGGGGGGGGTTGGGATTGGGAGTTCATGTACACTCGTGGCTGATTCATGTCAATGTATAGCAAAACGAACACAGTATTGTAAAGCAAAACAAACTTAAAAAATAAAAATTAATTTAAAAACATTCACAATAAACAAGAAAATAAAGGAAGTACAAAACATCAGGAGGTTAATAAAATAATGGAAGTCAAATAAATAAATATAGATACAATAGCACCTCACTTCTCTAGATGACACCCTTTCAATTTAAACTCCAGAAAAAAGCAAAAACTGGGAAGAAGCACAAAGTCTTATGGGCAGTCTGAAGGGGGGTTTCAAATCAGGATGCTATACCAAGGACACCAGCCAGCTGCTCCCTACGACCCTCTATTGTGAGAGTTCTAATAAGCCTGGTAACCTGGTTTTGTAATTAGCTTCAGGTTTGAGGCAGGTAGGGTTTACAGGCAAACAGGAAGTAGGGTAGCTGTGGTGCTGGCCCAGCTCTTGTCTGCTTTGAAGAAGGAATTCAGCAAAGAGATGAAGAATGTTGAAGCAAATAAAGTGTCTATTGTGACAAAAGATACAAGGTAGAGAAAGCATAGGTGGGCTGAGAGAGAGAAAGAGTGAGCTGCAACTTTTGGGGTGGAGTTAATCACTCATTAACTGGGGACAGGTCTTCTGGGTCTTTTTTCCTCTGGCCAATTACTTTGCTTCATTTCTCACATCTGATTGAACCCAGAGCCCTCCTGAGTATGCATGCACATCTTTTTGCCAAGATGGATTCCAGTGTAAGGCTTCTCTGGAAGACTGACCTCAACTATGATGGGATAATTCCCCCACTTTGACCCCCAAGGAGCCTTTCTCCTACTGTGCAGTCAAAGCCTCCTTGCCTCCAAGAAATATGTGCCGTCCTTATTTTTTGCCTAAGCAGTGCTTTGGCCCCTCCCTGCCCCAGCATTACTGTCTTCTTAAAGTGTCCACAGGAGACAGAGTCCAGCTCTCCATATACGACTACTGGAAAAACTGTAGCTTTTGACTACATGGACCCTTGTTGGCAAAGTAATGTCTCTGCTTTTTAATATGCTATCTAGGTTAGTCATAGCTTTTCTTCCAAGGAGCAAGCGTCTTTTAATTTCATGGCTGCAATCACCATCTGCAGTGATTTTGGAGCCCAGAAAAATGAAGTCAACCACTGTTTCTACTGTTTTCCCATCTATATGCCATGAAGTGATGGGACCAGATGCCATGATCTTAATTTTCTGAATGTTGAGCTTTAAGCCAACATTTTCACTCTCCTCTTTCACTTCATCAAGAGGCTCTTTAGTTCTTCTTCACTTTCTGCTATAAGAGTGGTGTCATCTGCATATCTGAGGTTATTGATATTTCTCCCAGCAATCTTGATTCCAGCTTGTGCTTCATCCAGCCCAGCATTTCTCATGATGTACTCTGCATATAAGTTAAATACGCAGGGTGACAATATACAGCCATGACATACTTCTTTCCTGATTTGGAACCAGCCTGTTGTTCCATGTCCAGTTCTAACTGTTGCTTCCTGACCTGCATACAGGTTTCTCAAGAGGCAAGTCAGGTGGTCTGGTATTCCCATCTCTTTCAGAAACTAGTGTGAGATGAGTGCAATTGTGTGGTAGTTTGAGCATACTTTTGCATTGCCTTTCTTTGGGATTGGAATGAAAACTGACCTTTTCCAGTCCAGTAGACACTGCTGAGTTTTCCAAATTTGCTGGCAAATTGAGTGCAGCACTTTCACAGCATCATCTTTCAGGATTTGAAACAGCTCAACTGGAATTCCATCACCTCCACTAGCTTTGTTTGTAGTGACGTTTCCTAAGGCCCACTTGACTTCACATTCCAGGATGTCTGGCTCTAGGTGAGTGATCACACCATCGTGATTATCTGGGTCTTGAAGCTCTTTTTTGTATAGTTCTTCTGTGTATTCTTGCCACCTCTTCTTAATATCTTCTGTTTCTGTTAGGTACATACAATTTCTGTCCTTTATCGAGCCCATCTTTGCATGAAATGTTCCCCTGGTGTCTCGAATTTCCTTTAAGAGATCTCTAGTCTTTCCCATTCTATTGTTTTCCTCTATTTCTTTGCATTGATTGCTGAGGAAGGCTTTCTTATCTTTCCTTGATATTCTTTGGAACTCTGCATTCATTGTTCAAACCCAGATTTGTGGGCTCTCAGGCCAGAATCTCCGATTCAGTAAGTCTGGGGTTGGGTGAGGAGTATGTGTTTCTAGCATGGTCCCAGCTGATGCTGATATTTCTAGTGTTAGGACCACACTTTGGCAATCACTATGGTTGGTCCCTCTATCTATGGTGTCTTCTAGCTTTAAAATGTAGTGTCTGTTTATTCATTATATATATATATATATCTGTGAGATTACATATATGTGTATGATAGTTGCTCCTATTTCACTAATGAGGAAACTAAAGCACAAAGAAGTTAAGAAGCTTGCTCAAGGCTGCTTAGCTGGTAATTAACACAAGGGGAATTCAACCTCAGGGTATGATGCTTGGGCCACACTGTACAATTGGAATTAGAATCTTTTTCTCTGTGACACTGTTTTATGGTCTTAGATTATTGAAAAGGGCCTTATTACCATTGTTTTCTCTTTCTTGTATGTCATACTAGGCTTTGGGGCAAATGTCATACTGCCCTCTGGAATAGGCCACCTTGTATGGAATCTACGTCTTTTATGACCCCATGTTAACATTGAATTAGAATTTTCATTAATTGATAACCTTTAAAGGCAGCATCTCTTTGAGCTAATGCAACTGGGAAATTAATTTCAGATTGTTGCAGCCCTGTGTCACGAAGGCCGTAGAGTCCTAGCAAAGGTTAGAAAGTGCGAACAGCAACTCTCAGCATGACTCTTCGTGCACAGTGAACATGAAGATTTAGAGGCCCAGTCAAGCACATGCTGTTTATTTCTGCTTGAATATACATTCTCCTCTGAACAAGCTGGGTGCCTGGGAACATATGCCTTATTTTACTGTGGTACACTTTCTTCTTGACACTTCAATATTGCTTTTGGTATTGTTGTTTAATATACTTCATTACCTTAAATTGTACTATTTCCTGAATTTGACAGCATATTTGGCCCTGTACAGTATGAGGAGAAAATGCCATTCTGTGTGCCTGGGTTGTCACCTGTCAGCTCTGTTCGGGGCTGCTGAGAGTAAGCTCTGCTGAGTGGGAGGGTGCATGCATAGGTTCCAGGAGGAGGCGGAGGAGGCCTCACTATTCTGTAGCATCTTCACAGAATGCTTCACTTCACATCTTCAAAGTGTTCGCTTTGAACATCACAGAAGTCTTGGGGAAAAGTGTCCTTCCCTTCTTTGCAGTATAGAGAGAGTCATCAAAAGTGTGGGCTCTATATGCAAATGGCTTGTGTGCAAATCCCCAGTTTTGCACAAATATTTTCCTTTTTCTTTCTTATGAAGGTGCATGTGCTAGAGCTGGCTGGCACCTTTTCTCAAGAGCTGATTTTACATATCTCTTTCAGTTTCATATTCAGTAGTATCCTATTAGTAGCTCGAAATTACCCATTGTTAGAATATGTAGCTCACATGGAAATGGGCAGATTGTACAGACCAGGAATACTTCTCTTCCCTGGAAAGCCAGCTTATCAGCACAGTACAAGATACAACATACATTACATTAAATTGCCCCACAGGGCACAATTAAACATACAACTTGATGGTTTTTGCTTACGTATACCCTACTTCCAGGTCAAGATATGGAGTATTATTCCAAAAACATTCCCTCATGCCACATCCTGTCAAAGCCATTCTCACATGGTGTAATCACTATTTTGACTTCTGTGATCATCTGTTAGTTTTGCCTTTACTTGAAATTTGTATAAGGAATCATCAACATGATCTTCTTTTAAATTTGACTTCTTTTGCTGCTTTTGTTCAGCAATGTATGTCAAAGGGAGTAATGCATATTTCTATTCATACCTGTGCCTTTCTCTCTTTCTTTCAGCTATCTGTCCATCATCCATCCATCCATTCATCCAACAATCCATCTATCTATCCATCCATTCATCCATCTATCCATCTATTTATCTATCTATGCTTCCATCCATCTATCCATCCATCCATCCAGCAATACATCTATCTATCCATCCATTCATCTATCCATCTGTCTAGCCATCCACCCATCTGTCTATCCATCGGTTTATCTGTCTATGCTTCCATCCATCCTTCCATCCATCCATCCAACAATACATATATCTACCTACCTCTGTAGAGAGAATTATATTGTCCAGTATGCTATATGGTAGTCTAAAGCCACATGCGCTTATTGACTGCTTTGAATATGGCTAGTATGACTGAACATCTAATTTTTAATTGAATTGAGATGTGCTATAATTGGAAAATACATATCTGACTCTGAAGCCTTGTGAAAAGGATGTCTCCTATCTCATAGTTGTTGGAAATCCTTGGGATTACTTGACTGGTAGATGACTCTCTATTTTATTTTCCATATTTAGGATTTCTGCTTGTTTATTTTTGCCAGATTCCAGTTCTGTAGAGAAATTTTTACAGTCATGAGTATTGATTTTCTCGACACTTTCATAAGTTATTTTGGCATCATATATCTTTCCTGGCATTCATATCTCAATCTGATGTCTTTTTTCCCCCCTCCTGAACCTATTGTTTGATCCTTAGCAGTGATTTTTTGATGTTTAGCACGTGTAAGGAACAGTGTAGGGAGGGGCTCAGGATGATATTATCCATTGGTTGATGCTTGGATTTGGGCAGAGAGACATTCCCTCAGCCAGGGGCTGAGGAAAGCCGGGTTGCAGGTTTACCCACTTAATTTGCCTTAGCTTCAGTTCCTCCCATCTCTTAGTGCTTCAGGTATGCCATTGGAGCACCTGGGATATTTAGGGGTGCTTTTTCCTTCAGCAGTTTTAGTTTTTATTAGGTTCCTTGTACCGGATGAACATTAATAACTCCTTGTGCTTTTCAGTTCTTTTCTTTCCTCTTAAGTGGCTTCTTAGTGTTTTGTCCAGTGTAATTTAAGAATCGGTACACATCTCAAGTTGAAACTTGTGCTGAGTGTTGAAGTCCCTTCTGTTTTGGTCCTTGGCCCCTTGGCATCTTCTCACTTGGCAGCGCCTCAGGCCGTTTTTGTTTCGGCAGCACCATGAGCGGCAGAGCCCTGCAGGCTCCTCGGCCGGGTCAGGGTTGGCATTTGCCAGGCTTCTTAGTGTCTCCTTCTGTACCAGGAATGAAAGTGACCTGGGAAAGCGGTGTGCATAGTGCTGGGCTTGCCTTAAGGAGCTTGCTTTCTCTTTTCTTGGTCTCCGTGGTCCTGCTTTCCTTGGCAGATCCCACTAACTTCATCCAGATGTTTTTTTCATCATCTGCCTTTGCTAGATCTCCCTGGGAGTTTTGTGCTTCACTGGACTTCATCAGAAGCAGGAGTTGCAAGTGAGCATTTTAAGCAGAACTGAGAGACATGGAGTTTTATTGCAATTTAATTGCAGTCAAAAGCATCACATCCTGTTCTTTTCCTCGCTGAAACCCCTAAATGATACGCTTTGAAATATAAATAGGAAACTCCCCTCTTTCCCTGGGCCATCAGCCCAACAATAACCATGAAAGAACGCAGCATAATGTGTAAGGGAAATGTTTTTCTAATGCCAGCTTTACTGGAAACTAAAGCTGGGATCCAGGTAAATCATATCACTTTGATTGACCCTCTGATGCTTGCTTTCATGTACAGACTGTACTTTCTACCTCAGACTCCCTCTGTTTCCTTTGAATTTCTTGTCCCTAATCTCAATTTTAGGAGAAGGCAGTGGCACCCCACTCAAGTACTCTTGCCTGGAAAATCCCATGAACAGAGGAGTCTGGTGGGCTGCAGTCCATGGGGTCGCTAAGAGTCACACACGACTGGGCGACTTCACTTTCCCTTTTCACTTCCATGCATTGGAGAAGGAAATGGCAACCCACTCCAGTGTTGTTGCTTGGAGAATCCCAGGGACAGGGGAGCCTGGTGGTCTGCTGTCTATGGGGTCGCAAAGAGTTGGACATGACTGAAGTGACTTAGCAGCAGCGGCAGTCTCAATTTTATTCTTTTTTAATTGCAGTATAGTTGCTTTACAATGTTATATTAGTTTCTGCTCTACAATAAAGTGAATCAGCTATATGTACACATATACTCCCTCCCTCTTAAGCCTCCCTTCCCACCATCTCACCTCTATAGGTCATCACAAAGCACCACGCTGAGCTCTCTGCGCTATGCTATACTGCAGAACTCACTATATATTTTGCATGATAGTGTATATATTTCAATCCTATTCTCCCAATTCGTCTTACCCTCCCCTTCCTCCCTCCATGTCCACATGTCCACTCTATGTCTGCTCTGCAAATGGTTCATCTGTTCCATTTTTCCAGATATATATATATATATATATATATATACATTTATATGCAATATTTTTTTCTTTCTTACTTCACTCTGACAGACTCTAGGTACATCCACATCATTTCAAAAGACCCAGTTTTGTTCTTTTTATGGCTGAGTAATATGCCATTGTATATGTGTACTACATCCTCCTATCCCTTCATCTTCCAGTGGACAGATGAAGGGTGTTTCCATGTCCTGGCTATTGTAGTGCTGCTGTGAATACTACGGTACATGTGTCTTTTGGAATTATGGTTTTCTTAGGGTATATGCCCAGGAGTGGGATTGCTAGATCATATAGCAGTACTATTTTTAGTTTTTTAAGGAGCCTCCATACTGTTCTCCATAGTGGCTGTTTCAGTTTACATTCCACCAACAGTGCAAAAGTGTTCCCCTTTCTCCACAGCCTCTCCAGCGTTTATGGTTTATAGATTTTTCAACTTTATTCTTAATATCATCCTATCTCCCTCCCACTTTGTCACCTCTGCTTTTGCCAGGTTAGCTGGCCAGGTTAGGGTATATAGCTTTATCTTATCACAGGATTCCTCCTGTAGTTGTCTACTAACTGTCCTAGTCTAGGTTCAAGTTCTGACTTTGACCAGAACTATCTTACTCTGCACAGCCCAGTTTATACCAGTAGTGTAAGCTTTTGGGAGCTATATTTCGTCCTTTGGGGCAGGTGTCATGTAAGTTTCAAGCTTTATGTGGACTCAAGTCCATTGCAAGTGGCTGCTAGGCTTGCTGAAAGAGTGCTACAGCTAGTAGGTCATGGGTGTCTATGGTTTTCATTATGGTTTATCACAGTAACTGTTTCTAAATGTTTATTTCTAAGAAAATCAGAATATCACACCCAAAAAGTGAATTCAGGCCAGATTATCATCTTTGTGTGACCATAAAGTGAAACCAGTTCCAAAGGATGGGTGCAGACAGGAGCCTGGCTTCCTGACCTTCTTCCGTTCTCTCCACTGTGTGTGTGCCCTGCAGCCTGTTGTGGATCACAGGCCTTCGGAACCCAGTCAGTGAGCAGCCCTGGGGCGGCACTGGGGGCCCTGCTGTGCAGATTGAATCTGAGCTGTGTGATGTGGAGGAGGACTAGGAACAGAGCTGTCTGACAGAAAAGCCTGCCTCTCTCTTGAGGAGATGAGGTCAATAATATGTTCACAAGACCAGCTCTGGGTATAATTTGGGCTTCTGCTCATGAAGGCCCCTTCCAGACACTGTCTTTCTCACCTTTGTGGTATTTAGTTGGAACAAATTTAAAAGTGGAATGGATGAGTTAGAACCTCATTAGAGTTTGAGCATGTAGTTCTCAGAGTGCTAAAACTGCCTGCTGAAATCATTAATTTTTTTTTTTAAATAAAGGCATCAATTCAGTGGTCATGAAAGGAACTTTGTGTTTTCATTGATAATTGATTCCAATAAGTTGTTTATGCAAAAGAATGCAACTCCATGAAATCGGAATATAAATGCTGTTATGAATTCCGTATAATTGAATTTTTGCACCTAAATTTAAAATCACATTAAAATAGCAAATGCCATGAAATACTCTTGGACTGAACTTTCTGTTGTTTGCTGGACTGGTGACATGTCTGTTAACTCAATTACACATGTATTATTTTATAAAATTATCTTTTGTCTTCAGACTTGACTTAAAAAGGCCTGATTTGCATTGACTGAGGAATTTAGTTAGGGACACAGTAGTTCTTGGTTAATTGAAACCACAAATGATTAGAATTCAGATGGCTGATCATATAGCTTTTGATATACTGAATAGAGTTTTATTAGCCAAACAAAGGTTTATCCAGTAAGTCCCAATCACTATGTTCAGATCTTTGGAGGATGATCTGAGGTTCTGCTCTATAAGGTGCTGCCCAAACTACTTTTCAGAACATCAAGTTAGAAATAATCCTTATGGGACTAAAAATGGGTAATGTGGAAGCGAGGTCCTTGAAGTTAATGGGGACCTTAGAGATCAAAGCCTTTTTTCTTCACTCACACATCTGGGAAATAGTAGAAATGCAAATCAACATGAATACTCCATGAATATGCAGAGCATAAACTCTAATACACCTGGTTATATGTATACCCCCAATAAATCATCATCACAATCAGAATAATGAATGTGCTTGTTACTCTTGAAAATTTCCCTGAACAATATTGAGTAGGAACTTGGAATGTTAGGTCCATGAATTGAGGCATACTGGAAGAGGTCAAACAGGAGATGGCAAGAGTAAACATTGACTGTTTAGGAACCAGCAAACTAAAATGGACTGGATTGGGTGGATTTAACTCAGATGACCATTATATCTACTACTGTGGGCAAGAATCCCTTACAAGAAATGGAGTAGCCATCATAGTCAACAGAAGAGTCTGAAATGCAGTACTTGGATGCAGTCTCAAAAACAACAAATGATTTCTGTTCATTTCCAAGGCAAACCACTCAATATCACAGAAATCCAAGTCTGTGCCCCGACCACTAATAATGAAGAAGCTGAAATTGAACAGTTCTATGAAGATCTACAAGACCTTCTAGAACTAACACTCCCCAAAGATGACATTTTCATTATAGGGGACTGAAATGCAAAAGTAGGAAGTCAAGAGATACCTGGAGTAACAGGCAAATCTGGCCTTGGAGTACAGAATGAAGCAGGGCAAAGGCTAATAGAGTTTTGCCAAGCGGCGACACTGGTCATAGCAAACACCCTCTTCCAACCACACAAGAGAAGACTCTGCATATTGACATCACCAGATGGTCAATATCAATATCAGATTGATTATATTCTTTGCAGGTCAAAGATGGAGAAGCTCTATACAGTCAGCAAAAACAAGACTAGGAGCTGACTGCGGCTCAGATCACGAACTCTTTATATTGCCAAATTCAGACTTAAATTGAAGAAAGTAGAGAAAACCACTAGATCATTCAGGTATGACCTAAATCAAATCCCTTATGATTATACAGTGGAAGTGGCAAATAGATTCAAGGGATTAGATTTGATAGACAAAGTACCTGAAGAACTATGGATGGAGGTTCCTACATTGTACAGGAAGCAATGATCAAGACCATCCCCAAGAAAAAGAAATGCAAAAAGGCAAAATGGCTGTCTAAGGAGACCTTACAAATAGTTATGAGAAGAAGAGAAGCAAAAAGCAAAGGGGAAAAGGAAAGATATACCCATTTGAATGCAGATTGCCAAAGAATAACAAGAAGAGATAAAAATGCCTTCCTCAGTGATCAGTGCAAAGAAATAGAGGAAAACAATAGAATGGGAAAGACTAGAGATCTCTTCAAGAAAATTGGAGATACAAAGGGAAATTTTCATGCAAAGATGAGCACAGTAAAAAACAGAAATGGTCTGGACCTAACAGAAGTAGAAGATATTAAGAAGAGGTGGCAAGAATACACGAAAGAACTGTACAAAAAAGATCTTCATGACCCAGATAATCATGATGGTGTGATGACTAATCTAGAGTCAGACATCTTGGAATGTGAAGTCAAGTGGGCCTTAGAAAGCATCACTACGAACAAAGCTAGTGGAGGTGATGGAATTCCCGTTGAGCTGTTTCAAATCCTGAAAGATGATGCTTTGAAAGTGCTGCACTCAATTTGCCAGCAAATCTGGAAAACTCAGCAGTGGCCACAGGACTGGAAAAGGGCAGTTTTCATCCCAATTCCAAAGAAAGGCAATGCCAAAGAATGCTAAAACTACTGCACAATTGCACTCATCTCACATGCTAGTAAAGTGATGCTCAAAATTCTCCAAGCCAGACTTCAGCAATATGTGAACCATGAACTCCCTGATGTTCAAGTTGGTTTTAGAAAAAGCAGAGGAACCAGAGATCAAATTGCCAACATCCGCTGAATCATGGAAAAAGCAAGAGAGTTCCAGAAAAACATCTATTTCTGCTTTATTGACTATGCCAAAGCCTTTGACTGTGTGGATCACAGTAAACTGTGGAAAATTCTGAAAGAGATGGGAATACCAGACCACCTGACCTGCCTCTTGAGAAATCTGTATGCAGGTCAGGAAGCAACAGTTAGAACTGGACATGGAACAACAGACTGGTTCCAAATAGGAAAAGGAGTACGTCAAGGCTGTATATTGTCACCCTGCTTATTTAACTTATATGCAGAGTACATCATGAGAAATGCTGGACTGGAAGAAACACAAGCTGGAATCAAGATTGCTGGGAGAAATATCAATAATCTCAGATATGCAGATGACACCACCCTTATGGCAGAAAGTGAGGAGGAGCTAAAAAGCCTCTTGTTGAAAGTGAAAGAGGAGAGTGGAAAAGTTGGCTTAAAGCTCAACATTCAGAAAACGAAGATCATGGCATCTGGCCCCATCACTTCATGGGAAATAGATGGGGAAACAGTAGAAACAGTGTCAGACTTTGTTTTTTTGGGCTCCAAAATCACTGCAGATGGTGACTGCAGCCATGAAATTAAAAGGCGCTTACTCCTTGGAAGAAAAGTTATGACCAACCTAGATAGTATATTCAAAAGCAGAGACATTACTTTGCCGACTAAGGTCCGTCTAGTCAAGGCTATGGTTTTTCCTGTGGTCATGTATGGATGTGAGAGTTGGACTGTGAAGAAGGCTGAGCACTGAAGAATTGATGCTTTTGAACTGTGGTGTTGGAGAAGACTCTTGAGAGTCCCTTGGACTGCAAGGAGATCCAACCAGTCCATTCTGAGGGAGATCAACCCTGGGATTTCTTTGGAAGGAATGATGCTAAAACTGAAGCTCCAGTACTTTGGCCACCTTATGCGAAGAGTTGACTCATTGGAAAAGACCCTGATGCTGGGAGGGATTGGGGGCAGGAGGAGAAGGGGACGACCGAGGATGAGATGGCTGGATGGCATCATGGACTCAATAGATGTGAGTCTGAGTGAACTCCGGTAGTTGGTGATGGACAGGGAGGCCTGGCGTACTGCGATTCACGGGGTCGCAAAGAGTCGGACATGACTGCGCGACTGAACTGAACTGAACTGAACTGACTTAGATGGACTTTAGTCGGCAAAGTAATATCTCTGCTTTTGAATATGCTTTCTAGGGTGGTCATAACTTTTCTTCCAAGGAGTAAGCGTCTTTTAATTTCATGGCTGCAGTCACCATCTACAGTGATTTTGCAGCCCAGGAAAATAAAGTCTGACACTGTTTCCACTGTTTCCCCATCTATTTCCATGAAGTGATGGGACTGGATGCCATAATCTTGGTTTTCTGAATGTTGAGCTTTAAGCCAACTTTTTCACTCTCCTGTTTCACTTTCATCAAGAGGCTCTTTAGTTCCTCTTCACTTTCTGCCTTAAGGGTGGTGTCATCTGCATATCTGAGGTTATTGATATTTCTCCCAGCAATCTTGATTCCAGCTTGTGTTTCTTCCAGTCCAGTGTTTCTCATGATGTACTCTGCATAGAAGTTAAATAAGCAGGGTGACAAGATACAGCCTTGACGTACTCCTTTTCCTATTTGGAACCAGTCATGACCCAGATAATCACGATGGTGTTATCACTCACCTAGAGCCAAACATCCTAGAATGCAAAGTCAAATGGGCCTTAAGAAGCATCACTAGGAACAAGCTTGTGGAGGTGATGGATTTCCAACTGAGCTATTTCAAATCCTAAAAGATGATGCTCTGAAAGTGCTGCACCCAATATGCCAAAAATCTGGAAAACTCAGCAGTGGCCACAGGACTGGAAAAGATCAGTTTTCATTCCAATCCCAAAGAAACGCAATGCCAAAGAATGCTCAAACTACCGCAAAATTGCACTCATCTCACACGCTGGTAAAGTAATGCTCAAAATTCTCCAAGCCAAGCTTCAACAATACGTGAACCATGAACTTCTAGATGTTCAAGCTTGATTTAGAAAAGAAAGAGGAACCAGAGATCAAAGTGCCAACATCTGTTGGATCATCAAAAAAGCAAGAGAGTTTTTTTCGTAGGGGGAAGTATAATTGCTTTCAATGTTGTGTTAGTTTCTGCTGTACAAGTAGCTGAATCAGCTAGTTAAGTAAATCAGCTATAGGTACACATATATCCCCTCCCTCTTGGACCTCCCTGCCACCCTCTAGGATATCACAGAGCGAGGAGCTGAGGGCCCTTTAGAATCACAGTTTTACTGCCCTAAAAACAACAACAACAACAACAAACCACTCTGAACCCAACCTCCTTCCTTTCCTGCCTTCTCCCTGGCAACCATTTATCTTTTTACTGTCCTCATGGTTCTGCCTTTTCCAGAAGGTCCCCTATTTGGAATTATATGGTTTGTAAGCTTTTCATATTGGCTTCCTTCACTTAGAATGATGCGTTTAAGTTTCCTCCATGTCTTTTCATGGCTTGATAGCTCATTTCTTTTATTTCTATGTATAGATGTACCACAGTTTGATTATTCATTCACCTACTGAAAATCATCTTGATTGCTTCCAAGTTTCATCAGTTATGAATAAAGCTGATATAAACACCATGTTTATATAGATGTTTATGTAGACATATGCTTTCATCTCCCTTGGGTAAATGCCAAGAAGCCTGATTGTTGGATCATATGGTTAAGTGTTTGTGTGGTTTTGTCTCCCAGACAGACTGTGCCATTCTGCATTCCCATCAGCAGTGAGTAGGAGTTCCTGTTTCTCCGCATCTTCTCCAGTGTTTGGTGTTGTCAATGTTTTGGATATACAGTGGTAGTCTTATTTTAATTTGTTTTTCCCTAATAATATTGATGTTGATCAAGCTTTCCTGGTAGCTCAGAAAGTAAAGATTCTGCTTGGAACACAAGAGACCCAGGTTCACTCCTTGGGTCAGGAAGATCTCCTGGAGAAGGGAATGGCAACCCACTACAGTATTTTTGCCTGAAGCATCCCACTGTGGAGCCTGGTAAACTAGAGTCCATGGGGTCGCAAAGAGTCAGACATGACTGAGCAACTAATACTTTTACTTTCCTTCATATTTTCATATGCTCATTTTCCATCTGTATGTCTTCTTTTGTGAAGTATCTGTTCATATCTTTTGCCTACTTTTTAGTGGAGTTGTATTTTTCCTTATTATTGAATTTAAAATATTTCTGTATATTTTATATGCAAATATTTTATCTAAAATGTGTTTTGGAAAGATTTTATTGAGGTGTGAGGTTTGTCTTTTCAGTGCCTTAGTATTGTACTATTTTGGACTTGCTTCTTTCACTAAGCAAATTTATTTCGACACTGAATCGTGTTGCTTATGTCAACAGTTCATTAATTCTTATTGCTGAGTAGCATGCAGTTGTATGCATGTACCATAATTTGCTTGTCAACTTACCTGTTGATGGGGTTTTGGTTATTTTCAGTTTTGAATATTGCAACTGAAAGTGCCATAGTGGTCATGTACAAGGTTCTGTGGACATTGCTTTTGTTTTTCTTGTGTAAAGACCTAGCAGCACATAGCCACATTGCGTGGTAGGTATGTGTTTAGCTTTTTAAGGAAACTGCCAGCTCTTCGCCTGTTGGCCGTGTTATGTTCTTACCAGCACTTTGAGCACCCCAGTTCCTTCACACATGTACTGACAGTTTCATGATGATCCTCTTCATTTCAGTCTTCTAATCTATCTAAATACTGCATGCTCTGGAGTACCAGTGCACCATGATTCATGAAGTTGAATCGTGTAAGTTCAACTGCTCAACATCGTTCTTTTTTTTAACATTTAAAGGAAGAGTAGAAATTGATAAGAGAATGAGTCTAATTGTTTGCTTGCTATTTATCTTAAGCAGCAGGGTTTTGTTTCTTCATCACATGGCATGGCATGCAGGATCTTAGTTCCCTGACCAGGGATTGAACCCTGTGCCCTCTGCAGGGGAAGTGCAGAATCTTAACCACTGGACCAGCAGGGAAGTCCCTTGAACAGCAGTATTTAATTTGCTACCCAGGGACCCCCAGAGGTCTCCTGGTGCACAAGTTCCAGACTCTTCATGATAAAACCCCAATTTTTTTTTCACTTTCTTCATTTTCTCATAAGTGTGCTGCTAAGCTTTCCGTGGTTACGTAACGTGTGAGGTCGTAGCTCTGTTGGCTCGTAGAGTGTGTGCTTCTGCACACTTGTGTTTTTAAAAAATTCTCAGCTTTAATTTTGAATACTAACTGTTGGTACATTGTAACCCACATGGGCTGTAGCTCTTTGAGATCCTCAGTGATTCTGAAAAAAATGTGAAGCAGCTCTGAGACCTAAGCCCTAGACAAAACTTAAAAGTAGTATAACAAAATTTAGGAAAAGTACAGAAATTGAAGACAAGGAAAAGGAGTATTTTAAAGTGTAAGGAATGGAATACCTTGAACATAAAAAGTTTACTATATATATTTCCTTCCAACTGGAAAGGGAGAGGAATATAAACACATCTCTACATGGTGTTATTGGCCCTGGAGACCTGGCCTTCTTTTGTTGTTGGCAGAACTTTGGTTTCTATAGTGCTAGGCTCGCTGTCTCACTGCTGTATCCCAGGGTCATATTGAATCCGCAGCCTCTTTTCACTGTGCCTGGTCAAAGGGAACATTTTTCAACATGTATGAGAAGCTGCCACTATTTAACTTGCTTCCAGAATGAAAATAGCACTGCAGGGATGGAGAGAAGCTGGGGTTTGGTATTGAAGGTGGCACTGCGTCTCAGGGCTCCAGCAGAATGTAGGTGTTGATGGAAGACAGAGCAAGAATGATTGTCAAATATGGTGCAAGGGCTTTTGTTTCTCCATATCTATTGGTGATATTTATTATTTGTTAATATGTAAATGGTTTAATATAAATGAAGGGGGTTTGTAGAATAAATTTTACAATTTTTCTTGTCTATTTTAGTATCTTAAATGCTTGTGCGGTTAGTGGACGGCACTTCTTATCCTACATCAGTACCATTCAACTCATGCATATCCCCTTGTAAGTCTGTTACAAAAGAGGTTTACAAAGCTATGTGTGTGTGGTGGGGCAGTGAACATAGTTTTAAAATTCTGCTACCACAAGTCACAATAATGGATTTTTTGGGTAAAGAATGCTACTTGAATGCTTTTTGTGAATATGCACCTCAGTTTCTTTTGCTTTTTATATATTGACTATTTAAATGTTCAAAATATTTCTAGAGCACAAATCTAAAATAGAAAACATCCAGTTAAATGAAATTGTCACATTGCTTGAGACCATGGCGAATGGTTTCTTACACTTTCTGTAGACTGCTAACTGGCTTTTACTCTAAGTTACAATGGTTATACTTCTCCATATTTATAAGTAAAATATATTGTTTTCTCCTGAGGTTAACTTAGGCATTCAAATTAAAATAAGTGAATGAGTTGTCTTGGAGTTTCAGGTTTAGCATCAGTCCTTCCAAAGAACACCCAGGACAGATCTCCTTTAGAATGGATTGGTTGGATCTCCTTGCAGTCCAAGGGACTCTCAAGAGTCTTCTCCAACACCCAGTTCAAAAGCATAAATTCTTTGGCGCTTAGCTTTCTTTAGAGTCCAACTCTCACATCCATACATGACCACTGGAAAAACCATAGCTTTGACTAGACGGACCTTTGTTGGCAAGGTAATGTCTCTGCTTTTTAATATGCTATCTAGGTTGGTCTGCAAGGAGATCCAACCAGTCCATTCTAGAGGAGATCAGTCCTGGGCGTTCTTTGGAAGGACTGATGCTAAAGCTGAAACTCCAATACTTTGGCCACCTCATGCGAAGAGTTGACTCACTGGAAAAGACCCTGATGCTGGGAGGGATTGGGGGCAGGAGGAGAAGGGGACGACAGAGGATGAGATGGCTGGATGGCATCACTGACTCGACGGACATGAGTTTGGGTGAACTCCGGGAGTTGGTGATGGACAGGGAGGCCTGGCGTGCTGCAATTCATGGGCTTGCAAAAAGTTGGACATGACTGAGTGACTGAACTGAACTGAACTGAACAGAGGTTGGTCATAACTTTCCTTCCAAGGAGTAAGCGTCTTTTAATTTCATGGCTGCAGTCACCATCTGCAGTGATTTTGGAGCCCCCCCAAATAAAGTCTAACACTGTTTCCACAGTTTCCCCATCTATTTCCCATGAAGTGATGGGACCAGATGCCATGATCTTAGTTTTGTTTTCTGCATGTTGAGCTTTAAGTCAACTTTTTAACTCTCCTTTTTCTCTTTCATCCAGAGACTTTTTAATTCCTCTTTACTTGTGCCATAAGGGTGGTGTATCTACATATCTGAGGTTAGTGATATTCCTCCTGGCAATCTTGATTCCAGCTTGTGCTTCATCCAGCTCAGCATTTCTCATGATGTACTCTGCATATAAGTTAAATAAGCAGGGTGACAATATACGGCCTTGATGTACTCTTTTTCCTATTTGGAACCAGTCTGTTGTTCCATGTCCAGTTCTAACTGTTGCTTCCTGATCTGCATATAGGTTTCTCAAGAGGCAGGTCAGGTGGTCTGGTATTCCCATCGCTTTCAGAATTTTCACAGTTTATTGTGATCACACAGTCAAAGGCTTTGGCATAGTCAATAAAGCAGAAATAGAAGTTTTTCTAGAACTCTCTTGCTTTTTTGATGATCCACCAGATGTTGGCAATTTGATCTTTGGTTCCTCTGCCTTTTCTAAAACCAGCTTGAACATCTAGAAGTTTATGGTTCATGTATTGCTGAAGCCTGGCTTGGAGGATTTTGAGCATTACTTTACTAGCGTATGAGATGAGTGCAATTGTGTGGTAGTTTGAGCATTCTTTGATATTGCCTTTCTTTGCGACTGGAATGAACACTGACCTTTTCCAGTTCTGTGGCCACTGCTGAGTTTTCCAAGTTTGCTGGCATATTGAGTGCAGCACTTTCACAGCATCATCCTTCAGGATTTGAAATAGCTCAACTGGAATTCCATCACCTCCATTACCTTTGTTCATAGTGTTGCTTTCTAAGGCCCATTTGACTTCACATTCCAGGATGTTGGCTCTAGATGAGTGATCACACCATCGTGATTATCTGGGTTGTGAAAATCTTTTTTGTATGGTTCCTCCATGTGTTCTTGCCACCTCCTCTTAATACCTTCTGCTTCTGTTAGGTCCCTACCATTTCTGTCCTGTATCGAACCCGTGTTTGCATGAATTATTCCCTTGGTATCTCTACTTTTGAAGAGATCTCTAGTCTTACCCATTCTGTTGTTTTCCTCTATTTCTTTGTATTGATCGCTGAGGAAGGCTTTCTTATCTCTCCTTGCTATTCTTTGGAACTCTAGATTCAATTGGGTATATCTTTCCTTTTCTCCTTTGCTTTTCACTTCTCTTCTTTTCACAGCTATTTGTTACGCCTCCGCAGACAGCCATTTTCTTTTTTGCATTTCTTTTCCATGGGGATAGTCTTGATCCCTGTCTCATGTACAGTGTCATGAACCTCCATCCATAGTTCATCAGGCACTCTATCAGATCTAGTCCCTTAAATCTATTTCTCACTTCCACTGTATAATCATAAGATTGGAGTTAAAAGTATATTTACTGAGAGAACACACAAATTTGCTAGTTGCATGTTCTTACTTACTTTTACAAAATAAACAAATTGATGAATTTAAAAAACAACATCAACATTTTCTTTTATTTTTCATAAATAGAAACTCTAAACAGAAGACAGTATCAATATGCAGTAAAGCATGAAAATGTGTGTGGTTGCTGTTGCTATAGTTGCCATTGCTGTGTAGAGGATACTTATTCCCTGAAAAGAAATTGAGGAGGATAAAGCAAAATGAAAAGTGAGTGTAGGCTGTTCAGATCAAATGCAGAAAGCCTTCAGTCTGAGCCTGGTGCCATCAGCCTGCATAAACTTCTCTGGCTTGTATCGAATTTCATCTCCGGAGGCTAACAGCTTTCCATGTCTATGTCTTAAGCACCTAAGAATGAATTCCCAGGGTTTCTCACTGTGAGAAAGCATTTGTGGAAGGCAAGGGTGATAGTGAAGACACCCCGTTTGCACCCTATTTTCAGGGTCTGCCCTCAGGCCACATCTACCTACTATGAGCCATGCTAGAAGTCATCACAAACTTCGGGCTGGTTTCTCTTTGATGGGCTCCATCATTGTAGAGGAGGGATTTTAAGAAAATGGGATTGACATCTGCTTCAGGAACTTTGTCCCCTGATGGTTCCAAGCGTGAGGGAGGGGTCTGGGGTGGGGAACTTCTTTCCTTCATGTAGAACGAAGAACAGGACACCAGGGCCACAGAGCTGAGAGCCCTGGCTTCCTCCCAGTGTGTCCCTGCATGAGTGAAACCCAGCAGTCAAACAGCATCCTAGCAGTTTTTCTGCCTCTTTGCTCCTTTTAAAGCCGTGCTAGCAATAGAGGGTTCGCTGGATATTTGTAGAATGGATTTCGAATAGAACTCTCAATTACTTTAATATATACAGAAAAGGAAGTCATTTGTGAATCTGTTCACTTTATCAGTAGTTTAAAAATGAGGAGCTGTAACACTTTAGATGCTGACTGTGGTCAGTAGTTCAAAGCCACTGGTGTAGAATTGAGCCCATAGAAGGATGCCAGCGTCAGGATGGGGATTGAGGCAAAGGGTCCCAGGACAAGCCAGGCAAGGTAAGCAGGGCAAGTGTTAGAACCAAAGAAAGGAATTACAAGAGTTAAACAAAAGCCAGTTCTGCTTGGTTGCTTTGGTTTTCCTGCTGTTGTGCTGAAGCAGTTTTCCACATGGCTTCTGAAGCCTTGAAGTTCTCGGGAGAGCTGAGAGGCCAGTTGTGTGTGTGTGTGTGTGTGTGTGTGTGTGTGTGTGTGTGAAAGCCAGAGCTGCCTCCTACTGGCCAGTGAGAGCTAACTGTGCACATTTCTCCCTAAATCTGGGTTCCGACCTCTCTTCTGACTTTAACTTGGCCACAGCTAGACTTTTCACACCAGATCACTAAATGCTTCCGCTCAGAGCTCTCCCTCTCCTGGACAGAAGTTTGTTAACCATGTACCAGGATACCACTAGATAAAGTTCCAGACAGTCTGTCAAGAAAAATGTTATGTTGTGGATAAAGAAAATGTGGTACATATACACAATGTAATATTACTCAGCTGTAAAAAGGGAATGAAATAGTGCTATTTGCAGAGATGTGGATAGACCTAGAGACTACCATACAGGGTAAAGTAAGTCAGAAAAAGACAAACAAATACTGTGCAATACTACTTACATTGGAATCTAGAAAAATGATACCGGTAAACCTGTTTGCAAATCAGAAATAGAGACTCAGATGTAGAGAACAAACATGGGAAAGGGAGGAGTGGGATGAATTGGGAGATTGAAGTTGACATATATACACTACTATGTATAAAACAGTAGAAACAGTGTCAGACTTTATTTTGGGGGGCTCCAAAATCACTGCAGATGGTGACTGCAGCCATGAAATTAAAAGACACTTACTCCTTGGAAGGAAAGTTATGACCAACCTAGATAGTATATTCAAAAGCAGAGACATTACTTTGCCGACTAAGGTCCGTCTAGTCAAGGCTATGGTTTTTCCTGTGGTCATGTATGGATGTGAGAGTTGGACTGTGAAGAAGGCTGAGCACCGAAGAATTGATGCTTTTGAGCTGTGGTGTTGGAGAAGACTCTTGAGAGTCCCTTGGACTGCAAGGAGATCCAACCAGTCCATTCTGAAGGAGCTCAACCCTGGGATTTCTTTGGAAGGAATGATGCTAAAGCTGAAGCTCCAGTACTTTGGCTACCTCATGTGAAGAGTTGACTCATTGGAAAAGACCCAGATGCTGGGAGGGATTGGGGGCAGGAGGAGAAGGGGACGACCAAAGATGAGATGGCTAGATGGCATCATGGACTCGATGGACGTGAGTCTGAATGAGCTCCGGGAGTTGGTGATGGACAGGGAGGCCTGGTGTGCTGCGATTCATGGGGTTGCAAAGAGTCGGACACGACTGAGCGACTGAACTGAATGTATAAAGTAACTAATGGAAACCAACTGTGTAACTCAGAAAACTCTACTTAATGCACTGTGGTGACCTAAATCGGAAGGAAATCCATAGTAGAGGTGGTGTGTGTGTGTGTATATATATATATATATATATATATATGTATAGCTGATTAACTTTTCTATACAGAAGAAACTAATACAACTATATAACAATTGTATTACAACAGTTGTAATACACTATATTATAATTAATACTAACACTATAATAGTGAAACAACTATACTGCAATGAAAAAAATTTTAAAAATCTGTCCATATTCTTAAATTTAGAAAAAACTCCTTCTAACAACTAAAAGTGGCCAAAGGACATTTGCTCATGAGTTACCTAATTTTTGTTTTATTATTACAATTTTGCAAGAATTTAACAATCAAATACGTCTGTAGTCAAGTGTGTTCACATTTAACTAGCAACCATAAGAGTAAAGTCAGAGAGATTTAAGGAGCTTATAAAAAGTCAGAATGTTTGTCAAAGAACCAAAAAGAGTCATGTTACCTACTCCGAGTAGAAAATTATGCCTGTCTTTTTCTTCACTGATTTCATATGGGTATTTGTTTAGTCGGTGTGTTTCACTTTACTGTGCATACAGATCTTCTAGGGGTTTTGTTAAATGCAGATTCTGACCTATAGGTGTGGAGAAGGCCGAAGAGTCTGCATTTCTTTAAGTTCCCAGATAAGGCTGATGACATGTGGACTATATTTTTACTAGCAAAAATTAAGCAATTGTGGTTCAGTTCAGTTCAGTCGCTCAGTCATGTCTGACCCTTTGCTACACCAGCCGCAACATGCCAGGCCTCCTTGGCCATCACCAGCTCCCAGAGTTCACCCAAGCTCATGTCCATTGAGTCAGTGATGCCATCCAACCATCTCATCCTCTGTCGTCCCCTTCTCCTCCTGCCCTCAATCTTTCCCAGCATCAGGGTCTTTTTAAATGAGTCAACTCTTCGCATCAGGTGGCCAAAGTATTGGAGTTTTCAGCTTCAACATCAGTCCTTCCAATGAACACCCAGGACTGATCTCCTTTAGGATGGACTGGTTGGATCTCCTTGCAGTCCAAGGGACTCGCAAGAGTCTTCTCCAACACCACAGTTCAAAAGCCTCAATTCTTCGGCGCTCAGCTTTCTTTATAGTCCAACTCTCACATCCATACATGACTACTGGAAAAATCATAGCTTTGACTAGACGGACCTTTGTTGGCAAAGTGATGTCTTTGCCTTTGTGGTGGGTGGATAAAAAATAAAAAGGCAAACAAATGTATTTTTTAAAAACCTAGTTTCTGAGAACTTTGTAAATTCTGCATGGAAGAAACATTATCTTTTATTTTTGCATTGGGGATCTTTGCTTTTGAGCTGTTGCACTGTGTGGTTTTTTTTTTTTTTTTTTGACAGATGTTGAGTTCACACAATATACAGTAAAAGACTAAATGAGCTGAAGACACGAGAAATCCCAATTATACAACTCACTGACTATCCACAAGCCCAAAGAATGAAAAGCATTTTGTGTGCTTTACTCACTTAACTTCCTTAAACCCTCCTTAGCACCTTAGCTGCATTAATGTGATAACTCTTGTGTCACAATTAACAAACTGTGGGGATTGTGAGCATTTCTGGAGTTTGTCATATTGAACGGGAGCAGGATCTGGACATCTTATTCTCGGTTCATGTAGAGAGATAATTTATTAATTAAAAAAAATACATTTGAATCAGTTCTAATGAGGTGGATGAAGCTGGAGCTGATTATACAGAGGGAAGTAACCCAGAAAGAAAAACACCAATACAGTATACTTATGCATATATATGGAATTTAGAAGGATGGTAATGATAAACCTGTACGCGGGACAGCAGAGGAGACGCAGATGTGTAGAGCAGCCTTTTGGACTCGGTGGGAGAGGGAGAGGGTGGGATGCTTTGGCAGAGTGGCAGTGTAACATGTATGATATCATGAGTGAAACGAATCGCCAGTCTAGGTTCGATGCAGGATACAGGATGCTTGGGACTGATGCATGGGGATGATCCGGAGAGAAGGTGTGGGGTGGGAGGGGGGAGGTGGGGGTCAGGATTGGGAGTTCATGTGCACTCGTGGCTGATTCATGTCAATGTATAGCAAAACAAATACAGTATTGTAAAGCAAAACAAACTAAAAAATAAAAATTAATTTAAAAAAATATTTGCTCTGCCACAGGAATAACAAGTGAGTTCTGGGTATATCTTTCCACCAAATGTTTAGTTTGGGAAGTCATTTCTCGTGGGTGACTTTCAAGGATTTTCTTCTTTTTTGTTCCCTTCATTAGGAAACTCATTGCATCTTTAAGAAGCTAATCACGTGATACACAAATGCACATCCAACACTTTCACAAAGGTCGCAATAGTTGAGTGTTCTCCTCTGCCCTGAGCATATTGAAAGGCAAATGCTGAGTCATGTTATGTATGATACAGTGTCCTATACTGGATATTGTGGCTATTCAGAGTCTCAGAGTTAAGTGTGTGGCTACATGAAGGCTCAAGGAAGATAAAATAGCTCCTTTTCTGAACTTAGAGGGCAGGGAGTTAACCCAGAGAAGCAAAAGATGGTTTTCCGGCACTGAATGCAGCTTTGTTTTCAAAACAACCCAACTGGTGTTTGGAAGTCTGACTTAAAGGAATTAACTTATCACTTCCAGCCTTTGGAAAATGCTCATAGATTTATTATTTCCTGTCTCTAGGAAAGCAGAGGTAGAAGGCAGGGCTTTTTCCTTCATTCGTGCACATGACGGTGCTCTGCACAGATTAAAGCTCTCCTGTGACAGAGAAATGAGGTTAAGAACATTCTAATTTTTGACTTAATGTGTAAAAGGGCCTAGAATAGGGATGCGAGAATGATTAATTCTTACAAAGTAACTTAACTTTACGTTGCAAATGGGTCGGCTCTGATGGTTTCTCAAATCATGTATCTTTTTATTATAGCAAAAAAAAAAAGTCTCTATCCCAAGCTCTGATCTATTTAATTATTCATGGCTGAGATGTTCCTGTTTACCCTCTTACCATTTTCATCATAATATATTATAACTTTTCAGCATATTATTATTTTTAACATTACTTTTAGAAGGATAAATTATGAGCCTATGTATAATCAGAGGAATTTTGAGCAAAATGCATTTTCTAAAGTAAGCATAGGGAAGTCACAAAACCATTCCTTAAGAAAACAGAAAAAGAGTGAGAGATGGAGGAAGGGAGGGAGGGCAGGACAAATAGAAGTAACAACATGATAAAAAAAAAGAAAATGTATGTTTCATACAACATGAAATAAGTTTTCAAAGCTTTCAGGAAATGTCTGGAACCTCAGAACTTACTTTTATATTTAACACAGGCACTTTGCTGATATGTTCCAAAATTCAGTTTTATAATTTAGTAAGTGACCAGCCCCATTTATCAGGCACCCTGTAAGTTGCATATTAAGTATGTCCAAGTATCATCACCTCCTTATACTTCAGGTTCAGCCTGTTTTTTTTTTTTAATTTTAAGGATGGTTTGTAAAGTTTGTAGAAACACATAAGAAATCAGTTGATTCCCCAGAAAGCTCTGAAGATTGTCATTTCTGAACCAATTTGTTGTTCACAGGGCAGTGTATCCCTGTTCATGGACCACTCCGATAGTCCTCGTGGTAAATTTCAGCTCAGCAGCCTGTGTTGTAATGCTTTGTGCATCAAGAGCCACTATTGCTCCATGAATGAGAAAAAATAAAATTACTGTTTTACTGTAAATACGGGTGAAAATAAACATACTTTTTGATGGCATTTGAGGGTATTCCAAAGGAAACTTACTGGTTGGTTGATAACTGAGAGCAATAGATGGGGTTGATGGCTCAGTATAGTCCGAGCATTGGCTCTTGGGACCCATCTAGGTCTTAAGTTAAGCTTGTGTTTTAAGTTCTGAGTGGCTCTTCCCTATGTCATGGGCTTCTCAATGTTCTAGCAAAAAGAATGTGTTCACTAGTGTAGATAGCTGGTTGTGGCACAGTTTATGAACTTGAACTTATAGAAAGGCCTTGATTGATTGCAAATATTGGTTTTAAATGTTGGTACTTTGGTAACATTGGTACTCTTAAGTATTGGGTCCTTGTAGCTTGTTTGCAGTGCTTGCCTTGACCTAACACTTGTTACCTCAAGAAAATTGCTTTTTGTTTTTCCCTCTTTCTCAGTAATTTTCATTGGAAGTTTTTTTCCCCTGTGACTGAGGCAATTATGATGGAATTCTTTATCATTAAGCTTAGGAAAAAGAAAAGACTTCTCTTCAGGTCTTTTCATTAAACCAGAAATCTTAGTTTCCTCTATTTCGTGGTGACATTTTGGGGTATGTTCTGGTGTCATCTCTGTTACAAGAATTTAGTCAAATTACAGTTAACCATTTAAAATTAAAAATTTCTCATATAAATTCTTTCTGTCTTAGTGATTAAAAAAAAGTCAATTTTTGTCTTTCATTATCTGTGTCTTCAAAGGAACACAAACTAGGGTAACTGGCCTTTGTTTCCTTAACAAAAATAAAATGTAAATTGAGTTACCAATTCTGATTGAGAAAAAACCTTATTAATGCATTAGCTTGAGTCCTTCTGTTAGTATTACCAAAGAAACAGCCAGCTGGTACATCCCCAAATCATTCAAGTTCTTCCTTAGAACCAAAGGCAAAATTTCTTAAAATAAACTTTGAATTTTAGAATAGTTTTATTTTATTATTATTATTTATTGCAACAAGTATTTATTGCTACAAAACTACTTAGTTTTCTGGCTTTTCTTTATTTGCTTTGCTGTGCTGTATGGCTTGTAGGATCATGGTTCCCTCACCAAGCTGAACCCGTGTCCTGTGACAATGGACCTCCTGGGAATTCTCTATTTTTTTTTTTTAATAATTTACTTACTTGTGTAGTTTAATTAAAATTCGCAAAATATAATTGATTTAAGCATCTTGTCACATTTAAATTTATATGTATTTATCTTTGGATTGCTGATTAAATTTTTACCTATTTTCTTTGATTTCTGTTTATTTCCATACTGATTTTTATGACAAATCATATAGTGAGGAAATAATCTTTTAAAAATTATTATTTATTTACTTAGTTTTCTGGCCTGCGATTGGTTTTTGACTTTCTTACACTATTTAGAATTCTTTTTTGGCTATATAGATTTTTTGTTATTCACCTAATCAGGTTTATAGATATTTTATTTGGTTTTTGTATTATCTTTAAAATATTTTGCCCATTTCCCCTTAACTGTAATATTTTTCCTTTTTTTAGAAATTAATTTTTTAGCACTTTTGTGTTTTTGTATTTTATATGAAAGTTTTGGCCCATCAGGTGTTTATTTTGCTTTATAGGGAGTTAAGGGACTTCCCTTGTGGCTCAGCAGTAAAGAAGCTGCCAGCAGTGAGGGGACATAGGTTCAGTCCCTGGGTCGGGAAGATCCCCTAGAGGAGGGCATGGCAACTCACTCCAGTATTCTTGCCTGGAGAATCCCATGGACAGAGGAGCCTGGTGGGCTACAGTCCATAGGGCTGCAAAGAGTTGAAAAGCAGCTGAGCATGAAGGCACATAGGGAGTTAGACGGAGATTGCATTAGATAGTTCTAGATACACAGAAGAGCTGGAAGCTTTCTTTAATGCTTTTCTATGGTTGAATATCTTATCTTTTTACAAAGCAAATATGATGCTGGCAATATATTATGTAAATTTAGTGGAGGTTTCCCTTTTAATTTCTTTTTATGATAAACAAGTGTACACATGTGGAAAACACTAGGATATTGGAGTATCATGGGTTGGGTTGCCATCTCTGTCACACAGAAGGTTGTGAACAGAACAGTGCTCTTGGACCATCAGCCCAAAGCGGGTATTTCTATGAATATGTCAGCCAGAGCACTAACCTTCCTGTATTGAAGAGTTTTCATAGATTTTACTTAGAAAATTATGGGAACACTTATTTGAAAATAATGCATTCGTAGGAAATATTTGCTACATTTTAGCTTTTTTAATGTATTTTTTTAACTTTTGGCAACACTGAGTCTTCATTGCTTCACACTGACTTTCTCTAGCTGCAGTGAGTGGGAGTTACTGGTTGTTGTGGTTCTCAGGCTTCTCAATGCCGTGGCTTCCGATGCAGAGCATGGGCTCTAGAGCACGTGTGGGCTTCAGCAGTTGCATCACGTGGGCTCAGTAGCTGTGGCATGTGGCTTAGTTGCCCTGAGGCATATGGGTTCTTTCTGGAGCAAAGACTGAACCTTTGTCCCTGCACTGGCAGGCAGATTCTTAACCACTGGACTGCCAGGGGAGTCCCTAAATTTTAGCTTTTGCTATATCTTTATTAAATAATTGCGAGCAATCTTGCCTGGAAAACTCCATGGATGGATGAGCCTGGTGGGCTACACTCCATCGGGTCACAAGAGTCAGACATAACTTAGGAACTAAACCATTTAAAAAATAAAATTTTCAAAATTCTTCCCTTGATAAAGTACAATTTATAGATTAACTTTTATAGTATAAAAAGCAAACCTGACTTTTCATCTGGATAACACAGCTCCTGATCCTCCTCATGGACTGTAAATTCTGGGTTGCAAGAGGCAACCCAAGGAGAGGACTGAGAAGTGGAAAGAGAAACTGATGAGGGAATCTAGGTTGGGCAGAAACAGAGCACCCGGGACAGGCTCTCACCCTCTGCCCGACAGCACAAAGCCTGTGCCCTGTGTCTTCCATCTCTGCCTGAGCAGCAGAAGGTGGTCCACTCGACTCACTGCCCCACCCCAGCCCTGGGCTGCAGAAGGGAGCCCCAGTGACAGCACAGGTGAGCGCAGGGTCTGCTGGGGGCCCTCTTGACAAAGAGGGACCAAAGGTGATCCTCTCTTTCCCCACTAGACCTGAGACTCCCTTCCCCACCTAGACATGGGGCAGCCAGGGGTCATCCATGGAGGGAACCTATCAGCAAGCAGTTGGCTGGAGTCATTCTCAGCCTTCTCTGGGCTGGAGAACCCTTAGACAGCAGCTGACACTGATGAGGGTCCCACCCCAGGGCCCAGTCCAGGAAGTACTTTGTCCTCTCTTTCAGCACCTACAGGCACTGAGATTCCTGGGCCATGCGAGCACCTCTGGACTCTCAGGACATATCAGAAGCAATCATTAAGAGCCCCAGAAGTACCCAGTCAGACCAAGAGAGCATCACAAAGTCTCTGAAAATGCAACTGTCATTGGATTCACAGCCCACAAAAATAAGTCAAAGCATAAACAAAGTGACTGCTTGCTAAAATAAAAGATTTAAATAGGACCCTGTGTGTCTCTAAATAATAGCCAAAATATTCAAGATAATAGAAAATAGCCTGACACGTAGTGATTTCAAGGTGAATGAGAAAAGACAATCAGTTGATGCCAGTACCAAGATGAATTAGATATTCCAATTACCTAAGCAGCATCACAAGCATCATCAACCAGGAATGACAGATGTTCTTAAAATAAATGATAGAAAGAAACTAAAAGCAAGACATAGAAAAATCACAGCAAGAAACACAAGTCATTTTACAAAAATAAATATTAGAGAACTGAAAAATATAACAAAGATTAAGACCTCAAAATAAGGAGTAAGTTGAACTTGAGGACAAATAAACAAAATTTGCTCAACCTGAAAAGCAGAGATAAGTGGACTAAAAGAAATAAACAGAGCCTCAAGAACCTGCAGGATGATAAAAACAGACCCAACATTCATACTGATGCCCTAGAAGGAGAGGAGAGAGAGGGGCTGAAAGAGTAGATGAAGAAATAACTTCCACACTTGACCAAAGACATCAGATTATAGAGTCAAGAAGTTGAGAGCAAATCCAGTGAGATAAACCCAGAGAAACTCATGCCAAGACACATGATCACTAGGCTTCTAAAATCTAAGGGGAAAAGATGTCTTGAAAGCAGTGAGAAAGCAGCAGCATGTTCGCTATGCTGCTACTGCTACTGCTGCTAAGTCACTTCAGTCGTGTCCGACTCTGTGCGACCCCATAGACGGCAGCCCACCAGGATCCCCCGTCCCTGGGATTCTCCAGGCAAGAACACTGGAGTGGGTTGCCATTTCCTTCTCCAATGCATGAAAGTAAAAACTGAAAGTGAAGTCACTCATTCATGTCCGACTCTTCACGACCCCATGGACTGCAGTCCACCAGGCTCCTCCATCCATGGGATTTTCCAGGCAAAAGTACTGGAGTGGGGTGCCATTGCCTTCTCCGCTTCTCTTTGTTCGCTATGGGAGATACCAACTCAAAGGACAGTGCATTTCTCCTGAAACCTTGGAGACCAGAGGACCCAACACAACAGTTGCAGGTGCTGGCAGTGAGGAGTGTACACTGCACATTCTGTAGCTCGTGACACTGTCCTTCAGGAGGGAAGGGGGTAGAGATCCCAAATGAAAGGAAAGGGAGAGGTTCTCCACTGGCATATCTACCCTCAGAGAATATCTAAAGCAAATTTTTCAAAAAGAAAGGAGAAGGTGAATGAAGAAATCATGGAGCATTAAGAAGTAACAAAGAATAATGAAAGGAGCAGAAATATGGGTAAATACAATGGTTTTCCTTTCATGAATTTTGTAAATCATATTTGATTATTGAAACAAAGATGATGACCCATTACTCAAAACAATATGATCTTTAAAAGTGAGACAAAGAACTTCCTTGGAAGTCCACAGGTTAGTCCATGATTCCCATGCAGGGGGCATGAGTTCAATTCCTGCTCAGGGAACTAAGATCCTTTCTGTGGGGCAGCCAAAAAGTAAAAAAGATAATAATAATAAAAAGAAAAGGATTTCATCTCCTTAAAAAAAAGAAAGAAAAAATGGGGCAGGTAAGGGAACCTACATGGAAGGTTTCCAGTAGTAAAATGTTACCAGTAGATGGTGATTATGTGTGTGTGTGTATGTGTGTGTGTTAAGTCACTACAGTTGTGTCTGACTCTTTTGTGACCCCGTGGATTATAACCTGCCAGGCTCCTCTAGCCATAGGATTCTCCAGGCAAAAGAATACTGGAGTGGGTTGCCAGGCCC
Organism: Aepyceros melampus; assembly: GCA_006408695.1. NCBI lineage: Eukaryota > Metazoa > Chordata > Mammalia > Artiodactyla > Bovidae > Aepyceros > Aepyceros melampus. Next base: position 178,858 of record SJXQ01003430.1, read on the forward strand.
TTCTCCAAGGGATCTTCCTGATCCAGGGATGTGATTATGTGTGAAAGTGAAAGTGAAGTTGCTCAGTCTTGTCTGACTCTTTGCAGCCCCTTGGACTGCACGCCCCTCTGTCTGTGAGGTTTTCCAGGCAAGAGTACTGGCGTGGGTTGCCATTTCCTTCTCCAGGAGATCTTCCCAACTCAGGGATTGAACCCAGGCCTCCCACACTGTAGTCACTTTACCATCTGAGCCACCAGGAAAGTTGATTATGTGTATCTATCCCAAAGAAAACATTGAGGAACTACACCAAGTAACACATTCAACAATATAATAAACAAACATATAAATAAATAAGGGTTTAGAAAATGTCCAAGAAATCCATAGGAAGGCAAACTGAATGACAAAAATCCAATCCCAGAGGTTATATATTGTATGATCCCATTTATGTAACATTCTTGAGATGATAAAGCTGTAGAAATGGAAAACAGTGGGAATAGTTGCAGGGCTTAGAGACCAGAGTATCTGTGCAGAGAAAGGAAGGTTTGTTACAAAGGGACAATGCAAAGTATCCTTATGGTGATAGAACAAGATGTGTCTGTATTATTTGGGACAAGCCTGAGTGAATTTATGGTTATCTCAAAGTTAAAAGTTGAATTTTAAAAAAATGTATCATACACCTAACTCTTGAGAAATACACAGAATCTAATTCTTAAAATAATTCATAACAGTTTTCAAGAATTTTTAATTATTTGTAAAAGCAAGTTTTAATGAATACCATATACATTAAGACACCATTTATGTCTAAATAAATAAATGTCATGTATTGTGAATAGAGATGTAACTGGTGAAAGTATAGAGATCTAGGTATAGATATTACATACCAGTTTGGGTATAATGCCTTCTTTGAAGGAAAGAAGAGAATAGAAATATAAGGGTATAATGAAGCCTTTGTTGCATTTATATTTTTTTCTTTAAAAAGAATAATGCTGAAACAAACAATAGCAAAATACTGTTAGCTCTCATGTATCTCCTATGTTATATTTTTTTCCTCAGAAATATTTCAAAATCATGCTTTCAAAGGACACAAATGAATACATTTGATCAATTATAGTGTTAGTGTTACTTTGGTTAGACAATCTGCATAATTGAACCATTCTGTTTTTCAAAAAGTGACTTTAGTTTAAAAATAAATTTCATTTCTACTACATGAACTAACTTCAATGAAAACGCCTTTCAATGAGAGCTACATGAAGCCCCTTGAGGGTATAACATTTTTTCTATATTATAATAGGATTAGAATAGTTAAAGAAAATTAATTCTAAAGAAACATGGAGCTAAGGAGCTTGAAGCAATCCTTCATTTAGCGTATGCATTCAGCTTTCTAGCAGGATTTGAGGCAAATTATAAAGTGAACAGAACAATCCGCAAAATAGTACAATTCAGGATAAAAAGCAAACAAATGTGTAAGGGAAACCAAGAGATTAAGTGCCGAAAGCGCCACAAATCTGAAAAAAGCAATTACTTTTATTGAGTAATGTATTTGGATCTAAGTCTCTGGATGGCTAAGCTAAAAATCTGTTTGATTGCATAGTTTTTCTGTGTTACCAAATGAGATTAGATTACTGCATCATTGGTACAAATCATGCATGAAACTTAGCTCACTTGGGTTTCAAAGTGTACAGAATCATAGTTCTAGCCCGGGACATTCCCCTTCCTTTTTTTTTCCTAAATCATACATACTCTGCTCCACGGTACCCCCTGCCAATCTAGTAGAGAAAGTCAGCCTCAACCATTTGGGGGCTTCCCTCCAGAGCTCTTGAAGATGTTGACTTCTGCCTGTGGTTGGCAGGTGGAAGTGGAATGTGACAGGGATGGGCTGGGGAATTTGGAATTATCAGAGGCAAACTAGAGTGTGTATATATATATGAAAGTGAAAGTGAAGTCGCTCAGTCATGTCTGACTCTTTGCGACCACAGGAACTGTAGCCCACCAGGCTCCTCCGTCCATGGGATTCTCCAAGCAAGAATACTGGAGTGGGTTGCCGTTTCCTTCTCCAGGGGATCTTCCCGACCCAGGGATCTAACCCAGGTCTCACGCATTGCAGGCAGACGCTTTTAACCTCTGAGCCACCAGGGAAGCCTTATATATACATACTTGCTATATGTACTTGGGTAAACAACAAGATCCTATGATGTGGCACAGCAATCTATATCCAATCTCCTGGGATAAACCATAATGGAAAAGGATATTAAAAAGTGTGTATATGTGTATAACTGAGGCACTTTGCTGTTACATCAGAGATACAACATTGTAAATCAACTATGAAAAAGAGAAAATTGCCCAATCATGTCCAACTGTTTGCCACCCCTTGGACTATACAGCCCATGGAATTCGCCAGGCCAGAGTACTAGAGAATTTCCCTTCTCCAGGGGATCTTCCCAACCCAGGGATCCAACCCAGGTCTCCCTCGGGTTTCTTTACCAGCCTAACCACTAGGGAAGCCAAGGAACACTGGAGTGAGTAGCCTATCCCTTCTTCATGGGACCTTCCCAACCCAGGAATCAACTACACTCCAACAAAAAATAGAAAAGATTTTGTCTTCTGGCTTAGGTGCTGAAAAAGGTGGGGAGGGATTAGTTCTTTAGTCAGGTTTGTCCCAGAAGTCCTGTGCTTTGGAGCGTGACAGTTGCTGTCACCTGTCTCCTGAGCTCCTGGGACCCCAAGCGACCCCTCTCATCTCCTCTCCAAGTCTGCAGCTTCGGATACTGTGCCACAACCTACATCTCTGTCCCGTGTGCAGGAGACTCGTGGCCAGCTTCCCTCCGCCACGTTTCCCATCTCCTCTGCCAGCACCTCACCCAGTAGGCCTTGGTGAGTCTGTCTCTTCTGCAAAGTGGGCTGATGATATTCAAGAAACTTTTTCTTAATACAATTACAAAAAATAAATTTCCAAACTGAAGTTTAAGAGAGTACCATAGAACCTGTCTTAAACCTTGCATAGCACTAATATAACTGATTATGTTTTGTTTTTCTCTCATTCAAGTTTTTTTTTAAACTTTTTGTACTGAGATTATGTAGCCTTCTACATATTTGTGCTGTTCAAAATGATTTTTGTTTGTTCAAGAGTGTTTTTTATTTTATTTTTTATTGACTTCTCAGTTCAGTTCAGTTCATTTGCTCAGTTGTGTCTGACTCTTTGCAAACCCATGGACTGCATCACGCCAGGCTTTCCTGTCCATCACCAACTCCTGGAGCTTACTCAAACTCATGTCCACTGAGTTGGTGATGCCATCCAACCATCTCATCCTCTGTCGTCCCTTCTCCTCCTGCCTTCAATTTTTCCCAGTGTCAAAGTCTTTTCTAGTGAGTCAGTTCTTCACATCAGATAGCCAAAGTATTGGAGTTTCAGCTTCAGCATCAGTTCTTTCAATGAATATTGAGGACTGATTTCCTTTAGGACAGACTGGTTGGATCTCCTTATAGTCCGAGAGACTCTCAAGAGCCTTCCTCAACACCACAGTTCTCAAAAGCATCATTTTTTTGGCACTCAGTTTTCTTTATAGTCTCAGCTTTCCATACACGACTACTGGAAAAACTGTAGCTTTGACTAGATGGACCTTTGTTGGCAAAGTAATGTCTCTGCTTTTTAATATGCTGTCTAGGTTGGTCATAGCTTTTCTTCCAAGGAGAAAGTGTCTTTTAATTTCATGGCTGCAGTCACCATCTGCAGTGATTTTGGAGACCCCCAAAATAAAGTCCTCACAGTTTCCATTGTTTCCCCATCTATGTGCCATGAGGTGATGGGACTAGATGTCATGATCTTAGTTTTCTGAATATTGAGTTGTAAGCCAACTTTTTCACTCTTCTCTTTCACTTTCATCAAGAGGATCTTTAGTTCTTCACTTTCTGCCATAAATGTGGTGTCATCTGCATATCTGAGGTTACTGATACTTCTTGCAGCAATCTTGATTCCAGCTTGTCCTTCATCCAGCCTGGCATTTCACATGACATACTCTACATAGAAGTTAAATAAGCAGGGTACCAATATACTCCTTTCCTGATTTGGAACCACTGAAGTGTATTTGATTTAAAATATTGTGTTAACATTTTAAAATTTAAAGTGTGTTAATTTCAAGTGTACAAGAAAGTGATTCATTTACATTTATATACATTTTCTTTTTAAAATTGTTTTCCCTTAGAGGTTATTATAAGATACTGAGTATATAAATCTTTTTTTTTTTTTTTGCCTATTTTGTATATAGTAGTGTGTATCTGTTAATCCCAAACTTCTATTTATCTGTAGCCCCTCCACTGATTACAGTTCTATTAAAATGAAGACAATCAATTTTGCAGTTATCTGTGGATGAACGAATCACAAGCTGATACATGAAGCCTGAAATGAAAGATTATTTGAGGGCGGTTGACTGGATTAATTGTTAATCTTATTGCTTTAAAAAAGGTAAAAACAAATCTTTTTGTCTCAATGTGTAGGAGGAAAAACAGGCCATGAGAAAGCCATTCTCATTAATAAAGAAGTGAGAGACAAAGTTAATTTTAATTCTGAAGTGGATGGATGAGAACACTTTATAAGAAAAATGAGGACAGTCGGTATTGACACCTAGAAAGTGATAAAGAGAAAACTGAAAAAATAGAGGGAAGAGGAAGACATAGGCACCAGATCCCTACTCTGATTTTCAACCTCACATAGGGTGAAATAAATCCATTGTCCTAAGACTTTTTGCAGTATTTATTTTTATTTATTTGTTTGATTTTATCAAGTTTAGCTGTAGCATGTGGGATCCAATTCCCCGACCAGGGGTTGAACCAGCGCCTCCTGCAGTGTCACTGTGGAGTCTTAGCCACTGGACACTACGGAAGTCCTAAGACGTCCTTGAATAATGATACTTCTGTTTGCAATGAGAACATAGATGTGGCTGTCAAAGGCAAGCATGTTTCTAAGAAGGACTCTTGTGAGTGAAACTGGAGACCTCTAATAAAGTCATACTTTGCCTTTGTAAGAACTTAACTCCTTTTTTCAAAAGGCAGCTAAAGTAAGCTGCAGCCAACAGTAGTGTCACTTCACCAGTTTCATCAAAACTGATTTTTTGCAGGCCTGTATATGGTCAAGCAAAACAAATATTTAAACAAAATCATTTGGTGATTGTATTTGTCTATAAAGACAAAAAATAAAATCAGGTCAGTACATCTGCTATTGTTTATAGCAGAGGTTGGCAAACTTCTTCTGCAAATGGCCAGATAATATACATTTTGGGGCTTTACAGGCCACAGGGTTTGTCACAAACACAGTAAATCCCCTGCATACAAATATTCAATTTTCTACCTTTCAAAGACAAAAATGTGCATTCCAACAATATCAGGTGTGAGTGAAACTACAGCTTGCCCTCAGTCTCCTATTGCTGACGATCCTTCAGCTTTATCATCTCTCTCCTCCACTCCCTTCTCTAGCCAGTAACTCTTCTTGCCTGTTCACTCAGTGACAGCCCCTGTGTGACAGCTGTTGTACTATACTACTGTACTTTTCATTTTTGTTGTTGTTGTTCATTTGCTGAGTCGTGTCTGACTTTTTGCAACCCCATGAACTGCAGCACACTAGGCTTCCCTGTCCTTCACCATCTCCCAGATCCTGCTCAAACTCGTGCGTTGAGTTGGTGATGCCATCCAACCATCTCATCCTCTCTCATCCCCTTTTCATCCTGCCTTCAGTCTCTTCCAGCATCAGGGTCATTTCTAATGAGCTGGCTCTTCACATCAGGTGGCCAAAGTATTGGAGCTTCAACTTCAAGTCAGTCCTTCCAATGAATATTCAGAGTTGATCTGCTTCAGAATGGACTGGTTGGATCGCCTTGCAGTCCAAGGGACTCTCAAGAGTCTTCTCCAACACCACAGTTCAAAAACATAAATGCTTTGGTGCTCAACTTTCTTTATAGTCCAACTCTCACATCCAGGACATGACTACTGGAGAAACCATAGCTTTGACTCTATGGACCTTTGTTGACAAACTAATGTCTCTGCTTTTTAATATGCTGTCTACGTTTGTCATATGTTTTCTTCCAGGGAGCAAGCATCTTTTAATTTCATGGCTGCAGTCTTCATCCACAGTGATTTTAGAGCCCTCAAAAATAAAGTCGTTCACTGTTTCCATTGTTTTCCTGTCTTATTTGCCATCAAGTGATGGGACCAGATGACATGATGTTAGTTTTTTGAATGTTGAGTTTTAACCCAACTTTTTCACTCTATTCTTTGACCTTCATCAAAAGGCTCTTTAATTCCATATCCAGTTCTAAGTGTTGCTTCTTCATCTGGAAACATGTTTCTCAGGAGGCAGAAAAGGTAGTCTGGAATTCCCATCCCTTTAAGAATTTTCCACAGTTTGTTATGATCCACACAGTCAAAGGCTTTAGCATAGTCAATGAAGCAGAAGTAGATGTTTCTGTCTAATTCCCTTGCTTTTTCCATGATCCAATGGATGTTGGCAATTTGATCCCTGATTTCTCTGCCTTTTCCAGCTTGTACATCTGGAAGTTCTTGGTTCACGTACTGTTGAAGCCTCAGTTGAAGGATTTTGAGCATTACCTTGCTAGCGTGTGAAATGAGCACAATTGTATGGTAGTTTGCACTATGGTAGTTTGGACCTTTTTTTGGCATTTCTCTTCTTTGGGATTGGAATAAAACTGACCTTGTCCAGTCCTGTGGCCACTGCTGAGTTTTCCAAATTTGCTGGCATATTGAGTGAAGCACTTTCACAGCATCATCTCTTAGGATTTGAAATAGCTCAGCTGGAATTCCATCACCTCCACTAGCTTGTAGTAATGCTTTCTATGGAGAAGGAAATGGCAACAACCCATTCCAGTATTCTTGCCTGGAGAATCCCATGGACAGTGGAGTTGGCAGGGAACAGTCCATGAGGGCACAATGAGTGGGACACGACTGAGCAACTAAGCACCAGCACAGTGCTTCCTGAGGCCCACTCGCCTTCACACTCCAGGATGTCTGGCTCTAGGTGAGGGACCACACCGTTGTGGTTATCCGGGTCATTAAGACCTTTTTGTATAGTTCTTTTGTGTGTTCTTGCCACCTCTTCTTAATATCTCTCGCTTCTATAAGGTCCATACTATTTCTGTCCTTTATTGTGCCCATCTTTGCATGAAATGTTCTCTTGCTATCTCTTGACGAGATCTCTGTTGTTTTCCATCCCATTGTTTTCCTCTATTTCTTTGCATTGTTCACTTACTCTTATCTGTTTTTGTCATTCTTTGAAACTCTGAATTCAGATGGATATCTTTTCTTTTCTCCTTTCCCTTCTCTTCTTTGCTCAGCTATTTGTAAGACCTCCTTTTGCCTTGCTGCATTTTTCCCCCCTTGGGGATTGTTTTGGTCACCTCCTCCTGTTCAATGTTATGAACCTCCGTTCATAGTTTGATACCTAGGCTAACTTTGTTGGACGTAACAAACAAATCAGACTATGAACATGCTTTTCGAACAGTGGGGATTGTTTTGGTCACCTCCTCCTGTTCAATGTTATGAACCTCCGTTCATAGTTTGATACCTAGGCTAACTTTGTTGGACTTAACAAACAAATCAGACTATGAACATACTCTTGGAACAGTACTCATTTATATGTAAGAGATTTACTGTACTAACTGCTGTTGTAGCACAAAGCAGCCATAGAGAATCGATAAACAGATAGGTATGTCACTTTCCAGTCCAAGCTTATTGACAAAAAAAAAAAAAAAAACAGCTGCTGAATTTGACCTACAGATCATAGTTTGCTGACACATGGCCTAGAATATCTGGGAGCCTGGGAAGTAGGCCCAAAGTTATTATTCAGAAACAGTTTACCAAAGATGCTATGAAAAAGATTCGGAGGCTTAGAAAGTAGAAGTTGTTAGCTGAATTAAATTTACAGTAAAGAATGTTAGCTGATCTGTTTACCAGCATGCTTCTACATAATTGTGGTTCTTCAAGACTGCAAGGATTGTGTCCAGCCCTGCACTTTTAACAATTAATGTACTTAATGGTATGCACTTTCCCCACTGCATGCAGATATGTATTTTTGGGAAGCAATACATTAAAAATAAGACCTCCCTTACTTACGCCTTGTCCTTTTCTGCTCTTGAATTCTAAAATGTGTTTTATTAGTTTTTCCTCTTTGCAAAAAGAAGACATAGTGAAAATTGAATTGGGAAAGAGAGGAAATAAATCATCTCAGAAGTAGAACTAATTAAGAGATTCAAGCCTGAAGAATTAGAATGAGGAAGGGTCAAAATTTTAAATGATAGGAAACTTATTCATGCATATATATGTTTATTTAAGTGAAAAATTAAAGCCCTACTGTGTGCTAGACTTCAAGACAGGCACTGTAAAGGGCAAAGAAAGTATAAAAATGTGTCAGGATTTTCTTCTTTAACAAGGAACACAGAAAAAATTGCATCCCTTATGGATGAAACGGAGAGATGTAACACAATTTGGAAAAATTAGTTTCTCTTTATATAAATACTGGGCATTCAGCTTTTGGCCTAGGGGAGTTTAGCCTAAAATGATTTAACCAAGCTTCATTTTTCAAGCAGAAGCTGAAAGGTAAGCATCTTTTTTAATCCCAATGAAACCTATTGGTGAATATTGCAAAAAACCCTCAGTCTTCTTAATTCTTTATATTTTCTTTGTTTCCCCAGTGATAACCAACAGTAGTGGAAATCAAGGCCAAAAGAAAGTTGTTGGTCTTTTATAGCATTTTAAATGTCTTTGATGAAGGAAGGTAGAAGTACAAGGTTGACAACCTTAACAGTATGAAGACTCAAAATCTACCTATCTTTAACTTTTAAATGATTATCAGGTGGCAGGAAATGGATCCTGTGCAAACTAGTATATATCAGATGGATAAACAACAAAGTCCTACTGTAAAGCACAGGGAACTATGTTCAATGTCCTGTGATAAACCAGAATGGAAAACAATATTTATGTGTGTGTGTGTATGTGTGTGTAGCAACTGAGTCACGTTGCAGTACAATAGAAATTAACACAATGTTGTATTGGGTTGGCCAAAAAGTTCATTCAGATTTTTCCATATGATGGTCTAGAAAAGCCTAAATGAACTTTTTTGCCATCCCAATAAACCAATCATACTTTAATAAAATTAAAAATAAAATACAAATGAGATAAAAATGCAGGTCACAACAGTGACCTGCAGTGTAGCACAGAGAACTGTACTCAGTATTTTGTAATAACTTATGACTCAGACATTAAACAATCTGCCTGCAATACAGGAGACTTGGGCTCAATCCTGGGTCAGGAAGATCTCCTGGAGAAGGGCATGGCCACCCACTCCAGTATTCTTGCCTGGAGAATTCCATGGACAGAGGGGCCTGACAGGCTACAGTCTATGGGATCACAAAAGTCAGACAGGAATGAGCAACTTTTACTTTCATAAGGGAAGAGAATCTGAAAAAGAATGGGTGTACACCTTGCTGTATACCTGAATCTAAAACAATGCTGAAAATCAACTATAGTTGAATTAACAAATTTTCTTAAAGAAATGGTATCATAGAATATTACAGTCCGTTGTCTTGTCTCCATCTCACAGTTCAGTTCAGTTCAGTGCTGTCGTGTCCAACTCTTTGCAACCCCATGGACTGCAGCAAGCCAGGCTTCCTTGTCCACTACCAACTCCTGAATCTTGCTCAAATTTATGTCCATTGAGTCGGTGATGTCATCCAACCGTCTCATCCTTGGTCATCCCCTTCTCCTCCTGCCTTCAATCTTTCCCAGCATCAGGGTCTTTTCCAATGAGTCAGTTCTTTGTATCAGGTGGCCAGGGTATTGGGGTTTCAGCTTCAGCATCAGTCTTTCCAATGAATATTCAAGACTGATTTCTTTAAGACAGACTGGTTGGATTGCCTTGCAGTCCAAGGGACTCTAAAGAGTCTTCTCAAACACCACAGTTCAAAAGCATCAATTCTTTGGTGCTCAGCTTTCTTCATAGTCCAACTCTTCACATCCATACATGACTACTGGAAAAACTACAGCTTTGACTAGACGGACCTTTGTTGGCAAAGTAATAATATCTCTGCTTTTGAATATGCTATCTAGGTTGGTCATAACTTTTCTTCCAAGGAGCAAGTGTCTTTTAATTTCATGGCCACAGTCACCATCTGCAGTGATTTTGGAGCCCAAGAAAATATGTGTCACTGTTTCCAGTGTTTCGCCATCTATTTGCCATGAAGTGGTAGGACCAGATGCTGTGATCAAATTTTTTTTTTAATTAAAGAAAAACTTTAAATTCAAAATTTCAGACTTTTTTGTTATTACAGAACATGTCAAATTGATGACATGCCCCACTTCTGGTGTGGAGACCAGCAATGAGGTGTAGTGGGGTAGGGGTAACAGTGAAGCCTGGTACATGTTATGGATTGAGTTTTGAGCCCAAAAAGTGATGAAAGTCCTAACTCCCCACGACCTCAGAATGTGGCATTATCTGGAAAAAGTCTTTACTGAGGGAACTGAGTTAAAATGAGGGCATCTGAATGGGCTCTAATGCAGTATGACTGGTGCCCTTCCTTATTAAAAGGGGAAATACAGAGACAGAAAGACAGACATTCACACAGAGTGTATGCCATGTGAAAATGAAGGCAGAGATAAGAGCAAGATGATGAATCTCAAACCAGCGGACCCCAAAGATGGCCAGCAGATTAGCAGAAGCTAGGTGACCCCTCACAGTCAGAAAGAAAAGCAACACCTGATCACATCTGCATTTCGAGCTTCAGTTCTGGGTGACAAAACCTGCCTGTTGTTTAAGTGCCTGTTTGTGGTACTTTGTCACAGGCCAGGCATTTGGGATAAGGCAGGTCAAGCCAAGGAGGTATGTTGACATGCAGAGTTCTCTACAATTTTGAAAATCATTTTACATTTTATAAGACCACCTATTTTATTTCTAATTTTTGAGGGATTATTTAGTATGTTGACAGCATGGAGGAAGGGGTGAATCTTATTTTAGGTTAGCATTTGTCCCTTTTCGCATGGCTGAAATGAACATAGTTTCATCTGTTCCTTGATAATCAATCCCTACAGACCACTGTCTTTTTATTTCTTTATTCTAACAGGGTTTCTGCAAGTCTAGATATCTGCCATCAACTTTCTTTACTGTCTGGGTTACAGGAAATAATTCATATTTTTTTCAGGTTGCTTAGGGTGATGGGCAATTGATTAGGGCTGTTCAAAATCTTTTACCACCTGTTTAGAATACGAGGTTGTATGGGCCTCATCTAACTGCCAAGGTGAGGGTTAGGGTCACTTGGGAACTCTGGGGGGCTGTTTTGGGCTTTTGCCTATACTCATTTCCTGAACATTTCTACTCTGTCTCTTTGTGAGTGCATTTTGCCTTGTATTTAATGATGAGACTTACTGCCTTCTTGCGCTGTACTTGGTTGTAAACCAATATGAGTTTCCTGGCTTCTTTATATCAGTTTCTTGTTCTTGGAATTTGGGTATTTGATTAATGCCAGTGGGGAGATTTCCCAGGTTCCAACAAGTGCAGATTCGTCATTCTTTTTAAGTACCTGTGGAACTTTTATGAAAATTGACAGTAAATGGATCCAAACACAAGTCTCATAAAGTATCAAATGGCTGTTGGACTTCCCTCGTGGTCCAGTGGCTAAGAGTCGGTGCTACCGATGTAGAGGGCTCAGGTTTGATCCCTGGTCAGGGAACTGGATCCCACAAGCTGCATCTAAGAGTTCACATGCTGAAATGAAGACTAAAGATCCCACATGCTGCATCTGAGACCTGCTACAGCCAAATAAATAAACATATATTTTTGAAAAATGAGTTTAAAAATTTGTGAATGACTATGGTCATTCAGAGTATTTTTCTCTGATGAAAATTACATTTTTGCTAGAAATCAAATAGCATAAAATTATAGAAAGCCCATGTGTTTGAAAATTTTTAAAAGACACTTCATATTTGTGTTGTAATTTTCATATCTTTTCCTTTCTCTTTCCCCAGAATTTCTAATTGCCTTTGGTTTTTGTTGGTATTGATGAAAAAGAATTAATTGTCTTTTGCATACTCTCAAGTTAACTGGGAACTTTGATGATATTTTATGTTATTTCTCCTTTTTTTCCCCCAGAGACATTTCTTCTAAAACACTTCAGACCCTACTTCATTCAGGATGGGGTGTTCTCTAAGTCTCCTGCCTAGCTCCCATCCTGGGTTGGACCTTTATTTCCTAAAACTTTATTTTTTTCCTCTTTTTTATGTTCTTAGTTGCTTTGCTAACAATATCTTCAATAATTCCCCCAAAAGCAAGACTTAAATTTTCTGAGTTTCTATATGTTTAGCTGAGACTTCGTTCCACTGTCACATTTGATTGATATTTTGATAAATTACAGAATTCTAGAATTAAAATGTTTTATAACTTTGACAGCATTGATCCATTTTCTTCTAGCATGAAGAAAAGTGAAAAAATTCTACTGTGTTTGATTCTTTTACAGGTAACCTATTTACTTACCTGGAATTTTTCTTTCTTTATAGACATTTTAAGAATCCTCTTGTTCTACTTGAAGTTTCAAGTTAATGAGAATTTTTCTGAGTCTAGGGCTTTTTATATCATCTTCTTAGCTGTTTTTATGCCCTTTAATCTCCCAAACACATTTTCTTTTATACCTCAAGGACATTATTTTATTTCTTTGATAATTTCCTTTCTTTCAAATTTTGTTTTTCTGTTCTTCTGAAATAAGTTCCTGGTGTTTTGATTTTAGGCTCCTGACTGTTTCTCCATGTCTCACATATTCTCTGTCCTGTATTTTACCTTTGAGTATAGTGTTGTTGTTGAGTTGCTAAGTCATGTCTGACTCTTTATGACCTCATGGACTGTAGCATGGCCTGACTCATAGCTTCATTGAGTTATGCAAGCGCCTTAGCCATGAAAAGGCTGTGATCCAGAAGGAAGTTGAGTATAGTGATTAAGAGCAAGGCATGGGGAGCCAGACTCATGCAGTTTGGCCCTAGTTGGGTCTTCCTCTTATCAGTTCTGGTTTAAGGTGGATGCCTGGTTTACTGCTTCACCTATTTTACAATCCCCAGATGGTGCTAGTGGTAAAGAAGCTGCCTGCCCGTGCTTAAATGTGTTAGCACTTCTTATCTGATGACCCTTTATGTTGTGCTTTTTCTTGCACACTGCATAAACGTACACATATTGTATACATGCGTACACCTCCGTGTGTGTCATGAGGGACAGTGTTTGTAGGCTTTCAGTCTGCCAGCTTGAACTAGAAGCTTCTTTTCTTTAATTTTGAGTTCATTGAGTTTACACTGAGTACATTATTTTTAATCATTTTACCTTCTAGTTCTATAAATTTGTTACATCATTACTTGCTTTTCTCTGTTATGTTCTGAAGGTTTTTGTTTTTTAGATTAATATATTTTTGGCTATGCTGGATCTTCTGCTGCTGCCTGCCTGCGTTCTCCAGTTGCAGTGAGCAGGGGTAACTTTTCTTTGTGATGCATGGGCTTCTTAGGGCAGCGGCTTCTCTTGCTGTGGAGAATGGGGTCTGGAGCACGTGGGCTCAGTAGTGGTGGCACTAGGGCTTAGTTGCTCTGCAGCATGGGGGACTGCCCCAGACCAGGGGTCAAAGCTGTGTCCCCTGTGTTGGCAAGCAAGTTCTTTACCACTAGACCACCAGAGAAGTATCCTGCACCGCAGTTCTTATTGTTATTTGTTCTCTCTCTCTGCTTTTACTGATAACTCTCTTTAGATTATTTGTTTTTGTTTTTCTTCATTTTCTCCTGTAGAGCCATGACTTTGTTGTTGTTATTTGGTCACTAAGTGATGTCCCATTTTTTGCACCCTCACAGACTGTAGCACCCCAGGTTCCTCCGTCCTCCACCGTTGATAGCTTACGGTGAACCATGTTGGATTCGTGATCTCCGAAGAAGATTTAGCATCAGGACCAGGGACCAGGCTGATCACTCAAGAGCTTTTGTGTAGCAGAGTTTTATTAAAGTAAGAAAAGGGACAGAGAAAGTGTCAGCTTAAAAAAATGTACAACTTGAGAGTTGTGAGTTAAGCTTTATTTGGGGAAAAATGAGGACTGCAGCCTGGGAGGCAGCACCTCAGATAGTTCTGAGAGACTGCTCCAAGGTTTTGGTGAGGGGGGAGTGTAATGCCATGAAGCACTCATTTTACAAAAGGATCTGATGTCACCATGAAGGATTCTGTGCTTCTCTAAATATGAGGAGATGAAAGGATTGAGATAATAAAATCTGGTCTTAAAAAGATCCAACTGTCTAAAGAGCTGTCCCACCAGATTCCCTGAAGCAGAGTGCCTCACTCCACCCTGAACTCCCTCTGGGGTTGCTGAAGGTCAACAGCTGTAGTAGCATGGGGCTCGATCTCGGTAGAGGCAGATGGCAAACGCCTTTGTTGTTCAGTCACTGGCAATGCTCTTGGTAAGTGCCAATTTGTAGTTGACACGGCCTCCTTGTGGCCATAAATCTGACCATACTTTGGGGGGCATTTCATGACCATTTTGTCCCACGTTGCTGGGAAGGCTCATTTCCAGTTCTGAAGAAGGTTTTTGTTGATAAGACATGCAATGTGCTATCACTGGACTAGGTCTAGTAGTCAAAAGATCTCTAATAGTCAGATCTCTGGACACCTGTCATCTAGTTATGGTCCAGGAAAGTATTCCCTCTTGTTGCCTCTTTTCATACCTAGAGGTACACTATTATAATCATTGATCATATATTGAGCTATACATTTGATCAACTGCTTCAAGTCTAGTCATCATTTCCATTGGAGGCTCAGTCATACACTTTGGTAATACAAGAAATAATAATCTTGTGAAACAAGCAAAATACAAATGGTATAGTTAATAACATTAGTGGAATTAGAGGTAAATATTTTAGCCATGAACCTCCCACCCCAAACCAGTTATTTTTTTTTTTTTAAAGATCATCAAGACTAGGGAATGGGTCACTTAAAGCGAAATGTAATTTTTCTTGTGGTTCAAATGTGTTACATTAAAGAATTTATCAGGTATAAAAATATAGCAATCAGTTCGAATTATTTCACAGATATCTCCCTGAGATGCTGTAAGGTGTCAAGGCCTTGCAGTTGTATAGCACTGCCTTTCTCATCATAGATATCTCAGAATTCAATAGGCTAATAGAAACGTTACTGTCATTTAATGCTTATGAAAGATAAGGCTTCGATGCAGCCCAATTACATCCTCTAACCTCAACGAAGGTGCATACACACACACACACACACACACACACACAGACAACTGCTAAATGGTCATGCTAGTAGAATATAGATCTTTGACCTGTTGGGATCATACCAATGTTAGATTGGTTAGGGTTACCTCTAATTTGTTAACATGTATGACGTTAAATTCATGGGGATCCAGACTATACCTTCGTAACCATCCCTGTAGATGTGAAGGCCATAAATTAGTGCCACAAATCCACTGAGTTCCATACCAATCACTCTCTCTAAGGGTAATAATAGACATACTTCATAAAGTACCCAGCCTTGTCTCATAATTACCAGGCTGATCATTTTTAGTATGGCTTAACCCTTTCCAACATTGAGGAGCTTTTAAATGTAATTGACCATAGTCTGGTGTTAACCGTGTAGATCCACCCCATAATTATGGGAGTTTTCCTTTTAATAGATGAAAGGTTAATTTTTTTTACTGAGACTTGTCTCATCACTCTGATTGAGTTTGAATGACGCTAAGAGAAAAATCTGTGGCCAGCATCAGAGCAGGTATTATTAATTGGCCAGGTGACAGGATCCCATCTAGTAATATCATGAATAGATAGAACAGGACTGAACACCCATCTAAAATAAATTTCCTAGGGGGTATCCAATCAGAGCCCTAGAGAACAGAAATCCACCAAGGTAACCCAGAAGTACCAGGCACAGGTAACTGGCCACAACCCAACAATTGGATTGCGTTTTAAACTAGCATAGAATCATGTCCATTATGGAAAATATTTGATGAAAGGCATAGGTTGAAAGAATCAAGAAAACATTATAAATTATCATCAAGTCTGATCAGCATCTTGGGCAAGCTATTGACTTCTGATGCTGTCTTCTTCTCATCCTCTGTTTGAGCATTGCTTTAAGGTGAATCTGAAGTCAGCAGGCCTCTCTATGGACCAGTCCAGCTTAGGGGCCTTTGGAAGTGAGAGTTAACCCGAGTCAGCTTCCCTTCAGTTTCACTGGGTATGAGCTAGTTTAGAGTACCTGATAGAAAGGTCCTTCCATCCAGGTTGGAGACAGTTCCTTAAATTATGTCTTCTTCCAGTCTTGATTGCAAGTCATGTGTGACGCATCTGATCTTCATCCAAAGACAGATTACTGAGATAAGCGTCAGAAACAACCCTAGAATGTCCTTTAATAACTCAATTAAAGTTTACATTAATATACCCTAATAGCAAAGAACTAACCAGGAAGTGATCCTTAGTAGATACATACCTCCATTAACAAATTGGGATTTAACATGTGTTGAAACATCTCTTTCTCTGTAAAATCACCATCGTATTTTACCAAATATAACCTAATTAAGACCTGTTTGTAATATAGGTCTGGTCTCAATAAACTTGGCCTGATGATTTCTATAACCATAAAGCAAAGGAGGAAAGGAAAGATATAAGCATCTGAATGCAGAATTCCAAAGAATAGCAAGAAGAGATAAGAAAGCCTTCTTCAGCGATCAATGCAAAGAAATAGAGGAAAAGAACAGAAATGGAAAGACTAGAGATCTCTTCAAGAAAATTAGAGATACCAAGGGAACATTTCATGCAAAGATGGGTTCCATAAAGGACAGAAATGGTATGAACCTAACAGAAGCAGAAGATATTAAGAAGAGGTGGCAAGAATACACAGAAGAACTGTACGAAAAAGATCTTCAAGACCAAGATAATCACGATGGTGTGATCACTCACCTAGAGACAGACATCCTGGAATGTGAAGTCAAGTGGGCCTTAGAAAGCATCACTATGAACAAAGCTAGTGGAGGTGATGGAATTCTAGTTGAGTTGTTTTAAATCTTGAAAGATGATGCTGTGAAAGTGCTGCACTCAATGCCAGCAAATTTGGAAAACTCAGCAGTGGCCACNCACCTCATGCGAAGAGTTGACTCATTGGAAAAGACCCTGATGCTGGGAGGGATTGGGGGCAGGAGGAGAAGGGGACGACCCGGGATGAGATGGCTGGATGGCATCACGGACTCAAGAGACGTGAGTCTGAGTGATCTCTGGGAGTTGGTGACAGACAGGGAGGCCTGGCGTCCTTCAATTAATGGGGTCGCAAAGAGTCGGACACGACTGAGCAACTGAACTGAACTGATATATAAAACTCTTTCCTCATGGTTCACTTTTCACAAACCCTATCACTTTCTGTCCCTAGGACTGTGTTCTTCCATCCTAAAAAGCCACATGTAAGTCAGGCTTACTTTCTTTTTCCTTCACAAAATGCAGTTCCATTCCTCATAACTTCTTTACTGAAAACACACTTCCTACTTCCCTTAAGCAACCAAGAACTGACTTTTATATTAGCATTTTACAGATTAGTGAGCATAAATACCAGTGATAATTTCTAAAACCTTTATTTCTTAGAACAATTTAGGATCAAACCAAACATATTTTCAATCCCAAATCTCTTTAGTTTCTCTGTAATTAGTGTTTAGTAGTAAATGTTCTAAAATCTGATTTTATTTGGAAATGACTTAGCTATTCAATAGACTTCCAACACAGTTTAGCACAACCCTTAGAAGTTCAAGTTACCCCAGTCTGCAGAAACTATTTTAGACAGACATTCCTAAAGCATAATTATGCTTAATAGAGTTTATCTAAAGGCTCATATCTCATTTACATGGTTTTTTTTTTTGGAAGTTTTTTCACTCGAGGTAATTTCCTTGCTGACAAACTTGTAACAGATATAATAATATTTAACTTATGTTAAACCTAGGTACAATGAAAATATTCTGCTTAATGTTAATTACTCTTAGACATGTCTACCTTATTTTGAACAAATAAATGCCAATATCTGATATTTAACACTGAGTATTTCCTAGTTCACGTGAACCTGAAAGTCATTTAGGTTAATTTCTCTTGTACTTAGAATTATTTGATTTGTAAGCGCTTCCTTTTTTTTTTTTTTAGGCTAATTAGCTTATTTACAAACTGATTCAGCAATCAGCAATATTATGAATAAACAAAGACCACACTGAGACATACATATATCCAGATAGACACGAGAGATCCTGTAGCTTTGTTTTCCAAACTTAGTTATGAATAAAAAATTGTTGGAATAAGATTTTAAAAGGGTTCCCCACATTTCCCTTTTGATTTCAAGAATTGGATATGGTCTATATAAGTGATCCAGAGAGCTCTGTTCTAAATGTATAGAAGGAGTTATTTTCTCAGGGCAAGAATTCTTAAAGAGATAATTTTTTCTTCAAGCTTCCTCTGGAGTCTAAAGAATATTGTGACCAAATTGTCAAAAATCGTATTTTGTGTGTGTGTGACCATCATTTGTAGCAAAAATTTAGACCAGATAGTGCTCAACTTGGTCCTGATAACAAGGGAAGATTGGTGTCAGCAGGGATTGTACCTCTGGGGAAGTAGGGGTCTTCGTTTGATCAGCCCCAGGGTGTGGATTACAGGAGGAAGTCCTGGACATAAGGGAACTTAAGTCCATTTTCCTATTTTATATCAATAAAGATGTAATATTTTAGGCCCTTTTTCTTGTCATTGAATCATAGCTATAGATTGACCAGTTAAAAAAAAAATTTTTCCCCCCAAGGGGTTCCCAGGTGGAGTGTGGAACCGTATAGTAAGCAATTCCCACACTAGCTTGAGCTTCAAACCAAACCAAAAAGACCAAACCAGAACTTCACCAGCCAGAAGTCACACTCCAAATGAAACCAAAGGCAAAGAGATGTCCAGAAATCAAAAGCCAAGTGGCAAGAGTGCCCCTCAAAGATGGTAAACTGATGCCCAGAAATCAAAAATCAAATGGCATAAATGTCAAACGTGACTTCCCAGTTCGACTAGACCTGTGACCTGGCAAAGTCAATGCTAGCAGCCTTTTTTTAGTTTTGATATAGTTTCAAGCAATTTCTTGTTGATTTTTCTAAGAAGTTACTCTTTCATTTCCTGTTTTAGAAGCTTTGAGATACCAGTCAAAAGCACAGCCAGCCTTTTTGTGCGCACAAAAATATCAATTTTAGAATATCAAAAGACCCCAATTTGGCCATTTTTTGTTGAGATCTCTCTTAGTATAATTTCTCCAATTAACTAGGCGCTTGCGAGTATGAGCTCTGTACGTATCGTACACAAATCTGGCTAGAGTGTTAGTCAGAGGCTGGCTTTCTGACACCCCTTTGTTTCTGTTTTTGAGAAATTCTGTTTCCCATTTTAAGCTGAATTTGTCAGGGATAGAAATCAATAGTGAACTTGTGTAGTGGACCCATGTGCTGCTTGTGAGCCTAACTTCTCCAGGAGTCACCCCAGAGTCGTTTCAGCTAGTCTTAACGTGTCTCAGACACGTTCTGCCTCTGGCAGTCTAAGGCCACCATGGCTGCTCAGGTTGCTGAACGGCCAGTTCTTACGTGCAACCCCCGAACGAGCAAGGATTTTAATTAATGAGTGGGTTTGCTTATGGGACCACTGCACCATATGAGGATTAGGCTTCTACCACTCCTGTAAATTTCTCAGTCACCCGAGAAAATTGAAACCAGCTTGGAGGAGTCTTGTCCCTTTTCTTCAGAGCAAAGATCTCATGTATTTTCCTCACTTTCATCCTGACAAATTCTATAATGGCAGTCAAATTGAGGAAAAGTGTCAGATCAGCCTCTTACTTAACCACTCAGCCGAGACCATTCTGTCCCTTACAACGGAGCAACCTTTGCATCTTTCAGCCGAGACCCAGGTATTCCTCGATTTTTTCCCAATCGAGGCCCCTACCCAGGATTTTTCCAATGGGGGTGCAATTCTTGCATCCTTCAGCCAGCTGCTACCCAGTATCTTTTGCCTGGGTGGGAATTTCTCTGTTATCTTTCAACCGAGTCCCACTCATTGTCTAGACCGTGAGTGGGTATGCCCTGGATGTTTCACTCAGCCTCCCCTCCCATACCCCCCGCCAGTATCTTTTCTACTAGGAGCGGGCAGGTAACCTGCTCCACAGCCAAGTAAAACTCAGAATTTCAACCAACACGGGAGATTCAAGAACCAGGAGAGACTTACCCAAATTTGTCTGCACTCCGGACGAGGCAGATGGGCGCAAGGGGCCACTGCTGGTACCACAGCTCTGGTTCCTCCTGGAGTCCAGTCAAAGGAAGGAAGTCCACTCTGGGTCCCTTTGTGGTCGCCATAACTGTCAACTAAAAAAAGATGTACAACTTGAGAGTTGTGAGTTAAGTTTTATTTGGGGCAAAATTAGGAGCGCAGCCTGGGAGGCAGCCTCTCAGATAGCTCTGAGAGACTGCTCCAAAGAGGCAGTAGGGGAAAGTCAATATATAAGGTTTTGGTGAAGGGGGAGTTCAGTGCCATGAAGCACTCATTTTACAAAAGGTTTTTTGTTAGTCATGAGGATCTGATGTCACAGTGAAAGGATTTAGTGCTTCTCTAGATATGAGAACATGCAAGGATTGAGATCCTAAAATCTGTTCCTAAAAAGGTCCAACTACCTAAAGAGCTGTCCCACCAGATTTCCTGGAGCATAGAGTGCCTCACTCCACCCTGAACTCCCTCAAGGGGCTGTTGAAGGTCAACAGCTATGGCAGCATGGAGTTCAGTCTCAGTAGAGGCAGATGGCAAATGACTTTGTTGTTCAGTCGTTGGCAATGCTCTTGGTAAGTTCCAATTTGTAGCTGACAAAAGCTTCTGACAAAGACATCAGAAGGGGGACAGAGAATGCCCCCCTTGCTAGTGTTAGCAAGGGAGTTATATACTTTTTAAACTAGTTACTACAATAAATCAAAAGACTGTCTCAAGGTTGTAAAAATCTTACTAGACCCACTCCCACAATTTACATTTTAGGGTAACAGGATTAGAACTTAACAGTAGAAAGATCCTGCCAGACCCACTCCTATAATACACATTCTAAGATATCAGGATTAGTCAGAAGGTTTTCAGGAAGGAGAAACTGTCCTCAAACCGGATACACTGTTGTTATATAATCCCTAGTACAGGGTTTAAACTGAGTTGTTTATTGTGTAATCATCAGTTCCTGGCAAACAAACAAACAAACAAAAAACGTTTTATGCGACTAAGACTACGGAATGTGAGAAAAAAAATTGTCCTTTCATCCTCCTCAAGAACCCCAGACCATTTCTCTCCTTGGGGACCCCTGGACTTCTTATAAACTGTCCTAGGAATTTACTCTCTCACAATCTCACAGAGTTTGCTCAAATTGATGTCCACTGAGTTGGTGATGGTTTTTAACCATCTCATCCTCTGCCACCTTCTTTCTTCTCCTTTTGTTTTCAGTGTTTCCCACCATCAGGGTTTTTCCAGAGAGTGAGCTCTTTGCATCAGGTGACCAAAGTACTGGAGCTTCAGCAATAGTCCTTCCAATGAATATTTAGGGTTGATTCCCTTTAGGATTGACTGGTTTGATCTCCTTGTAGTCCAAAGGATTCTCAGGCATCTTCTTAAGCACCACAATTCAAAGGCATCAGTCCTTCAGCTCTCAGCCTGCTTTTTGGTCCAGCTCTCACTCATGTACATGACTGCTAGAAAAGCCATAACTGACTATATGGATCTTTGCCAGCAAAGTGATGCTTCTCCTTTTTAATATGGTGTTTAAGTTTGCCATAGCTTTCCTTCCAAGGAGCAAGCATCTTTTAATTTCATGGATCCAGTCACTGTCCACAGTGATTTTGGAGCCAAAGAAAATAAAATCTGTTCCTGCTTCCTCTTTTCCCCCTTCTATTTACCATGAAGTGATGAGATCAGAATGAATGTTGAGTTTCAAGCCAGCTTTTTCACTGTCTTCTTTTACCCTCATCAAGAGGCTCTTTAGTTCTGCTTCACTTTCTGCAGTTAGAGTGGTATTATATGCATATCTGAGGTCATTAATATTTCTCCCAGCAGGCTTGATTCCAGCTTGTGATTCATCCACCCTGACATTTTGCATCATGGACTCTGTATATGAGTTAAATAAATAGGGTGACAATATACAGTAGCACTGTCATACTCCTTTCCCAATTTTAAGCCAGTCACTTATCTCATGTCCAGTTCTAACTGTTCCTTCTTGACCTGCATACAGATTTCTCAGGAGACAGGTAATGTGGTCTGGTATATCCTCTCTTTAGGAATATTCCACAATTTGTTGTGATTCACACAGTCAGAAGCTTTAGTATAGTCAATTACTTTACCTAAAGATTAATCAGTTTCTAGGTTACTTACATTCTGTGTTTTCACATACTGTTCATTTGAGATATTCTAGCAACGCTTATAAAATTAGGAGAAGAAGAGGTATATAGCTCATGCTTTCATATCTGCCTTTACTTTCTAGAGAGTATGGAGGTTTCATCAAGTAATTTAACTGCTTTTAAGATGAATCATGTAATCTTACTAAGTAGTCATAGCTAGCTGTTTAGGAAATAACTTACTATTGGAATAATATCAAATTAGTCATTTCTTCTTTTCCTAACCAACCAGGTCTGTACGTATGAGATTCATTCATCAACCAACTTTGTTCGCTGCTATCTGTTATGAAGAAAAGCTTTCATGGGGGCAGTTATTGAATGCATTGGTTGTATAAGGCTTTGGGATTATTGGTAGACTTCGGCATTCTGCCTTGTCTCACATTCCTGTTACTGAGTAATTAGGAACCTTTGTACTTACTATCTTCACATCACAAGGATGGTTAACGATGGATGAGACAGGTGTTTGCAACATGTTTCTGGGATGTCAGAAATATATCTTTTGTTAATAGAGACATGTCTTAAGAGGCATTCTAGCTCTGTTCCCTGTTTCAGTCAGCTTGCTTATACAAATGGGATTAGGGATCCTTTTCTCACGACTTTTCTTCAGGGCTGCTTGGGACTTACAGCAAGTTCACGTTTTGTGGCGATTCATGAATTCACTGACACTTGTACCAGAGTTTGAGGGTAGAACCGTTTCAACTTAGGTGACAAGCTGTGAAGAATACCTGGTTGACTTCGGATGCAAGAAACCAGAAGTAAGGTTACATCATGACTGTAATGACCAAACTGAAACTAAAATTTTTTATATAAATTGATCATTTCTTATAATAAAAAGACCATTACATACATCAGGGACCATCAGTTCCTTAGAGAAGGAAATGAGGGTGAAAGAGAAGAGGAACCCTGGTTTACCAGCTCCATCCTTATTATAGTTTAGACTTGGATCTCTTGCAGGGATTGAAGTGCCGGGCCATCCTGCTATATACCTCTTGTGAGATGTGCTCAGCAACGATTCTTTGCATCCTAATTTGTGAAAATGTAATTCTGTTTCCACTTGTAAAGATTTCTGTGTGAGTCTCTTCACATATGGTATATGTGGTCAGATATAATTAACTCAAGTGCTGAGAAAAACTAGAGGCACAAAAAAGTTTTAATCATTTGATCACTATGTAGATATTCCATAATTTAATCACATAAACTAATTAGATGTCAGGCCATTTGTAACACAGAAATCAAGCTATGACTATAGGTCATCAGATGTAGTAATTAGATATGCATGTATAATCACATTAGACTCATATTAAAAAAAAATAGCAACATCAAGACAGGTCATTTCTTTGTCCCTAATTACTTTTTTATAGTTTTGAGTTGATTTATTGGCACCATTAGGAGCTGCACAAATGTGTAAGTGTGTGCGTGTGTGTTTTAATTGGTTTATTATATTTCAAGTCACAGTTTTCAGATGTATCTTTTTGGTGTTTGTGGCAGAGTTAGTTCAGAAATTAATGAGAAGGATAAACAAATAGCATATTTTAACCCTGTGCTGAGCATACTTCCTTTTTTTATAATGAAGTGTGGTTGATTTACAATGTTGTGTTAGTTTCTGGTGTAAATGTGTGTATACACACACATATTTATATTTATACATATATTGATACTGCTTTTTGATTCTGCTATGACTCAAGAGAGCTAGGAAATTTTGTTTTCATCCATTGCCCAGATTTGAACAAACATAAGAAGAAAGCTTCACAATAAATACTGTAAAACTTTTGCTTTTCATTAATTCACCTTTTAAAGTAACCTTAAGTAAAATACATTTGCATCAAATCCTTTTTAGGTTAAGAATATAGATAAAATAATTATTAATTAGATAAACTAAAATATTTATCTTGTAAGATCAGGCAAAAACATCACAATACTTATTAACAGTAATCTTTTTTAATGGCAATTTAGCTCTCATATCTGTTATAAAAAATACATGCAATCCTTTTTATTTGTAAAACATAACACTTCTTTTTGATTTATGGAAAGGTTTGCTTTTTAGTTTAGTAATTTGTGTGAAGGAAGACAGCCAAAGGTAATGAAACTCTCAAGGAGACAGCTGACTCCAAAGCTGGTTGTGTTCTGTAATAGTAGGAGACTGTTATTAACCTGGCTTTGTGGGGCAAGAATGACACCTTCATTTTAAGCTTTTCACAACACAGAGGAAGGGCCTCTCTTCATCATAGCAGATGGATTTGACGGGTAGGCACCTTATAAATAAGCTTGCATTATAGTGACATGTATCATAAAGATTTTCTAAGAAATTTAGACAGATGATTTTTTTTAAGCCTGAAAAAAAAGTCAGAAATGGGTAATAGGTTTTGAAAGCAAGGATATTTTTTGAATTAATGATTAAAAAATAGAAATATGTACCTGTAAATTTAGTTGTGAAAAATTAAGCAAGCATCACATGTCAGAACTTCAAGTAAAGTGGAAGCATACAAAAATAGTCAAGAAATTTAAGAAAAAATTATGAAAAATAGCATAGTGAGTGAAGAACCCTAACATTTTCAAACATATTTTAAAACTACAATATTAAGAGTAATTTTTTTCCCAGGTGTGGATAGATAATGCAATGTAAATAGAAGAAATAAAGCATTTTCTAGGAATATATCCACATATTTATGAAAATTTAGTGTATCTTAAAGTTGCATTTAGCTCAAGGGGAAACTAATTTTTAAATAAACTCTTTTGGTAAGATCTAACAGACATCTAAAGAAGGAATAAAACTGAATATCTATTTAAAACTGTATGCTAAAATCACTTTAAGACCACCATATTAAGTATAAACTGAACTGTAACATTTAGAATAAAAAAAAATTAGGTTATCATAGTGTAGGTGAAGTCTTTCTAAGAAAAATGCAAAGAAGCCACAAAACAGAAGAATAAATTCAGTTATTAAATATACACATATATTTATATATTTACATAGGAGATTTATGTTAATGACTTATAAATGATCTGTTAGATTTTGTCCCTGTATTCACCTTTGAAATAAGGACCATGAAATACCATCTTTCTGCTTCAGTCCTGCCATCAGCTCTGGGACTACTCTTGGTTCATTTCAGGACATTTAATAGAACTATAGAGATTCAATTCTGCACCTTATCTCCCAGCAAAAATTGCTGTTGATTCATGACCAGCAACACTTGCTGGTTCCAGGGCATTGGGCTCTGGATTTTGCAAGTAACATCTGTTCTTTTGTAAGTACTTTGTATTTTTTCTGAAAGAGCTGTGACTTGGAGCTACCCTGAATGTTCAGAGAGGAAGAACAGCCCTATGGTTCTTTTTCAAAAAATTAGAGAAGTGTGTGTGTTTCTCAAAGTAGTTCTTTAGATATTGTAAAGACCAGAAGCTGTGTAGAGAATGACGTGAATCTCTAGCCATAGCCAAAATAGGAAATACAGAGTTGGAAAGAAAGATCCACAAAAGCTGGAAAGATCTCAACTTCTGCTAAGAAAAAAATACTGAGAAAATCCTTACTCTTTGTTTCTGAATCCCTATTCACAGGCAGATCCAGATTTTGTGGGGATGGAAGCTTATACTATTTGAAGGGATTTTTACAGAAAAAAATATTTTAAAATTACATATATAAAATTAAAGGAGTGGATATTTATTTAGAGAGTCATGTCTAAGTGAGGGGCCTTATAGTTTAAGCTTCATTACTTTTGTGCTAAATTAACTTATGTAATTACTATATTAATAATATAGTAATTATTATCAGTTTCACTGTGTACCATTCATGTGACACTTAATCATACACTCCCTTATTTTTTTATTCTACTCACCACACTTAAAACTTTAAATCCTGGGAGTGTATTTCTCAAAATTCACTCTGATCTACTATACCTTCCCCGTTTCAGTCTTCCACCTATTGGGGCTCATCCTAAAGCAGATATCTGGTGCTCAGAGTGAGTGCTAGTAGATATTAAGGGAATAACTTTAAGCAACTGGTTCATGAGCAACTATTTCTAAATGGATAATTTTCCTTTCCAACAGGTAAAATAGAAATGACCAGGTTAAATATTTCTTTAGAAGATGTTTTAACCTGACTAATAAATTGGGAATGGTTGAATAATTATTACTGGTAAGGAATCATTACTGATTTCAAAGAGGGGTTACTTCCTTTTTATTTATTTTCATTTTATGATTTTTTTTTTTACTGTGGTACAAGTCACATAATATAAAAAATACTATTTAAACCATATTTAATTGTACAGTTCAGTGGCACTAAGTACTTTCATATTGTTGTGCAACTGCCATGTTTATTCATCTCCTCAATTTTTCACCTTCTTAAACTGAAACTGGAGACAAGGATCAACACCAACTCCAAGAAGAAGAAATGCAAAAAGGCAAAATGGCTGTCTGAGGAGGCTTACAAATAGCTGTGAAAAGAAGAGAGGCGAAAAGCAAAGGAGAAAAGGAAAGATATACCCATTTGAATGCTGAGTTTCAAAGAATAGCATGGAGAGATAAGAAAGCCTTCCTCAGTGATCAATGTAAAGAAATAGAGGAAAACAATAGAATGGGAAAAGAGATCTCTTCAAGAAAATTGGGGATACCAAGGGAACATTTCACGCAAAGATGGTCTCAATAAAGGACAGAAATGGTATGGACCTAACAGAAGCAGAAGATATTAAGAAGAGGTGACAAGAATACACAGGAGAACTATACAAAAAAGATCTTCATGACCCAGATAATCATGATGATGTGATGACTAATCTAGAGCCAGACATCTTGGAATGTGAAGTCAAGTGGGCCTTAGAAAGCATCACTACAAACAAAGCTAGTGGAGGTGATGGAATACCAGTTGAGCTGTTTCAAATCCTGAAAGATGATGCTGTGAAAGTGCTGCACTCAATTTGCCAGCAAATCTGGAAAACTCAGCAGTGGCCACAGGACTGGAAAAGGTCAGTTTTCATTCCAATCCCAAAGAAAGGCACTGCCAAAGAATGCTCAAACTACCACACAATTGCACTCATCTCACATGCTAGTAAAGTAATGCTCAAAATTCTCCAAGCCAGACNCACTCAATTTGCCAGCAAATCTGGAAAACTCAGCAGTGGCCACAGGATTGGAAATGGTCAGTTTTCATTCCAATCCCAAAGAAAGGCACTGCCAAAGAATGCTCAAACTACCACACAATTGCACTCATCTCACATGCTAGTAAAGTAATGCTCAAAATTCTCCAAGCCAGACTTCAGCAATACGTGAACCATGAACTTCCAGATGTTCAAGCTAGTTTTATAAAAGGCAGAGGAACCAGAGGTCAAATTGCCAACATCTGCTGGATCATGGAAAAAGCAAGAGAGTTCCAGAAAAACATCTATTTCAGCTTTATTGACTATGCCAAAGCCTTTGACTGTGTGGATCCCCATACACTGTGGAAAATTCTGAAAGAGATGGGCCACAACCACCTGACCTGCCTCTTGAGAAACCTGTATGCAGGTCAGGAAGCAACAGTTAGAACTGGACATGGAACAACAGACTGGTTCCAAATAGGAAAAGGAGTAGGTCAAGGCTGTATATTGTTACCCCGCTTATTTAACTTATATGCAGAGTACATCATGAGAAACACTGGGCTTGAAGAAGCACACGCTGGAATCAAGATTGCCGGGAGAAATATTGATAACCTCAGATATGCAGATGACACCACCCTTATGGCAGAAAGTGAAGAGGAACTAAAAAGCCTCTTGATGATAGTGAAAGTGGAGAATGCAAAAGTTGGCTTAAAGCTCAACATTCAGAAAACAAAGATCATGGCATCTGGTCCCATCACTTCATGGGAAATAGATGCGGAAACAGTGGAAACAGTGGCTGACTTTATTTTTGGGGGCTCCAAAATCACTGCAGATGGTGATTGTAACCATGAAATGAAAGACGTTAATTCTTCGAAGGAAAGTTATCACCAACCTAGACAGCATATTAAAAAGCAGAGACATTACTTTGCCAACAAAGGTCTGTCTAGTCAAGTCTGTGGTTTTTCCAGTGGTCATGTATGGATGTAAGAGTTGGACTATAAAGAAAGCTGAGCACAGAAGAATAGATGCTTTTGAACGTTGGTATAGGAGAAGACATTTGACAGTCCCTTGGACTGCAAGGTGATCCAACCAGTCCATCCTAAAGGAGACCAGTCCTGGGTGTTCACTGGAAGAGCTGATGTTGAAGCTGAAACTCCAATACTTTGGCCACCTCATGCCAAGAGCCGATTCATTGGAAAATACCCTGATGCTGGGAAAGATTGAGGGCAGGAGGAGAAGGGGACGACAGAGGATGAGATGGTAGGATAACATCACCGACTCAATGGACCTTGATTTGGGTAAACTCCAGGAGTTGATGATGGCCAGGGAGGCCTGGCGTGCTGCAATTCATGGGGTTGCAAAGAGTCGGACACAACTGAGCAACTGAACTGAACTGGAATTTAAATTGTTCCCATTAAATACTCACTAACTCCTCATCCCCTCAACCCCCTGGCCCCTGGCATCTACCAGTGTATTTTCTGAATCTATGAATCTGACTATTCTAGGAACTTTTATGATTGGAGTCAAACAGTATTTGTCTATAAAAATGAGTTACTTCTTAATACAATTAGTTAACGCTGAAGATCTTTTAGAGGACAATTGGATTAATTCAACAGGGTAATGTCCCCCAGAAAACATGTCTTCCTCCCCAGTCCAAGCAAATGCCAAATTTTTATCATTACCTTTGTCTGCCATTGGCTTGATGACCATCATGCTTGTGTCATCACTGACACATTTTCACATCATCCTTGTGTCTCAGATGTAAATGAAGATATGGGCGCACACTCTAGCTTTCTTCATCTGTCCTTGCCTCTTGCTTATTAAAAAATTACCCATGTGGAAAATTAAAAAGAAAGCAGAACTAACTATAGAATTGCAACTCGTAGCATGCCAATGAATTGTAATTTTCATAACTATTAGCAGTGCACTCCCTATGGACTGCAGCAGAGATGACATAGAATAGCGGTTGTGTGGGAGCTCCAACATAATCCTCCCTTCCCACTCCAGAAGATGTAATAACAGCACACAAGAAAAATGGCTTTGGGATAACTTTGGGTTAATTCTGTGTGTGTGTGTGTGTGTGTGTGTGTGTGTGTTTTAAGGAAAAAATGAGCAAATCTTTTTATTTTCTTCTGGTTGTAATTAGTCCCAACACCAGGACACATCTTTATCAGATCAGGAAAATACAAACCTGGAATTGTTACTTCTTTGCTATAAACATGTTGGGAATTTGTGCCTTTTTATTATCATTGCCCAGCTAGATTCCGTTAGTATTTGTGACACCACAAATGAAGGGAACAATGAGTATGAAAATACTGTAAAGAAGGGCAGTGGCCTTATGTTAATATGCATTCAGTGGTACAACTAGGGCACGAGAAACATTACCAGAAAATTTCAAGAGATATTATTTAGGGCCAACTCTTGAAGCATAGTAGCCAAGTTCATATTCTAGAGCCTTTTTATCTAAATGAATCCAGTCCCAGTCCTGAAACTTCGCTTTGCTGTATTTCTTTTTCTTTTAATATTTGTATTTATTTATTTAGCTCTCCTAGGTCTTATGTGTTGCCTGTGAACTCTTAGTTGTGGTATGTGACATCTCTTAATAATTCCCTGGCCAAGGATCAAACCTGGACTCCCCTGCATTGTGAATGTGGAGTTTTAGCCCCTGGACCGACAGGGAAGTTCCACCACATTTCTGATTAGAGATGATAGAGTGACTTAATGAACTTAATGTTACTTAATGACCTAGTGAGGAATAAAGATTATCTGTTATATTCTGTATCACTTTCTGGTTTGTGATTACAGTGGTTATATATGACCTAATATCAAACAGAGTTCAAAGTAAAATCTGAATGAAGAAAAATTCATCATCAGAGTGAGATGAACATGGAGCTAGATTGAGGTTCGGATGAATGAAACCATGGACTGGGAGTCTCAGTGTCCTGAGTGTGAATGTTCGCTCCACCAAACACTTGTTTGGTTTCCTTTCTCATTAAACTTTATTTATTGCAGTTTTTGATGTGAGGTTGCAGTATCAACATAAAACTACATTTACTTCTTTTAAGTTGATTGTAGGTTAAGTTCAGATACATTATGAAAGCTCTACATTTTGTTACTCCCCTACAGGATTTTGTATTTTTTCTGTCCTGTTTTACATCTTCATGCCTATCCCTTAATTGTTCATTGTAGTTATAGTTGATTTTACAGTTTTTGTTTTTTAAGCTTTGTTTTTGTTGTTGAGTCCCAACGTTGTGTCCAGTTGTTTGCAACCCCTTGGGCTGCAGCATGTCAGACTCCTCTGTCCTGCACTATCTGCCATAGTTTGCTCAAATTCATGTCCATTGAATCAGTAATTTTTTTTATCAAACTATGTCATCATATGCTGCCACCATCTCCTTTTCCCTTCAGTCTTTCCCAGCTTCAGGATCTTTTCCGATGAATTGGCCCTTTGTATCAGGTGGCCAAAGTATTGGGGCTTCAGCTTCAGCATCAGTCCTGCTAATGAATATTCAGGACTGATCTCCTTTAGAGTTGACTAGTTTGATCTCCTTGCAGTCCAAGGGACTCTCAAGAGTCTTCTCCAGCACCACAGTTCAAAAGCAGCAATTCTTCAGCTCTCAGTCTTCTTTATGGTCCAACTCTCACATCCATACATGACTATTGAAGAAAAGCAGCTTCAACTGGACAGACCTTTGTTGGCAATGTAATATCTCTGCTTTTTAATATGCGATCTAGGATGGTTATAGTTTTTCTTCCAAGGAGCAAGTGTCTTTTAATTTTATGGCTGCAGTCACCATCTGCAGGGATTTTGGAGCCCCCCAAAATAAAGTCTGTCACTGTTTCCATTGTTTCCCCATCTGTTTGCCATGAAGTGATGGAACCGGATGCCATGATCTTAGTTTTTTGAATGTTGACTTGTAAGCCAGCTTTTCACTCTCATACTTCACTTTCATCAAGAGGCTCTTTAGTTCTTTGCTTTCTGCCATAAAGGTGATGTCATCTATATATCTGAGGCTATTGATATTTCTCCTGGTAATCTTGATTCCAACTTGTGCTTCATCCAGCCTGGCATTTCTCGTGATATACTATGCATATAAGTTAAATGAGCAGGGTGCCAATGTACAGCCTTGACGTACTCCTTTACCAATTTGGAACCAGTCCATTGTTCCATGTCCAATTCTAACTATTGCTTCTTGACCTGCATACAGGTTTCTCAGGAGGCAGGTAAGGTGGTCTGGTATTCGCATCTCTTTAAGAATTTTCCAGTTTTTTGTGATTACTGTGATGTTGGATAGTTTGCCATGAAAACAAAGAGATCATTCTGTTATTTTTGAGGCTGCACCTAAGTAATGCATTTTGGACTCTTGTGTTGACTCTGAAAACTACTCCATCTCTTCTAAGGAGTTCTTGTCCATAGAAGTAGATATAATGGTCATCTGAATTAAATTCTCCCATTCATGTTTATTTTATTTCATTAATTATTAAATTGTCAATGTTCAATCTTCCCATCTCCTGTGTGACCACATCCAATTTACCTTTGTTTATAGATGTATGCATTCATTCAGGTTCTAATACATTATTGGTCTTTACAGCATTTGATTTGACTTTCACCACGAGACACATCCATAACTGAGGATTATTTTCACTTTGGCCCAACCACTTTATTCTTTCTAGAGCTATTGGCAGTTGCCCTCTGTTCTTCCCATGTAGTATATTGGACATCTTCCAATCTAGGGGGCTTATCTTCCAGTGTGATATCATTTTGCCATTTCATCCTGTTAATGGGGTTCTCATGGAAATAAAATTGGGGTGCATTGCCACTTTCCCCTCCAGTGGACCATGTTTTGTCAGAACTGTTCACCAGGACCCTCCCTCTTGGATAGCCCTACACAGGATGGCTCATTGCTTCACTGAGTTATCCAATCCCCTTCACAACAACAGAGCTATGATTATGAAGGGGTTAACCTTTGCACTACCTTATTTAAGTGGTTTATCCATTGCCTTTACTATGTATTTGCCTTAACCAGTAAGATTTTCTTGCCCTAAATATTCTCATTTCTTGTTAAAGCGTTTTTTTTTTTTTTTCACCTTAAGACTTTAACCATTCTTGTACAGTAGATTTAGTGGTGATGAACTCTTTATGTTTTTGTTTGTCTGGAAAACTCTTTGAAAGTGTTGTCACTCAGTCATGTCCAACTCTTTGTGATCTCATGGACTGTAGCCTGCCAGGCTCCTCTGTCCATGGAATTCTCCAGGCAAGAATACTGGAGTGGGTAGCATTTCCTACTCGAGGGGAGCTTCCGAAACCAAGGACTGAACCCAGTTCTCCTGCATTGCAAACAGATTCTTTGAGCCACCAAGGAAGCCCATATCTGTCCTTTTATTCTAAATGATAGCCTTACTAGGTAGAATATCCTAGGTTTTGTTTTTTTTCCTTTCTACCTTTTTTTTTTGGTCATGCTCAGGGAGAGCTGCTACTTATGTATTTGTAGTTTTGATGTGTTCCTTGGGGAGGTGAGCTTAGAGTGTTCGTACTCTAATTGATCCTACTTGTTCTTTTTATTTCTTTATCAGTTTTTTCCCCTACTTTCCTGTGTTTGTGAGTTTCTGGCTTTTTCAGTCCTAGGTCTCTGTTATCGGAGAAGGCAATGGCACCCCACTCCAGTACTCTTGCCTGGAAAATCCCATGGACGGAGGAGCCTGGTAGGCTGCCGTCCATGGGGTCGCTAAGAGTCAGACACGACTGAGCGACTTCCCTTTCACTTTTCACTTTCATGCATTGGAGAAGGAAATGGCAACCCACTCCAGTGTTCTTGCCTGGAGAATCCCAGGGACGAGGGAGCCTGGTGGGCTGCCGTCTCTGGGGTCGCACAGAGTCGGACACGACTGACGCGACTCAGCAGCAGCAGCAGCAGCAGCAGCAGGTCTCTGTTATATGAACAGAAATTAACTTTAGAGAACTCACATCTGTGCATTCCTAAAGCCTCAAGGTCACTGGTTGGTTTGCAATCTTATGATGTTTGTTGTTTTTAATATCCTGTTAAGGATTTTGGTTCAAAATTGGGAATGTGACAAGGCTGTACATTATCACCCTGCTTATTAAAATTATATAGAGAGTTGTTGTTATTTAGTCACCAAGTCTTGTCTGACTTTTCATGACCCCATGGACTGCAACACGCCAGTCTTCCCTGTCCCTCACTATCTCCAAGAGTTTGCTCAAATTCAGGTCCATTGAGTGGGTGATGCCACCCAAGAATCTCATCCTCTGTTGCCCGTTTCTCTTTCTGCCTTCAATCTTCCTAGCATCAGGGTCTTTTCCAATGAGTCAGCTGTTTGCATCAGGTGTCCAAAGTATTGGAGCTTCAGCATCAGCATTAGTCCTTCCAAAAAGCATTCAGGGTTGATTTCCTTTAAGATTGACTAATTTGATCTCCTTGCTTTCCAATGGGCTCTCAAGAGCCTTCTCAAGTTCCAAAGCATCAATTCTTTGGTGTTCTGCCTTCATCATTGTCCAGCACTCATATCAGTGCATGACTATAGAAAGACCCTTCCCTTGGCTATATGGATCTTTGTTGAAAAAGTGATACCTTTGCTTTTTCACACATTGTCTAGGTTTGTCATATGCAAAATACATCATGTGAAATACTGGGTTGAATGAATGACAATCTGAAATCAAGATTGCCGACAGAAATGCCAATGATCTTACATATGTAGATGATACCACTCTAATGGCAGAAAGTGAAGAGGAACTAAAGAGCTTCTTCTTGTGAGTGAACAAAGAGAGTGAAAAAGCAGGCTTGAAACTCAACATTCAAACAACTAAAGTCATGGCATCTGGTCCCATCAGCTCATGGCAAATGGAAGGGGTAAAAGTGACAGATTTTATTTTCTTAGGCTTCAAAATCACTGAGGATGGTGACTGCAGCCATGAAATTAAAAGACAGTTGCTCCTCGGAAGAAAAGCTGTGACAGTATATTATAAAGCAAAGATATCCTTTGCTGAAAAATGCCCATATAGTCAAATCTGTCATTTTCCACTAATCATATATGGATGTGAGAGTTGGTCCTTAAAGAGGCTAAGCACCAAAGAATTGATGGTTTCGAATTGTGGTGCTTGAAAAGACTCTTGATAGTCCCTTGGATAGCAATGAGATCAAACCAGTCAATCCTAAAGGAAATCAACTCTGAATATTTATTTGAAGGACTGATGCTGAAGTGACACTCCAATACTTTGGCCACCTGGTACAAAGAGCCAACTCATTGGCAAAGATCCAGATGCTGGGAAAGATAGAGAGCAGGAGGGGAAGGGGGTGCAAAGGGTGAGATGGCTAGATAGCATCCCCAACTCATTGAACATGAATTTGAACAAACTCCTGAGACAGAGGAAGACAGAGGAGCCTGGTATGCACAGTCTATGGGGACATAATAAGTCAGACATGACCTGGAGTCTGAACAACAACAAAGGTTTTTGGTTATACCTAACAGGAAGAATCAGAGAAGGCAATGGCACCCCACTCCAGTGTTCTTGCCTTGAGAATCCCAGGGATGGGGGAGCCTGGTGGGCTGCTGTCTATGGGGTTGCACAGTCAGATACGACTGAAGCAACTTAGCAGCAGCAGCAGCAGCAACAGGAAGAATAGGGGAACATGCCTACTATATCCCCCAAGAAAGAGAAATATATATACATTTTTATCAACATTTAAAAATTATCTTATGAGAGAACTGAGCAGATTTGTTTTCTACCAAGTTCATTGTCATTCCTTTCCTCCTCTTTCCACTGACACTAAAGATAGTTTGGATCTAAGTCACGTTTTTTTATCATGTTGAATTCTGATTATTGTAATAAAACATTAAAAGAGGCTGTTCAGTGTTTCCAAATGGATGGTCTCCTGTAATTTAAGGAATACTGTACAATATTGACAAGATTCAATTAGTATGCTGAGCTATAAGTTATTACTCAATACAGAAAAGATATAAAGGAAGAAATACCAGGGCAATTTAGAAAATGAGTATATAAGCTAGCTTGAGTCCTAAATATTGGTATACATTCAGCTAGTTCTATCATTGTGCTTAACGAGCAAACTTATGCTCTTGAAATAAATCATAATATTTATATTGGAAAAGACTCTGATGCTTGGAAAGACTGAAGGCAAAAGAGAAAGGGGCAGCAGAGGATGAGATGATTAGATAGCATCACCAACTCAGTGGACATGAATTTGAGCATGCTCTGGGAGACAGTAAAAGACAGGGAAGCCTGATGTGCTGCAGTCCCTGGGGTTGCAAAGAGTTAGACATAACTTACCAACTGAACACATTCATATCAATTTCCTGGAATGTTGCTTTCAAACTAGTTTCACCTTAGACATCTTAAAAATAAAAGATAATCGTTTCATATTATGATTTCACTTCCTTTTACCCAGCAATTGAAATATTGTAACATGGGGTGATGCTACTCAAAGTGTGTTCCATAGAGCACAGCATCAGCATCACCAGGGAACCTGTTAGACATGCAAATTCTTGGGCCCCTGCCCTCAACTTAATGAATCAAAATTCCTAGAGGTGGGTCTCAAGAGTCTGTTTTAAACAATTCCTGGGATTCACAGGTTGTTAATCACGTGCCTTTGGCAAAGTGAGTGAGGATTCTTTGGTCTCTGGAGCTTCATTGCCCATTCCAACTCTATGATTTCTTAGCTGTGTCACCATTATTCACTGGTTGCTTCAATTTCCTTACTTATAGGATAATAATATGATATACCTCTGAAGATTATTTGAAAATTAAAGGAATAGATAAAAGGTAGACCCAGGTTCAATCCCTGGGTTGGGAAGATCCCCTGGAGAAGGGAATGGCTACCTGCTCCAGTATCTTTGCCTGGAGATTTCCATGGACAGAGGAGCCTGGTGGACTGGGCTACAGGCCATAGTTGCAAAGAGTTGGACATGACTGAGCAACCTAACACTGTTACTTTTTTTTACTTTACTTACAATCATGCCTAACACCTACTTAGCTCTTGATAAATATTAGCTATTCTTAAGTAAAAGTATAGTATGATCATAATAGCTAAAATAAGAGAACTTCTACTGATATTTTTCCTCTTTGACATTTTCATTTTTATGAGAATCCACATGGTGAGAAAATAAGACTTGTACAGGTGAAGTCAGTTGTCAGGATAGCATCTCTTTCCAGCCATGCAGACATCTGCTGTCGTATATTAATTCTATATTCTTTAGAGTGTAGAGGAGAAAAGATTCTGGTCCACAGAGCAAGCGTGTCTGGGAACATACACTGTATGCACCCAAATATACTCACACACACACACACACATCAGCTGGCTTAGATCATATTTACAGAAGATAGCGAATTGAATCTAAGCAAGTTGGAGCACTTGGGTTGTTTCATATTTGTTCCCCTGTCCCTGGGACCTGTCTATTCTTCATACATCCCTGCCCAGTTAATAATTCTAGTACACCACATTGAATCCTTTCTTCTTCCTCCTTTCTGCCCTCCTGAGCCTCTAACGTTAAAATCTGGTCCTTTCTAGCTTCCTGAAACCCACTTTCTGCTATCGAACTGTACCGATATTCCCATTCATCCATCCAGTCTACAAACCTCAGAACTTGCCTGTGTGTATTCCCACCTCAATCTTATCTGACCTTCTGCAACATAAATTTGTCAGAAGGACAGATTTGACCTGTGATCTGTACTTGGGTCTTGATCTTTACTTTAATATATCCTGTCTCGTCATCAGATTAAGCATTATTTTTTGAGCAGGGACAAGACTATGTCTTTTATCCCTTTATATGTCCAGCATTTGAATGTTTCTTATCTCCCATAATATCTAAACAGAACTAAAATTGTGATGGTGCTTTCTTTCATTTCATGAAGTATTTTTATGAGTAATCTACTACTACGAATGCTTCCCTGGTAGCTCACTTGGTAAAGAATCCGCCTGCAATGCAGGAGACCCCAGTTTGATTCCTGGGTTGGGAAGATCCACTGGAGAAAGGGATAGGCTACCCACTCCAATATTTTTGCGCTTCCCTCATGGCTCAGCTGGTAAAGATGTGGAAGACCTGGGTTCAGTCCCTGGGTTGGTAAGATGCCCCTGGAGAAAGGAACAGATACCCACGCCAGTATTCTGGCCTGGAGCATTCACAGACTGTATAGTCCATGGGATCACAAAGAGCTGGACATGACTGAGCAACTTTCACTTCCCTTCTCTACTACTTCTAATACTATCAGTTGAGTTCTTCCTTGATGTGAGGCACTGTGATTTGAGTAACGTGACTCATTTAATGTTTGTAATTCCATAAAGCTGGACTACTAGCATCCCTCATTTCTAGAGGATGAAATTGATACCAATAACTTCTCAAGGTCACATTGATAGTACTTAGTGGTAAATGGTTTGTAACTCAGACAACTTGACTTCAAGAGTTCTTCCTCAGCCACCTTGTTCGATGACCTCTTTTTTCCCTTTAGAGTCTCCGATTTTCTTTGCCGTTTTTAATTTTAATTTTTAATTGAAGGATAATTGCTTTACAATGTTGTGTTGGTTTCTGCCAACAATGCAAGTCAACCATACCCTCTCCCTCTTGAGTGTCCCTCTCCCCGCATCCCATCCCTCTAAGTCATCACAGAACATTGAGCTGAGCTCCCTGTGCTATACAGCAGCTTCCTACAGCAGCTTCCCACTAGCTATGTATTTTACACATGGCAGTGTATGTATGTCAGTGCTACTCTCAATCCATTCCACCTTCTCCTCCCCCTGTTGTGCCTGACCTCTTATCTAATATTATCAAAGAAGGTGCAGCCGTTCACAGAGGCTAAGTAAACTTCAGTTCAGTTTAGTCGCTGAGTCGTGTCCGACTCTTTGTGACCCCATGAATCGCAGCACGCCAGGCCTCCCTGTCCATCACCAACTCCCGGAATTCATTCATACTCATGTCCATCAAGTCCGTGATGCCATCCAGCCATCTCATCCTCGGTCGTCCCCTTCTCCTCCTGCCCCCAATCCCTCCCAGCATCAGAGTCTTTTCCAATGAGTCAACTCTTCGCATGAGGTGGCCAAAGTACTGGAGCTTCAGCTTTAGCATCATTCCTTCCAAAGAAATCCCAGGGTTGATCTCCTTCAGAATGGACTGGTTGGATCTCCTTGCAGTCCAAGGGGCTCTCAAGAGTCTTCTCCAACACCACAGTTCAAAAGCATCAATTCTTCGGTGCTCAGCCTTCTTCACAGTCCAACTCTCACATCCATACATGACCACAGGTAAAACCATAGCCTTGACTAGACGGACCCTAGTCGGCAAAGTAATGTCTCTGCTTTTGAATTGCTGACTAGGTTGGTCATAACTTTTCTTCCAAGGGTAAGCATCTTTTAATTTCATGGCTGCAGTCACCATCTGCAGTGATTTTGGAGCCCCCCAAAATAAAGTGTGATACTGTTTCTACTGTTTCCCCATCTATTTCCCATGAAGTGATGGGAGATGCCATGGTCTTCGTTTTCTGAATGTTGAGCTTTAAGCCAACTTTTTCGCTTTCCTCTTTCACTTTCATCAAGAGGCTTTTTAGTTCCTCTTCACTTTCTGCCATAAGGCTGGTATCATCTGCATATCTGAGGTTATTGATATTTCTCCTGGCAATCTTGATTCCAGCTTGTATTTCTTCCAGTCCAGCGTTTCTCACGATGTACTCTGCATAGAAGTTAAATAAGCGGGGTGACAATATACAGCCTTGACCTACTCCTTTTCCTATTTGGAACCAGTCTGTTGTTCCATGTCCAGTCCTAACTGTTGCTTCCTGACCTGCATACAGATTTCTCAAGAGGCAGGTCAGGTGGTCTAGTATGCCCATCTCTTTCAGAATTTTCCACAGTTTATTGTGACCCACACAGTCAAAGGCTTTGGCATAGTCAATAAAGCAGAAATAGATGTTTTTCAGGAACTCTCTTGCTTTTTCCATGATCCAGCAGATGTTGGCAATTTGATCTCTGGTTCCTCTGCCTTTTCTAAAACCAGCTTGAACATCAGGGAGTTCACAGTTCACATATTGCTGAAGTCTGGCTTGGAGAATCTTGAGTATTACCTTACTAGCATGTGAGATGAGTGCAATTGGCCTGGGGTAAATATGTAGGTTCTCTAGCTTCAAATTCAGTGTCTTTTTGATTATACCATAGGATTACTGTGCAAGTAAGCTCTAATGAAAATAAAACTTGGGAGGACATCTATGGATTTTATTTTTTCTACCTCTTCATTTCTAGTGTGATGTAGGTTGCTTGTTCAGCATATCAGAGGAAAAGACAGAAAGTAAGAAAGAGAAAGAGAGGGTGAGAGGGAGGGAAGAATTAAGGGAAAAGAGATGTCTGCATGGAGGCAGGAAGAAGGTGTGTTTAAGAGACTGGATGTTTGTGATTTCCTGTGTGTTGTTGATGCTTTGTTTCTGTTTTACTAACTGACATATGAATGTCTTCATATTTGTCAGCATTCAATCATAGATGAATGTATACCTAAGAAAAGCTTTACAACAATACCTCCTTCCATTCCTCCTTGTTTTTACAGAGGAGTAAGAAGAAAACAAACACCAATAAAAACAAAAAGTCACACCCGTGGTCTTGTCAATTACCAGCCACTAAATATAGCTTCAGATTCTATTAATGAGACCAAAATAGGGAGGAAAAAATCTGTACATATTGCGGGAGTAACAGAACATTAACAATAATGAACTTGGTTTATAGAGCGCAAATTAAGCTAGACAAGTTTGGTCACACTTTTCTAATTGAATCAGTGAGTTAGTAAGTGAAGAGAAAGAAGTAGGTGCAACATATTTGGCCCATGAGCTGGAAACACACAGCTGTGTCTTTCTGTACTTAGAGTTCAACTCAGGAGAAAGATGTTGAGGAAAATCTACCAAATCAACTATGGAAATTATTGATTGGCTACTTAGAAAATGAGCAACACCAGAAAGCAAGAAAGCAGAACCATGTCATTGCTGTGGTGCAAGGCAATAAATCGTCATTCTGTGTGTGACTCTTGTGGTCGCCTGCCACCCTAGAAACACCACATAGTCGTACGGTCTCCTGCTATTGCTGCTAAGTCGCTCAGTCGTGTCCAACTCTTTGCGACCCCATGGACTGCAGCCTACCAGGCTCCTCCATCTGTGGGATTTTCCAGGCAAGAGTACTGGAGTGGGGTGCCATTGCCTTCTCCGGTCGTATGGTCTAGCTGTCCTCAAAAGCCAGGTGCCTGTCACCCTGCGCCTGGACTGCTGAATCCTGGTGGCTGTCATAGGTCACTTTCTTTTGTGCCCCTCTGGATTCCAGGCCCACATTGCCACACACAGGGACCTTGCTTTCCATGTATTAGATTTTTTTAAATTATTTTTATTTTTTAGTTTGTTTTGCTTTACAGTACTGTATTCGTTTTGCTATACATTGACATGAATCAGCCACGAGTGTACATGAACTCCCAATCCCGACCCCCACCTCCCCCCTCCCGCCCCACACCATCTCTCTGGATTATCCCCATGCATCAGTCCCAAGCATAAGTGCTCATCGTCTCTGGGAAGCCATGTGTGCTGCAGTCCATGGCACTGCAGATTTGGGCATGACTTAGTGACTGAATGACAACAACAATAGCAGAGCACATTCTATTTCTAGCTTTTTCTATCCTCAAGTGGCTTCTCATGTGGGCTAACTGAACAAGGGAAGAAAGCCACAGAGGAATTCATAGTTGTTGTTTATCAACTATGTACCAAGAATAATTCTTGGTACTTTACCAGACATTTTCCTTTTCTCATTTGATATTTCTAATAAGGTTTCAAGGTATTTCCAAGTTGCAGATGAGACAATCAGGTGTTAGAGAGTTCCAATGACTAGTCCAAGAACACAGATCATGAGAAACTGGGAAAACATGGGCATAGAGGGCTACCCATTTTCTGGTAGGAAGTGTGCCCTTGGCCACCTTTTCTAGAACTGGTGCTAGCATCACCTCTGTTTGTCTATTCAGGTACCCTGTTTTATAGGAATCTCCCTGCTGTTGTCTCTCATTTTTTAATGAACACTGTATTCCATCTGCTTATGACATTTATTGATAGCTTTTTCACCATTTTTTTTGAAATTTGGTGAAGAGTAACAACTATAAAGAAATGAACAACTGATGATTCTGTAGCCAATACATTTTCACAAAGTAGACACAGCTATATGAGGTCACACTCAAAGTCTAGAAGGACATCCTTAGCACCAGAAGCCCTCCTCATCTTCCTTAGCCCCTTTCCAGTAAGTAACCAACCACAAAGGAAATCCTGATCTTGACTGCTAACAATATAGATTTTTCTGCTTATGTTTAATCTTTAGATAAGTAGAATCATAGGGAATGTACTCCTTTGTGTCTGCCTTTTTTGATACTCTGTTCATGAAATTTATGCAGGTTTTTCCATTAAGCATCAGCCTATTTTCATTACTGTATAATATTTTATTTTATGCTATATTTATGTTTTTTTTTAAGGGCATTTCTTTTTTCAGTTTTTACTATTACAAAGAATGCTATCTTTAGCATTTTTGAACACATTTCCTGACACAAATGATGTTCAGTTGGTTATACATCTAGGAGTGGTTGTTATTATTGTTCAGTTGATCAGTTGTGTCCAATTCTTTGTGACCCCATGGACTGTAGCACACCAGGCTTCCCTGTCCTTCATCATCTCCTAGAGCTTGCTCAAACTCATATCCATTGAGTCAATGATGCCATCCAACCATTTTGTCCTCTGTTGTCCCCGTCTCATCCTGCCCTCAATCATTCCGAGAACCAGAGTCTTTTCTGATGAGTTGACTCTTCACATCGGGTGGCCAAAGTATTGGAATTTCAGCTTCAGCATCAGTCCTCCCAATGAATATTCAGGATTGATTTCCTTTATGATTGACTGGTTTGATCTCCTTGCAGTCCAGGGAACTCTCAAGTGTCTTCTTCAACACCACAGTTCAAAACCATCAGTTCTTCAGGACTCATCTTCTTTATGGTCCAACTATCACATTCATACACAACTACCAGAAAAACCATAGCTTTAAGTATATGGACCTTTGTTGGCAAAATGATGTCTCTGCTTTTTAATAAGCTTTCTAGGTTGGTCATAGTTTTTCTTCCAAGGAGCAAACATCTTTTGATTTCATGGCTATAGTCACCATCTACAGTGATTTTGAAACCAAAGAAAATAAAGTCTGTCACTGTTTCCATTGTTTCCCCAAATATCTGCCATGAAGTGATGGGATCAGATGCCATGATCTTCATTTTTTGAATGTTGAGTTGTAAGCTGGCTTTTTCACTCTCCTATTTCATCTTCATCAAGAGGCTCTTTAGTTCCCCTTCACATTCTGCCGTAAGGGTGGTGCCATCTGCATATCTGAGGTTATTGCTATTTCTCCTGGCATCTTGATTCCAGCTTGTGCTTCATCCAGCCTGGCATTTCACATGATGTACTCTGCATATAAGTAAACTAAACAGGGTGACAATATACAGCCTTGACGTACTCCTTTCCCAATTTGGAATGAGTCTTTGTTCCATGTCTGGTTCTGTTGCCTCTTGACCTGCATACAGGTTTCTCAGGAGGCAGGTCAGGTGGTCTGGTATTCCCATCACTTTAATAATTGTCCACAGTTTGTTGTGATCCTCACAGTCAAAGGTTTTACAATTGTCAATGAAGCAGAAGTAGATGTTTTTCTGGAATTATCTTGCTTTTTCTATGATCCAATGAATGTTAGGAATTTGATCTCT
Source organism: Aepyceros melampus (assembly GCA_006408695.1). NCBI lineage: Eukaryota > Metazoa > Chordata > Mammalia > Artiodactyla > Bovidae > Aepyceros > Aepyceros melampus. The sequence goes on from SJXQ01003430.1 coordinate 222,122, forward strand.
TGTTCCTCTGCCTCTTTCTAAATCCAACTTGAACATCTGAAAGTTCATGTACTGCTGCAGCCTGGCTTGGAGAATTTTGAGCGTTACTTTACTAGCATGTGAAATGAGTGCAATTGTGTAATAGTTTGAACATTCATGGCATTACCTTTCTTTGAGATTGGAATGAAAACTAACCTTTTCCAGTCTTGTGGCCATCGCTGAGTTTTCCATATTTGCTGGCATACTGAGTGCAGCACTTTAACACTATCGTCTTTTAGCATTTGAAGTAGCTCAGCTAGAATTCCATTTCCTCCACTAGTTTTGTTTGTAGTGATTCTTCCTAAGATCCACTTGACTTTGCACTCCAGGATGTCTGGTTCTAGGTGAGTGATCACACCATCATGGTTATCTGGGTCATTAAGATCTCTTTTGTATAGTTCTTCTGTGTATTCTTGATACCTCTCAATATCTTTTGCATCTGTCCATACCATTTCTGTTCTTTATTGTGCTCATCTTTGCATGAAATGTTCCCTTGTGCTTAGTCGCTCAATCATGTCCAACTCTTTACGACCCCATGGACTGTAGCCTACCAGGCTCCTTTGCCCATGGGAATTCTCCAGGCAAGAATAATGGAATGGGTTGCCATTTCCTCCTCCAGGAATGTTCCTTTGGTAGTGCCACTTTTATTGAAGATATCTTAGTCTTTCCCATTCTGTTGTTTTCCTCTATTTCTTATGTATTGATCATTTAGGAAGGCTTTCTTATCTCTCCTTGCTATTCTTTGAAACTCTGCATTCAGATGGCTGTATCTTTCCTTTTCTTCTTTGCCTTTCACTTCTCTTTTTGTAGATATTTGTAAGGCTCCCTCAGGCAACCATTTTGCCTTTTTGCATTTCTTTTTCTTATGGATGGTTTTGATTACCACTTCCTGTACAGTGTTATAAACCTCTGTCCAAAGATCTTCAAGCACCCTATCAGATCTAGTCCCTTAAATCTATTTGTCACTTCCACTGTATGATTGTAAGGGATTTGATTTAGGTCATGCCTGAACGTCTAGTGGTTTTCTCTACTTTCTTCAGTTTGACTCTGCATTTTGCAATAAGGAGTTCATGATCTGAGCCACAGTCAGCTCCTAGTCTTGTTTTTGCTGACTGTATAGAGCTTCTCCATCTTTGGCTGCAAAAAATATAATCAGTCTGATTTTGGTGATATAATCAATATAGTCAGATATAATCAATCTGACCATCTGGTGATGTCCATGTGTAAAGTCATCTCTTGTGTTGTTGGAAGAGGGTGTTTGCTGTGACCAGTGTGTTCTCTTGGCCAAACTCTCTTACCCTTTTCCCTTCTTCATTTTGTACTCCAAGGCCAAACTTGCCTGTTACTCCAGGTATCTCTTGACTTCCTACTTTTGCATTCCAGTCCCCTATGATGGAAAGGAAATCTTTTTTTGTGTGTTAGGTCTAGAAGGTCATGTAGGTCTTCATAGGTTATTCAACTTCAGCTTCTTCCCATTAGTGATTGGGATCATAGTCTTGGATTACTGTGATATTGAATGGTTTGCCTTGGAAACAAACAGAGATATTCTGTCTTTTGAAATTGTACCCAAGTACTGCATTTTGGACTCTTTTGTTGACTATGAGGGCTACTCTGTTTCTTCTAAGAGTTTCTTGCTCACAGTAATATATATAATAGTTATCTGAATTAAATTTACCCATTCGGTTCATTTCAGTTCACTGATTGCTAAAATGTCAGTGTTCACTCTTGTCATCTCCTGTTTGACCACTTTCAATTTACCTTGATTCATGGACCTACATTCCAGGTTCCTATGCAATGTTGTTCTTTACAGCATCAGACTTTACTTTCACCAGCAGACACATCCATACCTGGGTGTTGTTTCCACTTCGGCTGAGCTTCTTCATTCTTTCTGGCACTTTTTCTCCGCCCTTCTCCAGTAGCATATTGGGCACCTACTGACCTGGGGAGTTCATCTTTCAGTGTCACATCTTTTTGTCTTTTCATACTTTTCATGAGGTTCTCAAGGCAGGAATGCTAACATGCATCATTAGGGTATAGGGATGCGTACATTCAGCTGTAATAAGTGTTGCCAAACACTGTTTACAGTTGGTTTTCAGCAACATGAAATGTATGAGAGATCCATTTCTTCAAGATCCTTGACAGTACTGGGTTGTCAGTCTTTTTAGTTTTAGCAACTTAGTTGGTGCATTTAGATATATTATCGTAATTTTGCCTTTTTCCGATGACTCATGAGATTAATCACCTTTTCAAATGTGCATTAAATTGAGTGTTTTGATTTCACATCCCTCATCTCCAGGAGCCCTGGACAGTCCTCTAGAATACACACTTTGATGTTAGCCCTGTGACTCAAGGCAGCTCAGATGTATGAAGGAATTGCCCATGTTTGGGGTTTCATCTGTGCTCTTGTACAGCCCCCATCCCAGCTGAGGGAATGTCCTGCGCACTGTAGCAGTTACTTTGTGACCGTCTGCCTCTTGCCCATTCCCTCAATCCCATAATGTCATTCCTGCTGCTCTGCTTACTCTCTAATTTGTAAATCAACCTGTTGAATGTACAGATTTTTTGAGCTGGAATAAGTCGTTTACCCTGCTACGTGATGAGATCTGTCCCCAAGCGAAAGACTCCAGTGCTTTTCTCTATTTCTTGTATTTGTCTTTATTTCTAGGTCTTATGACAACCATTCTCCTGTTTGTCCACGTTGGTCTGCCTTTAAGCTACCTCTGAATTCACAGTTCATTCCAGACCTGTCCACGTGGAAGTGAGGCAAATTTGGCATTAGGGTCAGCTTTCAGAATCAATGTGTTGAGAGGGGTCTATAGTAGTTTTTGAAATGACCCTATTCAGTAGGAACTTCAATATAAATCTCCACTTCTTTGCAGCTATGAACTTTTAACCCCTTTCATCTTGACCAAAGGAAAAAGCAAAGGGGCAGTTTTCTTGCCCAAGTATATTAATTCAAGGGGGAAAAGGTCTTGGTTTATGCTCAGTAATTTAACGTCAAACAAAATCATTACTTTCCTAATCTAAATTATAGTTTTGCTATCTTGGAAAACTGACTCAAAAAAATTCCACCCTTCAGCATAAAAGTACTTCTATAGTATGGTAACAGATCTGATGTGGAGGCCTTTGTGTTCATTCTGATGAATAAAAAAGTATACTCATAGTCTGGTATTAAGGATATCAGACAAAATCAGGACTTTCCTTCAGCATTTACTTGGGTGGTCTTTAATCCATCTAATTCTTTGAGTCTCTGCTATTAAGCATGGAGAAACACTTTTTCACCACACTGCTCACTGGGCTGCCTTGCCTTACAAACTAAATCAGTCAGATATCTAAGTGAGAATACATAGAAGACCCGCAGAGGTGTACACATAGAAACAAGGACCCTGTTGCTTGGGTCTGTCTGGCATAGCACACGGAGGTTCTTGTCACACTCGGTGTGTGACGCAGTGCAATTCTGCCAATGTCTGCATGCTGACAGACAAGACACTTAACGCTAGGTCATCTTAACAGGATTTATTTTTAAAATGATTGGTTGCTTGCCTTTCAAAATAATCACAACTTCAACATTTCTTTTAAATTGAAACATTTGTTTAGATACTCGTCCCCTTTTGTTTATTTATCTATTTTTCACATGCACGTGGGCTTTCTCTAGTCCTGGAGAGCAGGAGCTACTCTCTAGCCATGGTGCACAGGCCTCTCATTGGCTTCTCTTGTTGCAGAGCCAGGTTCTAGTCGCAAGGGCTTCAGCAGTCAAGCACAGGGGCTCGAGGACCTTAGAGCATGCAGGCTCAGTAGCTGCAGCTTGCAGGCTCTGGAGCACAGCCTCAGTAGTTGTGGCACACAGGCTTAGTTGCTCTGTGGCTTGTTTAGTCTTCTTGGACCAAAGATCGAACCTGTGTCCTGGAATTGGCAGGCAGATTCTTATCCACTGTGCCACCAAGAAAGTCCTGTGTTGATGTATCTTTATTGTTACCAAAACAAACAAAAATAATACAAGAAAAATTACATCAACAGTAAATGCTATTTTAGTCCCAAATAATAATATTTGATTAACCAATTCATTACTAAAAACTCTGTGTTAAGAAAATATAGACCTAGATCCAAAAGCTCAGGGGAGGGCTAATTCTAGAAAACATGTACACCGAAGTAATGACTTTGGGGGTGTAACACGCTGATGCATATGTGCTTAGTCGCTACGTCATGTCTGACTCTTTGCCACCATATGGACTGTAGCCCACCAGGCTCCTCTGTTCGTGGAATTTCCCAGGCAGGTCTACTGGAGCAGGTTGCCATTTCCTTCTCAACTGTTGAGGATCTTCCCAACCGAGGGATCAAACCCATGTCTCATGTGGCTCCTGCATTGGCAGGCAAGTTCTTTACCACTGAGCCACCTGGGAAGCCCAACCTTTTGATATTTGTACTTTTAACTTCATATTCATGTAAACATAGATTTCCCAATAGCTTTCTTATCTGAGGTCTCATTCTCTGATGATAGATCCATCACTGGTGGTTAACCCTGAGTGCTGACCACATGGTCATAGCTCCAGAAAGCCACATTGCAAAGGGGGAGCATATGCCTTTCAAACTCATAACATCTTATACTCTGTTGACTGTTTTCAGTTACATATTTCAGTTTGAAACCAGAAAATCAGTGGGATGTGTATTTTATGAAATGCCCAGTTTTTTATGTGACTCCCTGTTTTCAGTCACAATTTCTACTGTAACAAATATTCTGTGTAGAGGATGATTAAAAGAACTTTAAAATCCCAGGTCCACCATTTACTTTCTTTGTAAATTTGAGCCTCTTTTACACATAGAGAAGCAGAGAAAAATAAGCAAATCATAACTCCTGGAGGCATTCGAGTCCTTGGCTTCACTGGTTCTCACAGTCATTTGTGTTTGTTCCCTCCTGGGCTTTGATTATTGCACCCCCACCCCCAAGTCTGTGAGCTGATAATTCTCCTGTCCTTTCTATAGTGTAGGGTGGATTTCTGCTGCTTATGATAACTCACATGAGCTATGTTTAATGATAAAAGTATATATTCATATTTACCCCTGTCCCCTGATTTCCTTTTTGCTTTATTATTATTGAATTCCTTTGTATTTCAGAGCTGTGTGACATAAGAGGACAGATTGACAAGTTGAATTTCCAGGTTTCTTCAGTGTTCTTATGTAACATGGTTTACAAAAATCTTTAAACACGAGATCATTCTCATGCAGTCTCATTGCTCTGAATCCTAAAATAGTACTAAAATATTACAGTAATCCTAGACTTTATGAGGGTAAGTACAGGAAATTGGTCCTAAAGGGTGCAAGAGCTACACCACCCACTATCATGGGAGATATTTTTAAAAAGACATATCTTCTCATTATACATGGAATAAAACTTATGAAAAAACTTCATGTTGCAAATGTGACGACTCATATCATCATCATCATGAACCGGGTTCTTATCGTAGACCTATAACCATCCCTCCATTTCTGTGAAGGTTAGATTTTTAGTTTGATTATTCTCGAGTTATTAGAAAGTAGCTCATCTGATCCTTGCTTCATGATTTTTTTTTTCTTTTTGAGGAAAGTTCACATCACATAAAATTTTCTCAAAAGAGTTAGAAATGGGTAGCAGAAAATAAAGAAAGTCATACATGGGAAATGCTATCCAGAGCGTAAGTCACTAGACAGCAGCATTTCCATGTTAGGACTTTCATGGCCCCTTTCTCTATAAAAACATATTTAAAATTGTATTTTAGGACTTTGTTGGTGAAAGACAAATATACCACTATATGATAAACATTTTTGTGATCCCAAAGTTCATATTTTTTCTTCTAATTAGTATTGTCATCGACCTCTAAAAGTACAGTGAGCCCTGGGCACTGTGTCTGCTGTGGTTGTTGGGGCTGTGAGCCCCAAACAGCAGATCACCTATCGCTAAGTGCACTCATCCACTCCAGTTTTCTTGTCTAGAGAATCCCAAGGACACAGGAGCCCAGAGGGTTCCAGTCCATAGGGTTGCAAAGAGTCAGACATGACTGAAGTGACCTGGCACGCACAGGATGCATTTAGATCAGGTTTTCACACAAGGAGACACCGTCTGAAGTAATGGAGGAGTGGAACACAAAACAGGTCAGTTTTCATAGACAGAGAAAGATAGTAGGACTCTGCCTTGTGAGAGAAGACTTTGGTCTGGTTTTAAGAGACGGGATGGAAGTGGCAGGAGGAGGGAAGTCCCAAGAATATAGAGAAATGCTTAAAAATGGAGCAGATAGGAGGGTGAGGAGAATGACTAAACACAAAACCAGAATCTGATCTCAGTGCCCTCCAAGGTTAAAACAGAGTCATGCATGTTGGAAATGACTCTAGGCTTAATAGTGCTTAGAGAAGAAATTTCTTTATTTATATAAACAGAATAATTTGTGGTAAAGTGTCCATCTGTCTGCTTTTTGCCTTCTCTCAATGAGGAAAGTTACCCTCTGTACAACTGCAACTCTAAGAAGATCACTATTTTTTATTTTGTATTTTCCCTAGCATACCTTTAAACTAACTTCATAAGCTTTTTACTTGCAAATCTTTTAATCAAAGGCATGTGAAAGAGTGATGTGTTAGTGGAGATTGGAAAGCATACTACTCCTTTCATCTGTGAGAAATTATAAGTCATGGCTCTTGTTGAACATTCTTGCCTTCATTCCTGCTGAAAATTATGCCAAAACATTGCAGGAGTATGTGTAGAGGGTGGGGGAAGTTTTAGTTCAACTTTTAAACAAGTTTATCAAGGTGTCTTTGTGAGAATTTGAAAGCTTGATGTACCATAAATGTGTTGTCGTTCAATACAATCAGAGTTGTGTCAGAGCATGAGGACTCACTTTCTTATTCGCTAATAAAAACCCAACTCTCCTATATTTCAGAGCATGCCCTTTGCCTTAAAATAAAAATTGATTTTAATTGGTTTCCTTTCAATCAAAATCAATGAATTGATTTCCATTCAGGCATCGCATTGCCATTGATGAGATGGTGAAATTTCATCTGGATTACTGTCAGTTTCCAAGGTCTTGTGTGTGTGACCATGGAAATAGTGGTATCTCTTTCTGTGGGTTACAGAGGAGATGCTTTGGGTAAATTACTTTTGTCTAAACAGACTTCTGCCTTTTGCTCTGTTGCTCATCAGGCAAGGGGATCAGGAAATCGACTAGACGGCTGATGTTTCTGACATGTGGACCACAAGCTGATGTGAATGGTATCAGCATGATGCTCGTCAACTTGAATGACTGAATAGTTTCTTGGCAATTTCAGCAGGTCCTGTTTCTCTATTGACAAAAGGAACATGTAAAATCCAGGCATGTTTGGTCACTGACACTAAATTTTGATATGTATCCAATTATTCTGGAGTAAGATGCTGCAGTGTTCCCCAAACTTGGAAAACAAAGCCTCAGCTTAAACCTTAAGTGAACTGCTTTAGTTTAGCTTGTTGGGGTAACACAGAAACTCATGTGGCAATATGTCCAAGAGGATGTGTTTTTAGGGGAGAGAGGGACACAGTTCACAGTTGTCAAGTTCTCTCTCTAAGGTAGTTGGCCATGCATAGATGCCGCCAGCCTTTGAAAAGTCTATACCACTTTCATGAGAAACAGAAAGGAAAGTTTCATCATCTATGGACTTTTTTCTCTCATGTTTTTTCTTTCTCTTTGATGGCTTGTTTGCACCATCATCGTTCCAATAATCTGAATTGCAGAGATGCTTTCCTACCTATTGTTTATATGCATATCTTTATGCTGGGAATAAAAGCATACACTGATAGAAACTCTGATTTTACTATAGCATTTGGCTTACAGAGGTTCACTTTCCAAATAAATGTTAATTGGTTTATGTATGCATAGCATGTAAGCTTCTGATATTCTTTTAGGGTATTCTGAAGGACTTATGACTTTCCTGCATGTATCATTTCAGTATCAGTCCAGTTGCTCAGTCGTGTCCGACTCTTTGTGATCCCATGAACTGCAGCACACCAGGCCTCCCTGTCCAACACCAACTCCCGGAGTTCACCCAAATTCATGTCTGTTGAGTCGGTGATGCCATCTAACCATCTCATCCTCTGTTGTTCCCTTCTGCCTTCAATCTTTCTCAACATCAGGATCTTTTCAAATTAGTGAGCTCTTCTCATCAGATGGTCAAAATATTGAAGTTTCAGCTTCAGCATCAGTCCTTCCAATGAATACCTAGGACTGATTTCCTTTAGGATGGACTGGTTGGATTTCCTTGCAGTCCAAGTGACTCTCAAGAGTCTTCTCCAACACCACAGTTCAAAAGCATCAATACTTCTGTGCTCAGCTTTCTTTATAGTCCAGTTCTCACATCCATACATGACTACTGGAAAATCCATAGCTTTGACTAGACAGACCTTTGTTGACAAAGTAATGTCTCTGCTTTTTAATATGCCGTCTAGGTTGGTCATAACTTTCTTCCAAAGAGTAAGCATCTTTTAATTTCATGGCTGCAGTCACCGTCTGCAGTGATTTTGGAGCCCAAAAAAATAAAGTCAGCCGCTGTTTCCCCATCTATTTGCCATGAAGTGATGGCAATTCAGACATCCTTAAGGATTTTCTCAATACTTTTGACAAAATACCTTGAGTCAAAGGATGTAGTGTGAAGTGCTCCAAACACCACATATTGGATAAAATCTGAAGCTGTGGAGACTGCTGATGGTAATCTTCATTCAGCTGTTTTTCCAAAGTTAAAACCAAACCTGCAAAGTCTTATGTTCCTTTTACAGTTTTTATGGGCAGGTAAAAAATGTTGCAGCATGAAATTAAAAGACGCTTACTCCTTGGAAGAAAAGTTTGACCAACCTAGATAGCATATTCAAAAGCAGAGACATTACTTTGCCAACTAAGGTCTGTCTAGTCAAGGCTATGGTTTTTCCAGTAGTCATGTATGGATGTAAGAGTTGGACTGTGAAGAAGGCTGAGCACTGAAGAATTGATGCTTTTGAAGTGTGGTGTTGGAGAAGACTCTTGAGAGTCCCTTGGACTGCAAGGAGATCCAACCAGTCCATTCTGAAGGAGATCAGCCCTGGGATTTCTTTGGAAGGAATGATGCTAAAGCTGAAGCTCCAGTACTTTGGCCACCTCATGCGAAGAGTTGACTCATTGGAAAAGACTCTGATGCTGGGAGGGATTAGGGGCAGGAGGAGAAGGGGACGACAGAGGATGAGATGGCTGGATGGCATCATGGACGTGATGGAAGTGAGTCTGAGTGAACTCCAGGAGTTGGTGATGGACAGGGAGGCCTGGCGTGCTGCAATTCACGGGGCCACAAAGAGTCAGACATGACTAAGCGACTGAATTGAACTGAACTGAAAAAATGTTGGATTGTTTTTCATAATATTTAATTTGACAAAATCACATTTGTTTTCACCAAAAGAGGAATGCACTTTTCATTTACTGTATCATTTCACTTTTCTTTCTTATGATTCTTTTTTCCCAAGCAAACAGATTTTGCCATCAGATGCCCACTAGCTGGCTGCTCTTGAGCTGTGATGGATTACTTCCATAGGTACTATTTCTTACTTAATTAACTGGTCTTAGCTGGTGGTGTTTTTTAGGGCAAGTTAGAAGAGAAACAGTGGTTAAACCATTTACCCAAACAGGTGATGACACCGCATGTTTTTTTTAAAGTTCGTTATGTACACACAAGGTTGTATTTTGGGAGCATGAATGTGTGTGAGCTTGTTTGTTTCTACTTGAAACTCTTTCTCTCTCTGCCTGGCTGACTGCCATCTTCATGCCAGTCTCTATGGCAACTTTCTCAAGGATAAAATAACAGAAATGTGAGGAGACGCCTGTCCACAGACAAGGCTGCCAGACTCTGCCAAAATTCTGACTAGTCCCTGTTCCACAAGGGTGAGGCAAGTTACTGGCATGCTGGATCCTCCAGTTCTGGAAGGAAAGTGAAAGAATGTCTTCTGACCGGTCCTCCCACAGACTGGAATGTACATGCAGAACCCACATGTCTCCACATTATTTTGTCCTTCCTAACCGCTTCAAATAATGGGAGTATTTTATATCTAACATTTACTTTTGGTTGATATTTGAAACTTTGCCCTCACAGAGACAAGTATCTGATACAGTATGTTTAAAATCCAATCAGGACATGATTTAAAAATCTTTAAATCACTTTCATGAAAAGTTGACTAAGTAATTCATTTCTTAACACTTTGTCCTATCCTGCTTTCATGAAAAGGATGCATCAGCTTGCCTTTTTACTGAATTATGATGGATTCATGCATGTTTCTCCAAGAAATTAAGATTATTTGTTGAAAGATATTGCTATGGACTGAATATTTGCACCATCCTTCCCTTCCTCAATTCATGTATTGAAATCCTAACCCCCAGAGTAATGATGTCAGGAGGTGGGCATTTGGGAGGTACTCAGGTCACCAGGGTGAAGTACTGATTGGGATTAGTACCCTTGTAAAAGATGCTCCAGACAGATTCCCTCAGCCCCTCCCCAACAAGAGGGGCACAACAAGAAGGCTTTGAGCCAGGGCCCTCATGGAAAACGTGACTATGCTGACACCTTGAGCTTGGACTCTGGCCTTGAGAACTATAAGAGATAAATTTCTATTCTTTATAAGATATTCCATTATGATATTTTGTTGTAACAGTCTGAATAGCTTAAAACAGATATGTACATAGTATATATCACTGATTCTCAATCAGGGACAACTTTTCCCCCATGATGCACTTGGCAGTATCCAAAGATGTTTTTGATTGTCAGAACTGGGGCCATGTTACTAGTATCTAGTGGGTAGTGTCCATGGATGCTTCTAATGGGGATTTATCTGTGGTTCAGTGGTTAAAACTGTGTTTCCAGTGTGGGGAGTCAGGTTCAATCCCTGGTTGGGGAGTTAAATCCTGCATGCTTCACATCACAGCCCAAATAATAATAATAATCAATAAACATTCTGTCATGCACAGAAAAGTTCCCACAGCATGGTTTACAGGCCTACATTGTTATGTAATTAAATGCCGTGGTTGAGAAACAATGGTGTATATATACAAAGGTAATATTTATGTTGTATATGTATATACATACAGATGGGTTTTAAATAAAAATTATAATGTGCAGCGTGCTCAGAGAGGAGTAGACTATGTGAAGGCACCTTTTTAATCTAATTTGATTTTGCTCCATCTGCTCAGCTGGTAACTAGAATTCTCATAAAAGTCTTGAATCCAGATTTATCTATTCAAGTTTTTTAAGCTATCCAATACTGCTATTGTTTTTTGTTTGTTTGTTTGTTTTCAACTACAAAAAGATTACCTGAGAACACCAGACCTTCTCTAGGGAGTGGAAACTATATATGGTTTACTCTGTCTCTAGGAATAATTTCTATGCAATGAACTATAATATAGAAAATGTCTTGGTATTAACAATCAATTATTTTCCAATAGGAACTTGTAGAACACTTAGTAAGTTTTGCTGAGGAAATGTTTCTGATCCACAGAACCTAGATTGCTCATTTCTTCATCAAAGTCCTGCTAATGCGCTTCATACTGTGCGTCTTATTTCTACCCAATATTGTCCAGCAGTTTCCTAAGGTCAAGTTTTTTTTTTTTAACAATTATGGAAAATTCTGAATTTCTGGTTGTACAAATGTAAAGCTCACTTTAAACACAAATCAAAGAAATATTGTTACGTTAAGCAGTGCTACTAAAAGCACGGTTACCTGAACTGCCAAAGTAACACTGGTCTGAGATGACTTAGGTATAGAAGTTGAAAGTGAGCTTTTAGAAACTTCTAGAGAAGTTTAACCATGTACATGTCACCAAATAATTTGCAAATTCACAAAGAGGATCACAGAAGGTCAGTAGCTAAAAATTAGTGCAATCACATGAACTCACATGGGAGATCACATATTGGTCTATGATAAATTAGAGATTTTTAAAAAAACCTACAACTTCACTATTAATATTTTTAAAAGTAATATAAAATATCTTATAGTGGAGGCTTCCCTGCAATTCAGTGGTTAAGACTCTGCATTTTAAAAATATATATATATGCTTCTTTTATTACCTGGAAATGACCTCATATTTCATTTATGCATAGGTCAGTTCTGTTCATATCTGGTTAAGTTAGCCCTGTGTTTTGTTTTGTTTTTAATTTATTTATTTTAATTGAAGGCTAATTACTTTACAATATTGTAGTGGTTTTTGCCATACATTGACATGAATCAGCCATGGGTGTACATGTGTTCCCATCCTGAACCCCCCTCTCACCTCCCTCTCCATCCCATCCCTCAGGGTCATCCCAGTGCACCAGCCCTGAGCACCCTGTCTCATGTATCGAACCTGTACTGGTGATCTGTTTCACATATGATAATATACATGTTTCAATGCTATTCTTTCAAATCATCCCACCATTGCCTTCTCCCAGAGTCCAAAAGTGTGTTCTTTATATCTGTGTCTCTTTTGCTGTCTCACATTCAGTTCACTTCAGTTCAGTTGCTCAGTCATGTCCGACTCTTGGCGACCCCATGAATCATAGCATGCCAGGCCTCCCTGTCCATCACCAGCTCCCAGAGTTCACTCAAACTCATGTCCATCAAGCTGGTGATGCCATCCAGCCATCTCATCCTCTATCGTCCCCTTCTTCTCGTGCCCCTAGTCCCTCCCAGCATCAGGGTCTTTTTGAATGAGTCAACTCTTTGCATAAGGTGGCCAAAGTATTGGAGTTTCAGCTTTAGCATCATTCTTTCCAAAGAAATCCCAGGGCCGATCTCCTTCAGAATGGACTGGTTGGATCTCCTTGCTGTCCAAGGGACTCTCAAGAGTTTTCTCCAACACCACAGTTCAAAAGTATTAATTCTTCGGCGCTCAGCCTTCTTCACAGTCCAACTCTCACATCCATACATGACCACAGGAAAAACCGTAGCCTTGACTAGACGGACCTTAGTCAGCAGAATAATGTCTCTGCTTTTGAGTATACTGTCTAGGTTGGTCATAACTTTTCTTCCAAGGAGTAAGCGTCTTTTAATTTCATGGCTGCAGTCACCATCTGCAGTGATTTTGGAGCCCCCCAAAATAAAGTCTCACACAGTTTCCACTGTTTCCCCATCTATTCCCCATGAAGTGATGGGACCAGATGCCATGATCTTCGTTTTCTGAATGTTGAGCTTTAAGCCAACTTTTTCACTCTCCTCTTTCACTTTCATCAAGAGGCTTTTTAGTTCCTCTTCACTTTCTGCCATAAGGGTGGTGTCATCTGCATATCTGAGGTTATTGATATTTCTCCCAACAATCTTGATTCCAGNCCAGATGCCATGATCTTCGTTTTCTGAATGTTGAGCTTTAAGCCAACTTTTTCACTCTCCTCTTTCACTTTCATCAAGAGGCTTTTTAGTTCCTCTTCACTTTCTGCCATAAGGGTGGTGTCATCTGCATATCTGAGTTATTGATATTTCTCACATTAGGGTCATCATTACCATCTTTCTAAATTCCATATATATGTGTTAATATGCTGAATTGGTGTTTTTCTTTCTGAGTTACTTCATTCTGTATCATAGGCTCCAGTTTCATCCACCTCATTAGAACTGATTCAAATGCATTCTTTTTAATAGCTGAGTAATATTCCATTGTGTATATGTACCCAGCTTTCTTAACCATTCTTCTGCTGATGGACCCCTAGGCTGCTTCCATGTCCTGGCTGTTGTAAACAGTGCTACGATGAACACTGGGGTACATGTGTCTCTTTCAATTCAGGTTTCCTCGGTTTGTATGCCTAGCAGTGGGATTGCTGTCTTGTATGGCAGTTCTATTTCTAGTTTTTTTAAGGAATCTCCACACTGTTCTTCATAGTGGCTGTACTAGTTTGCATTCCCATCAACAGTGTAGGAGGGTTCCCTTTTCTCCACACCCTCTCCAGCATTTATTGTTTGTAGAGTTTTGGATAGCAGCCATTCTGACTGGCATGAAATGGTACCTCATTGTGGTTTTGATTTGCATTTTTCTGATAATAAGTGATATTGAGCATCTTGTCATTTGTTTGTTAGCCATCTGTATGTCTTCTTTGGCGAAATATCTGTTTAGTTTTTTGGCCCATTTTTTAAAATTGATTTTTATTTTTTAGTTTGTTTTGCTTTACAATACTGTATTTGTTTTGCTATACATTGACATGAATCAGCCACGAGTGTACATGAACTCCCAATCTCGACCCCCACTGCCCCCCTCCCGCCCCACACCTTCTCTCTGGATTATCCCTGTGCATCAGTCCCAAGCATCCTGCATCCTGCATCAAACCTAGACTGGTGATTCGTTTCACTTATGATATCATACATGTTACACTGCCACTCTGCCAACTCATCCCACCCTCTCCCTCTCCCACAGAGTCCAAAAGGCCGTTCTATACATCTGTGTCTCTTTTGCTGTCTTGCGTACAGGTTTATCATTACCATCATTCTAAATTCCATATATATGTGTAAGTATACTGTATTGATGTTTTTCTTTCTGGCTTACTTCACTCTGTATAATCGGCTCCAGCGTCATCCACCTCATTAGAACTGATTCAAATGTATTCTTTTTAATAGCTGAGTAATACTCCATTGTGTATATGTACCACAGCTTTCTTATCCATTCATCTGCTGATGGACATCTAGGTTGCTTCCATGTCCTGGCTATTATAAACAGTGCCGCAATGAACATTGGGGTACACGTGTCTCTTTCAATTCTGGTTTCCTCGGTGTGTATGCCCAGCAGTGGGATCGCTGGATCATAAGGCAGTTCTATTTGCAATTTTTTAAGGAATCTCCACACTGTTCTCCATAGTGGCTGTGCTAATTTGCGTTCCCACCAACAGTATAAGAGGGTTCCCTTTTCTCCACACCCTCTTCAGCATTTATTGCTTGTTGACTTTTGGATCGCAGCCATTCTGACTGGTGTGAAATGGTACCTCATTGTGGTTTTGATTTGCATTTCTCTGATAATGAGTGATGTTGAGCATCTTTTCATGTGTTTGTTAGCCATTCATATGTCTTTTTTTGATTGAGTCGTTTATTTTTCTGGAATTGATCGGCAGGAGCTGCTTGTATATTTTTGAGATTAATTACTTGTTTCATTTGCTATTATTTTCTCCCATTCTGAGGGCTGTCTTTTCACCTTGCTTATAGTTTCCTTCATTGTGCGAAAGCTTTTAAGTTTAATTAGTCCCTTTTGTTTATTTTTGCCTTTATTTCCATTACTCTGGGAGGTGGATCATAGAGGATCTTGTGTGATTTATGTCAGAGAGTGTTTTGTCTATGTTTTCCTCTAAGAGTTTTATAGTTTCTGGTCTTACATTTAGATCTTTAATCCATTTTGAGTTTATTTTTGTGAATGGTGTTAGAAAGTGTTCTAGTTTCATTCTTTTACAAGTAGTTACCCGTTTTCCAAGCACCACTTGTTAAAGAGATTGTCTTTT
Organism: Aepyceros melampus; assembly: GCA_006408695.1. Lineage (NCBI taxonomy): Eukaryota > Metazoa > Chordata > Mammalia > Artiodactyla > Bovidae > Aepyceros > Aepyceros melampus. Next base: position 237,587 of record SJXQ01003430.1, read on the forward strand.
CTCCATTGTATATTCTTGCCTCCTTTGTCAAAGATTAGGTATCCATAGGTGTGTGGATTTATCCCTGGACTTCCTATTTTGTTCCATTGATCTATATTTTAGTCTTTCTGCCAGTACCATACAGTCTTCATGACTGTAGCTTTGTAGTATAGTCTGTAGTCAGAGAGGTTGATTCCTCTAGTTCCATCCTTCTTTCTCGAGATTGCTTTGGCTATTCAAAGTTTTTTGTATTTCCATACAAATTGTGAAATTATTTGTTCTAGCTCAGTGAAAAATACCGTTGGTAGCTTGATAGGGATTGCCTTGAATCTATAGATTGCTTTGGGTAGTATACTCATTTTCACTGTATGCATTCTTCCAATCCATGAACATGGTATATTTCTCTATCTATTTGTGTCATCTTTGATTTCTTTCATCAGTGTTTTATAGTTTTCTATATGTAGATCTTTTGTTTCTTTAGGTAGATTTATTCCTAAGTATTTTATTCTTTTCATTGAAGTGGTAAAGGGAATTGTTTCCTTAATTTCTCTCTCTATTCTCTCATTGTTAGTGTATAGGAATGCAAAGGATTTCTGTGTGTTGATTTTATATCCTGCAGTTTTACTGTATTCATTGATTAGCTCTCGCAATTTTCTGGTGGAGTCTTTAGGGTTTTCTATGTAGAGGATCATGTCATCTGCAAGCAGTGAGAGTTTTACTTCTTTTCCAATCTGGATTCCTTTTATTTCTTTTTCTTCTCTGATTGCTGTGGCTAAAACTTCCAAAACTTGTTGAATGGTAGTGGTGAGAGTGGGCACCCTTATCTTGTTCCTGACTTTAAGGGAAATGCTTTCAATTTTTCACCATTGAGGAGAATGTTTGCTGTGGGTTTATCATATATGGCTTTTATTATGTTGAGGTATGTTCCTTCTATTCCTGCTTTCTGGAGAGTTTTTATTATAAATTGATGTTGAATTTTGTCAAAGGCTTTCTCTGCATCTATTGACATACTCATATGGTTTTTATCTTTCAATTTGTTAATGTGGTATATCACATTGATTGATTTGTGAATGTTGAAGAATACTTGCATCCCTGGGATAAAGCCCACTTGATCATGATATATGATCCTTTTAACATGTTGTTGGATTCTGTTTGCTAAAATTTTGTTAAAGATTTTTGCATCTATGTTTATCAGTGATATTGGCCTGTAGTTTTCTGTTTTTGTGGCAACTTTGTCTAGTTTTGGTATTAGGGTGATGGTGGCCTCATAGAATGAGTTTGGAGGTTTACCTTCCTCTGCAATTTTCTGGAAGAGTTTGAGTAGGACAGATGTTAGCTCTTCTCTAAATTTTTGGTAGAATTTAGCTGTGAAGCTTTCTGGTCCTGGGCTTTTTTTCATTGGAAGATTTCTGATTATAGTTTCAATCACTGTACTTGTGATGGGTCTGTTAAGATTTTCTATTTCTTCCTAGTTCAGTTTTTGAAAGTTATACTTTTCTAAGAATTTGTCCATTTCTTTCAAGTTGTCCATTTTATTGGCATATAGTTGCTGATAGTAGTCTCTTATGATCCTTTGTATTTCTGTGTTTTCTGTTGTGATTTCTCCATTTTCATTTCTAATTTTGTTGATTTGATTCTTCTCCCTTTTTTTCTTGATGAGTCTCACTAATGATTTGTCTATTTTATTTATCTTCTCAAAGAACCAGCTTTAGCTTTGTGGATTTTTGCTATGGTCTCCTTTGTTTCTTTTTCGTTTATTTCTGCCCTAATTTTTATGATTTCTTTCCTTCTAACAACTCTGGGGTTCTTCGTTCTTCTTTTTATAGTTTCTTTAGGTGTAGAGTTGGGTTATTTGATTATTTTCTTGTTTCTTGAGATAAGCTTGTATTGCTAGGAACCTTCCCCTTAGCACTGTTTTACTGAATCCCATAGGTTTTGGGTTATTGTGTGTTCATTTTTATTCATTTCTATGCATATTTTGATTTCTTTTTTTTATTTCTTATGTGATTTGTTGGTTATTCATAAGCATGTTATTTAGCCTCCATATGTTTGTGTTTTTAATAGTTTTTTTTTCCCTGTAGTTGACATCTGATCTTACTGCATTGTGATCAGAAAAGATGCTTGGAATGATTTCATTGGTGTTTTTTTAAATTTACCAAGGCTAGAGTTATAGCCCAGGATGTGATCTGTCCCAGAGAAGGTTCTGTGTGCACTTTAGAAGAAAGTGAAATTCATTGTTTTGGTGTGAAATGTCCTATAGATATCAATTAGATCTAACTGTTCCATTGTATCATTTAAAGTTTTTGTTTCCTTGATAATGATCTGTTTAGTTAATCTGTCCATAGGTGTGAGTGGGGTATTAAAGTCTCCCACTATTATTGTGTTACTGTCTCCCCTTTCGTACTTGATAATATTTTCCTTACATATTGTGGTGCTCCTATATGGGGTGCATATATATTTATAATTGTTATATCTTCTTCTTGGATTGATCCTTTGATCATTATGTAATGTCCTTGTTTGTCTCTTTTCACGGCTTTTACTTCAAAGTCTATTTTATCTGTTTTGAGTATAGCTACTCCTGCTTTCTTTTGGCCTCCATTTCCATGAAATATCTTTTTCCAGCCCTTCATTTTCAGTCTGTATGTGTCCCTTGTTTGGAGGTAGGGGTCTTGTTTTTGTATCCATTCAGCCAGTCTTTGTCTTTTGGTTGGGGCATTTAAGCCATTTACATTTGTTAATTATTGATAAGTATGATCCCATTGCCATTTACTTTGTTGTTTTGAGTTCAAGTTTATAAACCTTTTCTGCATTTCCTATCTAGAGATCCTTTAACTTTGTTGGAGAGCTGGTTTGGTGATGCTGAATTCTCTCAGCTTTTGCTTGTCTGTGAATCTTTTGATTTCTGTTTCATATTTGAATGAGATCCTTGCTGGGTGTAGTAAACTGGTTTGTAGGTTTTTCTGTTTAATCACTTTAAGTATGTCCTGCCATTCCCTTCTGGCCTGAAGAGTTACTATTGAAAGGTCAGCTGTTATCCTTATGGGAATCCCCTTGTGTGCTATTTATTGTTTTACCCTTGCTGCTTTTAATATTTGTTCCTTCTGTTTGATCTTTGTTAATTTGAGTAATATATCTTGGGGTGTTTCACCTTGGTTTTATCTTGTTTGGGACTCTCTGGGTGTCTTGGACTTGGGTGGCTATTTCCTTCCCCATTTTAGGGAAGTTTTCAACTATTATCTCCTCAAGTATTTTCTCATGGCCTTTCTTTTTGTCTTCTTCTTCTGTAACTCCTATGATTCGAATGTTGGGGCGTTTGACATTGTCCCAGAAATCTCTGAGGTTGTCCTTGTTTCTTTTAATTCTTTTTCCTTTTTTCCTCTCTGCTTCATTTATTTCCACCATTCTATCTTCCACCTCACTTATCCTTTCTTCTGCCTCAGTTATTCTACTGTTGGTTCCCTCCAGAGTGTTTTTGATCTAAGTTATTGCATTATTCATTACTGATTGACTCTTTTTTATTTCTTCTAGGTCCTTATTAAACTTTTTCTTGCATCTTTTCAGTCCTTGCCTCCAGACTATCTGTAACTCCATTTTGTTTTCAAAATTTTGCATCATTTTTACTATCCTTATTTTGAATTCTTTTTCAGGTAGGCTTCCTATCTCCTCCTCTTTGGTTTGATTTGGTGGGCATTTATCATGTTCCTTTAAAAGTAAAAGTAAAGTGAATTTGCTCAGTCGTGTCTGACTCTTTGTGACTCCAGAGACTGTCTAGTCTACCAAGCTCCTCCATCCATGGGATTTTCCAAGCAAGAGTGCTGGAGTGGGTTGCTATTTCCTTCTCCAGGGGATCTTCCCACCCAGGAATCGAACCTGGGTCTCCCTCATTGCAGGCAGACGCTTTACCTGCTGAATATTTCTCTGCCTTTTCATCTTGTTTAGGTTGCTGTGTTTGGGGTGGCCTTTCTGTATGTGGTAGTTTGTGGTTCCTCTTTATTGTGGAGGTTCCTCCCTCTGGGTGGGGTTGGATGACTGGCTTGTCAAGGTTTCCTGGTTAGGGAAGCTTGAGTCAGTTCTGGTATGTGGAGCTGGATCTCCTTTCTCTGGTGTGCAATGAAGTGTCCAGTAGTGAGTTTTGAGGTGTTTATGGGTTTGGTGTGACTTTTGGCCACCTGTATTTTAATGCTCAGGGTTATGTTCCTGTGTTGGAGAATTAGCTTGGTATGCCTTGCTCTGAAACTTGTTGGCTCTTGGGTGGAGCTTGGTTTCAGTGTAGGTATGAGGCCTTGGGATGAGCTCTTGGCAGTTAATATTCCCTGGAGTCAGGAGTTTTCTGGAGTTCTCAAGTTTTGGATTTAAGCCTCCTGCCTCTAGCTTTCAGTCTATTCTTATAGTAGTCTCAAGACTTCTCCATCCATACAGCACCAATGATAAAATGTCTATGTTAATGGTGAAAATATTCTCCACAGTGAGGGACACCCAGAGAGGTTCACAGAGTTACATGGAGAAGAGAAGAGGGAGGAGGGAGATAGAGGTGACCAGGAGGAGAAGAGGCAGGGTCAAAGGGGAGAGAACAATCTAGCCAGTAGTCAATTCCCTATTTGCTTTCCACAGTCTGGAACCCTCAAAGAAGTTCACAGTGTTACATAGAGAAGAAAGGCGGGACGAAGGAGACAGAGGTGACCAGGAGGAGAAGAGAGGGAGTCAAAAGCAGAGAGACCAATCTAGCCAGTAATCAGTTCCCTAAGTTTTCTCCACAGCTCAGAACACCCAAAAAGATTCACAGAGTTGGGTAGAGAAGAGAAGGGGAAGGAAGGAGATAGAGGTGACCTGGGGGAGAAAAAGGAGAGTCAAAAGGGGGAGAGGGCAATCAAGCCAGTATCACACTCCTAAGTAAAAATGGGTACTGAAGATTGGATTCTTAAAGGTACAAAATTGATAACAAAATCCAAAAAGCAAAGATTAAAAATCTAGAGTAGAGGTTAGACTCTCAAAAATATGATATTAAAAAACAAAATCACAAAAATTATTTTAAAAATATATATGAAACTTGCTTTTAAAATAGGGTCTTTTTTTTTTTTGGCAAGGTAAGTGTAGGTTATAAAGGAGAAGGAAATGCAACCCACTCCAGTGTTCTTTCATAGAGAATCCTGTGGACAGAGGAACCTGGTGGGCTGCTATCCATAGGGTCACACAGAATCAGACATGACTGGAGTGACTTAACATGCATGCATGCATTGGAGAAGAAAATGACAACCCACTCCAATATTCTTGCCTGGAGAATCCCAGGACGGAACAGCCTGGTGGGCTGCCATCTATGGGGTTACACAGAGTCAGGCACAACTGAAGCAACTTAGCAGCACCAGGTTATAAAAATGAAAATTAAAAGAGTAATAAAGAACTATTAAAAAATTAAAAATGATAATAGTAAAATATATCTAGGAATTTCTCTGGAGCTGTTGAGGGAAGTGTGGGGTCAGTTCAGTTCTGATAGTTCCTTGTTCCAGCTTATACTTCTTCTCAAGGTCTATAGGCCCCTTCCAGTGTTCAGTTTAATTCAGTCGCTCAGTTGTGTCCGACTCTTTGCGACCCCATGAATCGTAGTACGCCAGGCCTCCCTGTCCATCACCAACTCCTGGAGTTCACTCAGACTCACGTCCATTGAGTCCATGATGCCATCCAGCCATCTCATCCTCAGTCGTCCCCTTCTCCTCCTGTCCCCAATCCCTCCCAGCATCAGGGTCTTTTCCAATGAGTCAACTCTTCGCATAAGGTGCCCAAAGTACTGGAGCTTCAGTTTTAGCATCATTCCTTCCAAAGAAATCCCAGGGTTGATCTCCTTCAGAATGGACTGGTTGGATCTCCTTGCAGTCCAAGGGACTCTCAAGAGTCTTCTCCAACACCACAGTTCAAAAGCATCAATTCTTCGGCGCTCAGCCTTCTTCACAGTCCAACTCTCACATCCATACATGACCACAGGAAAAACCATAGCCTTGACTAGACGGACCTTAGTCGGCAAAGTCATGTCTCTGCTTTTGAATATACTATCTAGGTTGGTCATAACTTTTCTTCCAAGGAGTAAGCGCCTTTTAATTTCATGGCTGCAGTCACCATCTGCAGTGATTTTGGAGCCCAAAAAAACAAAGTCTGACACTGTTTCTACTGTTTCCCCATCTATTTCCCATGAAGTGATGGGGCCAGATGCCATGATCTTCGTTTTCTGAATGTTGAGCTTTAAGCCAACTTTTTCACTCTCCTCTTTCACTTTCAACAAGAGGCTTTTTAGCTCCTCCTCACTTTCTGCCATAAGGGTGGTGTCATCTGCATATCTGAGATTATTGATATTTCTCCCAGCAATCTTGATTCCAGCTTGTGTTTCTTCCAGTCCAGCATTTCTCATGATGTACTCTGCATATAAGTTAAATAAGCAGGGTGACAATATACAGCCTTGACGTACTCCTTTTCCTATTTGGAACCAGTCTGTTGTTCCATGTCCAGTTCTAACTGTTGCTTCCTGACCTGCATACAGATTTCTCAAGAGGCAGGTCAGGTGGTCTGGTATTCCCATCTCTTTCAGAATTTTCCACAGTTTACTGTGATCCACACAGTCAAAGGCTTTGGCATAGTCAATAAAGCAGAAATAGATGTTTTTCTGGAACTCTCTTGCTTTTTCCATGATCCAGCGGATGTTGGCAATTTGATCTCTGGTTCCTCTGCCTTTTCTAAAACCAGCTTGAACATCAGGGAGTTCACGGTTCACATATTGCTGAAGTCTGGCTTGGAGAATTTTGAGCATTACTTTACTAGCATGTGAGATGAGTGCAATTGTGCGGTAGTTGGAGCATTCTTTGGCATTGCCTTTCTTTGGAATTGGGATGAAAACTGACCTTTTCCAGTCCTGTGGCCACTGCTGAGTTTTCCAGATTTGCTGGCAAATTGAGTGCAGCACTTTCACAGCATCATCTTTCAGGATTTGAAACAGCTCAACGGGAATTCCATCACCTCCACTAGCTTTGTTCGTAGTGATGCTTTCTAAGGCCCACTTGACTTCACATTCCAAGATGTCTGGCTCTAGATTAGTCAACACATCATCATGATTATCTGGGTCATGAAGATCTTTTTTGTACAGTTCTTCCGTGTATTCTTGCCACCTCTTCTTAATATCTTCTGCTTCTGTTAGGTCCAGACCATTTCTGTCCTTTATCGAGCCCATCCTTGCATGAAATGTTCTCTTGGTATCTCTAATTTTCTTGAAGAGATCTCTAGTCTTTCCCATTCTGTTCTTTTCCTCTATTTCTTTACATTGATTGCTGAAGAAGGCTTTCTTATCTCTTCTTGCTATTCTTTGGAACTCTGCATTCAGATGCTTATATCTTTCCTTTTCTCCTTTGCTTTTTGCTTCTCTTCTTTTCACAGCTATTTGTAAGGCCTCCCCAGACAGCCATTTTGCCTTTTTGCATTTCTTTTCCATGGGGATGGTCTTGATCCCTATCTCCTGTACAATGTCACGAACCTCATTCCATAGTTCATCAGGCACTCTATCTATCAGATCTAGACCCTTAAATCTATTTCTCACTTCCACTGTATAATCATAAGGGATTTGATTTAGGTCATACCTGAATGGTCTAGTGGTGTTGCCCACTTTCTTCAATTTAAGTCTGAATTTGGCAATCAGGAGTTCATGATCTGAGCCACAGTCAACTCCCAGTCTTGTCTTTGTTGACTGTATAGAGCTTCTCCATCTTTGGCTGCAAAGAATATAATCAATCTGATTTTAGTGTTGACCATCTGGTGATGTCCATGTGTAGAGTCTTCTCTTGTGTTGTTGGAAGAGGGTGTTTGCTATGACCAGTGCATTTTCTTGGCAAAACTCTATTAATCTTTGGCCTGCTTCATTCCACATTCCAAGGCCAAATTTGCCTTTACTCCAGGTGTTTCTTGACTTCCTACTTTGGCATTCCAGTCCCCTATAATGAAAAGGACATGTTTTTTGGGTGTTATTTCTTTTTTTTTTTTTGGGGTGTCATTTCTAAAAGGTCTTGTAGGTCTTCATAAAACTGTTCAACTTCAGCTTCTTCAGCCTTACTGGTTGGGGCATAGATTTGGATAACTGTGATTTTGAATGGTTTGCCTTGGAGATGAACAGAGATCATTCTGTCATTTTTGAGATTGCATCCAAGTACTGCATTTCGGACTCTTGTTGACCATGATGGCTACTCCATTTCTTCTGAGGGATTCCTGCCTGCTAACTACAGGGTTTTAATCTGTTGTACCTGTCACTTCCAGAGCAGTTCCCTCTTCTTTGTTTATTTTGGCTTCCTCTGTTTGCAAGTCTCTTCAGTGTCTCATTTCCACCCTGACAACAAGGGGGTGAAGGTATTTAAGCTAACTTGTTCAGTTGTCTTTGGGGAGGGAGGAACACTGCAAACAAATATGTGTGGAGAGTGCTCACAGTGTCTTGGCCACACTGGGTTTGTCCCGCTTATGGCGTGTGTGGTTTCCCAGTCCACACTGCTCAGGCTCCAGGTTGCTCTGCAGGGGCTCTTTCCAAAGCAGGCCCTGGCTTGCGTGCACTTTCCAGGTCTAAGCCACTCCAGTTCAGTTTCCCAGGTACTTCACAGAGGCACAAACTCAGTTGGGCCTGCATTTTGTGCCCTTCCCAGGTCCGAGTAGCTCAGGTGGCCAGGTGTTTGGTGAGCACTCTCTCCTTATATGGGTGGTGCATCTTATCATCTCCCTGGTCCCAGCCCCTCAGTTTCCTGAGTGCTTAGTGGGAGCACCATCTCAGGTGTGCCATGTATCTCCTCTGGGAAGCTGATCTCTGACTGCAACCCTCCCGGTGGATGTCAACCATCCAGGATTGGAAGAAGACTTTGTTAGTAACTGGGAGCCTCCTCAGTTTGGTAGAGGATGCCATCTCTGGGGTTGAGATTGCCCCTTACCTCTGGCTCTGGCTGTTGCCCGCCTGCCTCTCTGCCTCCAGTGGGCAGAGGGGCCGGTCTGCAGCCAGCTAGCTCTCCTCTGGTGTTCGCGCAATCCTTTTTTCTGTGATCGAGCCATGCATTCACAGGAAAGTTCTCTCTCTCTTGTTTTTCCTCTTGCTATCCCACAGTTTGGGTTGCTATGTCATGTTAGCTCCCTCAGATTGTCCTCAGTGTATTCAGGCCCAGTCCCCACACTAAGCATGAATCCCACACCTTCCCATTCAGCGCCTGTTGCTGCTGGCAGGCTGGAGCATCCGGGTTACCTCTCCACTGGAAGTTGCGGCTAGGCACATAATCTGTGGGTTCTTTTTCGTTATTTCCCTCCTAGTTATGTTGCCCACCAAGATTCCAAAACTCCCCACAGACCCACCTGCAAGAGAGTTTCCTTTTGTTTGGAAACTTGTCCTCCTTCACAACTCCTTCCCCAGGACGGGTCTCAATCTCTAACTCTTGTCTCTCTTTTTATCTTTTATATTTTGTCCTACCTCCTTTTGAAGACAATGGGCTGCCTTTCTGGGTGCTTTCAGAAGTTGTTTTGTGGAATTTGCTCAGCATTCAAATCATCTTTTGATGATTTTTCTGGGGAAGAAAGTGGTCTCCCCATCCTATTCCTCCACCATCTTCTGCACACTGCCCGCCCCCAGCCCTGTGTTTTGTTGTGATGCTGAAGTTAGTTGGTTACTCTTAGCAAGTATATTAGTGTATGCATTTGGTGCAAGCCACAGAGCACCTTCTCTCAGGGAGCATGAGTATCGCATGTAGCAGTGAGGCTGTGCTAGACTGTGCTGCTGTAGCCAACAGCCCCCACGTTTCAGGGGCTTAGATCAGCAAAGCTTGGGTCCTGGCTCCCAGGGCCCACCTGTCCAAGGCAATAGGACTCCCTCAGTGCTCTCCTGGCCTCACTTGAGACCCCAGGCATGTTCAACATAACTGACATGGTCCAGAGACAAAGGAAGACTTGGTTGCTGCTTGACCAGGTGTGCTCAGACGTGACTCACCTTTCACTTCTCTCATGTCAGAAACCGGATCTAGGCACTTGATCCCATCCATTCACAAGTGGAAAAGGGTGCAAATCTTCTACATGCGAGAAGTAGGATCCAGTGAGATCTGGTAAACCCTATTAATGACTGTGACCTGGAACACATCTGAGTAGCACCACTGAGCACACACCTTCACCTTTAGTAACCCAGGTCACTTCCACTTCCACATAGGAAGTCATAGGAGGCAAGAAGAGCAGCAACAAGATTACTTCCTTTGATTTCAGATCAAATTCCAACCTTAAAGCTTGGTTGTGGCATAGCCTTGCATAAACTGTTGAATCACTTTGAATGAGACCCTCATAGGGTGGTAATGAAGATTCAATTGCACGGCTTTTATGAAAATACTTTACATATATGTCATGCTTGTCCAATGCTGGCAAAGGAAAGTATTTATATTATTAGGCTAAAATAGCTTAGGCTCAGCTTCCAAGCAACTTTTTTAAGTGTGTTACTTTTTAAATGTATTTGGCTGTGCTGAGTCTCAGTAGTGGCAGGCAGGGTCTCCATTGCTGTGTATGGGTCTTCATCTCAGCATGTGTGATCATTAGTTGCAGCATGTAAACTCTTAGTTGTGGTATGTGGTGATCTAGTTCCCTGACAAGCTTTTGAACCCCGGCCCCCTGAACTGGGAGTGCAGAGCCTTAACCACTGGACTACTAGGGAAGTTTCAAATATCTTTTTTGTCTTTTTTTTTTAATCTAGAAAGATCTTAAAAAATACTGGAATCAATTTAGGTAGAACTCAGCAATCAAACTACGATTGACCTAAGCATCTTTACAATATTGTCTATTTATGTTGATCTAGCCAACACATCTTGAGTTATTCTTTATGAATTCCTCATGGGAGTAGGAGATATGAGTCATCAAACTGTTTCTTTGGGTAAAAATACCTCTTATTTCACATGTTTCCATGTTAAACATTTTGTGGTACCAGTCAGCTCTTTATTGTTCTAGATAACTGGGCATATTGTTTCTAAGGAATTAAAAATGTAATGTGATGGGCCTTATTTTCAATCTGCTCTGTTTCGGCTGACTTTCAGGTTAGTTGCATACTTTTTTTTCTGTTTAAGAGTTTATTATGTAGGTTCATTCTTTTTAAAAGAAACATTCTTTAATAGATTCAGAGTAAACCTAAGAATGATTATCAGTATGTCAGAAGATGATTCCTGCAAATCTGAGGTTGTTGACAATCAGGATGATTCTGTGCTTGTGAGACTGCAGAAGAAGCCATCCCAGTGATAGTAAACCACGTCTCAGTGGTCCATCCCCACCGGAGAGGGAAGCCACACTTTGTAGTCTCTTTTCTGGCTCTGCCATCAAAGGGTATACCACTGAGTCAGTTTTTGGTTCTTTTCTCTTTCCCTCCTTCCCTCTATCTCCAGGCTCCACGCCATGCTATTAGTTGAATGATTTAAGAAACTGAAGTTTTGTAGGTCCATATAGGTTCCTGGGCCTAACTCCCATTTGAAGAGTCTATCATGAACACAGAGTTACACTGATGTACAAATATGTCCATTTTTTCACCCATCCCTGTAACCTGTGTCAGCAGGGCTTTGCAGCGCCTCCATTCCAGAGGCAGAGTCTGTCTGTTTCCATACCTTTTGCTCTGGGCTAGCTGTGGGGCTTCCTTTGGGAAGCAGAAGGAATGGTGTGTCGGTTTGGAGTCTTGGCCTCCAGTGGCCTTGCATGCTCTTGGGTTCTTTTCTGGAGCACTGCCACTGCCGTGAGAACAAGGAGGCCAGCCTCCAGGAGAGGGAGACAGAGTGTGGAGATGAGCCAAGTCATTTCAGCTGAGGCCAGGTGAGACCAGCCAGAACCCAACAGACTTCCTAGCTGACTGCATCCCGGAGGTGAGCCCATCAGAGGTGCCAGGTGACCCTTAGACTCGTGACAGGTTATATATTGGGGTGTGTAGCTCACCACATTTGGGGCTGGTTTGTTGATGCTGCAATTGTCACAGACCCCACAGAAGCAAATGAAATGGGGCACAGGAAGTATCAGTGTCCACGAGAGTCACCAGCTGAGTCCTGCTTCTCAGATGTTTTCCCTGCCAATGACTGTGTTCTTTATCCACCGGGGCCTTCTCATGTTGAATACTGTGTTAGCTTCTTTTTGCCAGTGTAACAAATGCCGGAAACTTAGTGGCTTAAAATGACATAAATTTATTCTCTTATAGTTCTAGAGTTGAGAAGTCCTAAAATCACAAGTTTTAAAACATCTAGATTGGCTCAGGATTTCTAAAATCATCAAGTCCTGGGTTTTTGTTTTCTTGAATTGCTTAAAACTTCTTTCCTCAAATCTTTTCTTTCCTGTTACGCTTTATTAAAAATAGCAAAAAGAAACTAGGCCATACCTTCAACAGTTTGCTTGAGAATCTCTAGTTAAGTATCCTAAGTTACTACTTAGAGCGATCACTTTCCACATGTTTGAAAGACCCATGTCAGCTAAGCTTTATGCCATTATGTATAAGAGTCCTCTTTCCTCCAATTTCAGTCACATTCCTCCTGTCCCGACCCCTTGCTTCCAATGCCTCTAAAGTCCACATTTCTACCAGCAGTCTGCTTATTCTTTTTTTTTTAAGTTTTTTTTAATTGAAGGATAATTGTTTTTCAGAATTTTGTAGTTTTCTGTCATGCATCAATAAGAATCAGTCTACTTAAATATTCTTTAAGAAAATGTAGGTTTTCTTCACTGAACTCCTCATTTTCATTTAAGTCCTCCCTAACAGATTTGTCAATATCCACATTTCTACCTACAGTCTTTTTAAGGTGATCTAAACTTTTCCTGTCCTGGTCAGCAGCAGTTTTCCATCTCATTGCCCAGTTCCAAAGCTACTTCCGCATTTTCATTTGCTTTTCATAGCAGCAGCCCACTCGCAGTGCCCGTCTGTGTCTGTTGCTATTGCTGCTGTAAAAACTTGCCTACACCCCTATATTTAGGGTTTAAAACAACAAAGTATCTAGTGTTAGCAGGACAGTACTCCTCCTGGAGCCTCTAGGGGAGAGTTCATCTTGCCCTTGCCAGCCTGGAGAGGCTGCATGCCTTCCTGATACATGGCCCCTTCCTCTATCTTCAAAGCCAGGTGCTCAGCATCTTCAAGTCTCCTCTCCTCTCCCCCTCTTGGCTTTACTTCTGTCGCATCTCCTTCTCTGACACTGACACTACTGCCTCCCTCTTATAAGGACCCCTGTGGTTGCACAGGCTCACCCAGATCATCCAGGATAATCTTCCCATCTCAGTGCCATTAATCCTGTCTGCAAAGTCCCCTTAGCTGTTTGAGATAATAATATACTCATAGATTTTGAGAATTAGGACATGGGCATCTTTGAAGGGTAGGATGGGGCATGATTCTACCCACCTTTCTAGATGTCTTCCTGTAATATTAAAACCCAAATATGCAGCAAATAATATTCTTTCATGGTACTAAAAATAGAATTATATATTAAAATGGTTTCTAAAACAGGAAAGATTAACTGATCAGAAATCAATATATAGTGAAAAGCAGATAGATAGATATGGATGGATAGATAATAGACAGATAGGTAGATAGAGAGTGGAATACTCCATATATTTCCCTAAAAAGGTTTCTTTGAATTCTAAATTACTCCTGAACAATTTATGTTTTAAATGGTCTTCAGTTCAGTTCAGTTCAGTCGCTCAGTCATGTCCGACTCTTTGCGACCCCATGAATCGCAGCACTCCAGGCCTCCCTGTCCATCACCAACTCCGGAGTTCACTCAGACTCACGTCCATTGAGTCCATGATGCCATCCAGCCATCTCATCCTTGGTCATCCCCTTCTCCTCCCACCCCCAATCCCTCCCAGCATCAGGGTCTTTTCCAATGAGTCAACTCTTCGCCAAAGTACTGGAGCTTCAGCTTCAGCATCATTCCTTCCAAAGAAATTCCAGGGTTGATCTCCTTCAGAATGGACTGGTTGGATCTCCTTGCAGTCCAAGGGACTCTCAAGAGTCTTCTCCAACACCACAGTTCAAAAGCATCAATTCTTCGGCGCTCAGCCTTCTTCACAGTCAACTCTCACATCCATACATGACCACAGGAAAAACCATAGCCTTGACTAGATGGACCTTAGTCGGCAAAGTAATGTCTCTGCTTTTGAATATTCTATCTAGGTTGGTCATAACTTTTCTTCCAAGGAGTAAGCGCCTTTTAATTTCATGGCTGCAGTCACCATCTGCAGTGATTTTGGAGCCCAAAAAAACAAAGTCTGACACTGTTTCTACTGTTTCCCCATCTATTTCCCATGAAGTGATGGGACCAGATGCCATGATCTTCGTTTTCTGAATGTTGAGCTTTAAGCCAACTTTTTCACTCTCCTCTTTCACTTTCAACAAGAGGCTTTTTAGCTCCTCTTCACTTTCTGCCATAAGGGTGATGTCATCTGCATATCTGAGGTTATTGATATTTCTCCCGGCAATCCTAATTCCAGCGTCTGTTTCTTCTGACTAGTATTAAATGTTTACAAGTAAGACCACTGTTTGTAGAAGTATGTCAACTATAAGCAAAGAACATCTTTGGATTAGTGGGAAGGTGGGAATGTCCCTGCTTTGTCATTTCTCTGAGGTTGAAGGTGATGCTATAAAGAATCATAAAGAATCTGCTCATAAAGGCAGGGGAGGCAGGGCTTGGCCCAGTCAGATTTCTAGTTCAAGGTTGATGCAAGGCAAATTGAAACCTTTTAACACTAATAAGGTTATTCGTTCATATCTTGGCCTAGGGTCTGATCAAACCTCATTCAGCTACCCCACTGTCATTATTACTGTGGATCTTAAAATTTCCAACTTCTTTTAACTCCAACCACAGCATTTAACACTCTTACCTTCAGTGATCTTGAATGTCACATCTAGTTATGTCCTGTACAGAAGAAAGATTTCTTTTCATATATTTTGTTTACTTGCCATCACCTCCCAGTGACTCTAGTTCTTGCTTTGTAAAATTGCATGAGGAAGCAAAGGACAATCACACAGAAAACAGATCTTCCCTCTCTCCAGCTCACTGTAGCATTAAAACAGTACTTCTCAGGCTCATCTATCAAACAAATTAAAATATTAATTATATTTGTCACTTCATAAAATTTGAATGTATGACTGCATTCTCCTACGCTCTGCTTCACGGCCCTTGTGTTCTGGTCCAAACATTGCTCTTTATATAGAGAGATGATTTCTTTCCTGACTAATGCAGTTCCATCCCTGGTTCTAAGGCCCAGGCAGTGTATCAAGACTCTCTTCTTAATGTTCTGCCAAGCATCCTGTTTGCTTTCTGGAAATTGGTTTTTCACAGTGAAGAACATCATCAAAGTAACTCCAGAATAACTCCAAAGTATCTTCTCTGTAGAATCTTTGGTCACGTAACAGCCCAGCTGTTGACTGATACAAATTACAAGGAAAAGTTATCATCCTGTGATATTGACTCTCTTGTAGTCACAAGCTCTGCTTCTGTGACAGGGAAATCTGTGAGCTGACTTTTTATATCAAGGTTAAAAGAAATTCACAGTGTGGCACTGAAGGTTGATCTGATGCTTTTGCCCATATGTTATTAGTTCTCCATTTCCAGAGTTAATTTCACTTGCCATCAGTCTGCCTCCTGAACCCAAATATTGGTGTCCACCCGGAGTTCCGTTACAAAATCTGTGTGGAGGATTCAGACCCCCTCCCATTAAATCGAAGCAAGTTAGCCTCATCAGAAACCTTCCCAGTTCCCGTCTTCCACCTGACTTTAGATTTTGTGGTGCTCATATAATTCAGAAGTTCTGAAAATAGTCCTGGTTGCTTCTATGCTGAAATTGGTAGTGTTATCATGATGTACTGATTTGTTATCTAGCATTTTTATTTTCATATATATGCATATGTGAGTGTAGGTGTGTAGTTTAATGCACACCAAGGTTGACCTTAAACAAGTTTTTAATTGCAAACTGGGGAATATTATAGAGGGAAGCATAACTTAGTGATTAAATGTAGGATTTTGGGGTGAGAACACAGACATTGTAAATTATGACTTTCCCATTTACTAATTGTTCCTACTTAGGCAAATTGCTTTTCTCCCTGAGGCTCAAATTTCCTTCTTTAAAATGGATCATGATAGAATCTTTTCTATAGAGTTTTTGAGAAGATTTAATGAGATTCTATACATAAATTCCTTAGCATACATTGGCAAGAATTAAGGGCTCAGTGGATTTCACCTCTTTATTGAATTTGTTACAACATTGTTTCTATCTGATGTTTTTTTGGTTTTTTGGCTGTGAAGCATGTGAGGTCTTAGTTCCCGAGCCACGGATCAGAATTGCATTCCTTGTATTGGAAGGTGAAGACTTAACCACTGGACCACCAAGGAAGTCCCATAGAATTTACCTTTTATTCTTTATTTTGATAAAGATGTTAAGCAAATGTTCAGGAAAGCGTCACCTTCAGTAGAAATATGATTATATTGTTTAAAATAAATTTGACATTCAGTGTACATTTATTAAACATGTCTGGCACTTTGGATATAAATTCAAGGTCCTTGCCTTTAAGGAATTCAAAATAGAGGGAGAAAACAGTAAAACAAAGGATGAGAACAGAACAAGGTTAGATATTGTGATTGTATTATGGCCAGGATGATGAGAATGATGGGAAGAGGACGACGAGGAAACAGCTTCCTGGAAGAAATGAGGTCTACGCTGAGTCGTGGATCATGGACAAGTAGAAGTTAACCAAGTGAATGAACAGTTATTCCAGGCTCAGAGATCAGAAGAGGAACGATACTATCTTAGAAGAAAAATTAAGCCATAACATTAGATTATGAAAAAGAAACTGGATTTAATTTCTACATGAATCTGTATGAACCAAAACCTAGTTAAAGACATAGATGCTCATCGGGCAACTCTGTTAAGACCTGGCTTCACTTCTGCCCTTGCATGGAAGTTCATAAAATGAAAGGAACTACTAATATTTATTTGATATCTACTGTCGGCCAAACACTGAGATTGGTTGCCTTATAACCACCGTCTTCGCAAAACATGATGATTTATAGACTTTAAATCATATTACAGTGGTCCATGCCACCACTGCAGAAACCCTCCTGCAGAAAATATAAGGAAGAAAAGTTCAAATCCCCTCCCTGCTGTTATCAGACACTTAGGTTTTTAATGTGGTAATAGTCAATAGGTTTAGGATTCAAAATACAATTATTAAGTGCCTGTGATTTTTCCTGAATATTAAGAACCAAATTTGCAACTTATTAAGAGCTCATGATTTTAGAGCATGGTGTTGTCATGTTACAAAATTTGAGATTTTATGTACCTTTCCCCTCAGCTTTCATTCCTTGAGAACAGTATGGAATTAGGGAACAGTACCAGGTTAAGTGTAGGATAAACAGCTAATCTTCTTTAAGAGTTTCTGGACATGGGTGGCCTCCAGAGGAAGCTGTAAAGGGCTGGTGCCCTTCTATACTGCATACCCTGTAAAGCATCAGAGAAGGAGACCAGGCAGCCAAGGGGCCCTCCTTCCTTTCTGTGGGACATAATCTTCCAGACAGTGAAAAGCTGGCACCTTGAAGTCCTTCTCTTTTTTCCCCCATTTAAAAATATTTATTGAGTTTGTTACAGTTTTGCTTCTGTGAGATTTTAGCTCCTTGACCAAGGATCGAACCAGCACCAACTATATTTGGAAGGTGAAGTCCTAACCGTCAGATCACCAGGGAAGTCTTGAAGTTGTACTCTTTCATGAGAGTGTATGCTCCTTAGGAAATACACACAGTTAGGCCAACTATGCCTGACCCGTTTTCAGAGATGCTCCTTTTTGATGACAAAAGGCCTGTCAGGCTTGGAGATGGTACCTGGATTCAACATCTGTGTGGAAAAAGAAAGTGTAACTTCTTCGTTAAGCTATGTTACTTGTTAACCTGTGATCACTGTGGGTTTGCCAGTGCTAAATATGTGTGTGTGTGGGGGTGGGTGGGTGTGTTTAGTCGTTGTCGTGTTTTATTCTTTTGTGACCCCATGCCAGGCTTCTCTGTCCATGGCATTAACCAGGCAAGAGCACTGGAGTGAGTTGCCATTCCCTTCTTCAGGGGATCTTCTCAGCCTAGGGAATGAACCTGTGTCTCCTGCATCTCTTGCATTGCAGGCAGATTCTTTATCACTGAGCCATCTGGGAAGCCCGCCAATGCTAAGTACTTGTGTCTTATGCAGGAGTTTCAGTTCAGTTCAGTTGCTCAGTTGTGTTCGACTCTTTGCAACCCCGTGAATTGCAGCATGCCAGGCCTCCCTCTCCATCACCAACTCCCGGAGTCTACCCAAACCCATGTGCATTGAGTTGGTGATGCCATCCAACCATCTCATCCTCTGTCGTCCCCTTCTCCTCCTGCCTTCAATCTTTTCCAGCATCAGGGTCTTTTCAAATGAGTTGGCTCTCTACATCAGGTGGCCAAAGTATTGGAGTTTCAGCTTCAACATCAGTCCTTCTAATGAACACCTAGGACACGTCTCCTTTAGGATGGACTGGTTGGATCACCTTGCAGTCCGAGGGACTCTCAAGAGTCTTCTCCAACACCACAGCTCAAAAGCATCACTTCTTTGTTGCTCAGCTTGCTTTATAGTCCACCTCTCACATCTATACATGACCACTGGAAAAACTATAGCCTTGAATAGACAGAACTTTGTTGGCAAAGTAATGTCTCTGCTTTTGAATATGCTATCTGGATTGGTCATAACTTTCCTTCCAAGGAGTAAGCGTCTTTTAATTTCATGGCTGCAATCACCACCTGCAATGATTTTGGAGCCCCCCAAAATTAAGTCTGACATTGTTTCCACTGTTTCCCCGTCTATGAAGTCTGACATTGTTTCCACTGTTTTCCCATGAAGTGATGGGACCGGATGCCATGCCGTTTTCTGAATATTGGTTGAACTTTGGGCAAACTTTTTTACTCTCCTCTTTCACTTTCTTCAAGAGGCTGTTTAGTTTCTCTTCACTTTCTGCCATAAGGGTGGTGTCATCAGCATATCTGAGGTTACTGATATTTCTCCCAGCAATCTTGATTCCAGCTTGTGCTTCTTCCAGCCCAGCGTTTCTCATGATGTACTCTGCATATAAGTTAAATAAGCAGGGTGACAATATACAGTCTTGACATACTCCTTTTCCTTTTCTATTTGAAACCGCTCTGTTGTACCATGTCCAGTTCTAACTATTGCTTCCTGAGCTGCATACAGGTTTCTCAGGAGGCACGTCAGGTGGTCTGGTATTCCCATCTCTTTCAGAATATTCCAGTTTATTGTGATCCACATAGTCAAAGGCTTTGGCATAGTCAATAAAGCAGAAATAGATGTTTTTCAGGAACTCTCTTGCTTTTTCGATGATCCAGCGGATGTTGGCAATTTGATCACTGATTCCTCTGCCTTTCCTAAAACCAGCTTGAACGTATGGAAGTTCACGGTTCACGTATTGCCGAAGCCTGGCTTGGAGAATTTTGAGCATTACTTTACTAGCGTGTGAAATGAGTGCAGTTGTGCGGTAGTTGCAGAGGTTTACTTGTGGTGAATTGAGCTGATAAGTATGTAACTGAACGATGCTGCTTCGTGCTGACATGTCTCAGCAGCACACACCCGCTTCTCCACACCCCTCTACCCTTGGGCACCTAATATACCCACCGACTGAGCAGCCGCTGGTTTGGTGGCTTCTCGTTTTGTCTTCTGAAGTCTGTGTTGCTATGTCTTTTAAAGCAAACAATATTTAGAGAGAGAGAGATCTGAAACAAAGAGAAAGTATGTAGCTTCCCATCTTTCCCAGAGAGGCCAGTTGATTATCCTTTTTGGCTGAACTTAGATTTGGCCTTAGAATCTTTCTCAACTCCTCACTCTGGACAGACACTAGCAATGGAAAAGAGTTGGCAGACAAGATGAAGCCTGTTGGTCCTCTGTGCCAATGTCATATTTTTACACGTTTAAAATTGGAGAATCAGGTGAAATTAGGTAAGAAGGCTTGCATTCTTCTGAGGTTATAAGGAGAAAAAAATCTCTTTTTAATATTATAAGAAGAAAACAATTTCTCTTATGTTTGTATAGGTGTGTTTGTGTGTGTATATATATATATATATTTGTTCATGTGTGTATTTATTTATTCATATACATTTGAGAGAGAGAGAGGGAAATAATAGTTGGCTATAGACAGGAAACAAAAAGAACTGGGTGTAGAATTTTCATAGCCTATAATACAATGAGTAAATTATGGAAAGTAATGAGTATGTAATATCTTCCCCATTATCCATTTTTATCATATGTAGCTAAATGTGCTCTTTAAAATGGTCTCTCTTGCAAAGGGAAAGGAGCAGTTTCTGTCTCCATGAAAAACTGTCCCTGGCAGTAGCTGTCCAGGCTTGTAGTTAGGAACTATAACCTTTTTTATGGAATTTAAACACAGGGAGTGTTTCACATTGATTTCACTGCCACACCAAACCTAGGCAACATTCTGCTCTTTTCATCACTCTACGAGAAATGAAGAAATGTGTTAAGCGGATGGTCCTTATAGTCACAGCATCTGAAACTTAGTGAAAGTGGATATTTCTCCCTCCTTTTTTCCCTCCGTTTCTTCTAGAGAGTAGGGGTAGAAAGTGTTGCAATCTCTTCAGGTCATTTCAGTTTGCTGAGCATTTACAGAATGTGTTTCTGCACAGTCCTAGGTGAATTTTACATCTTATTTCAGGCACAGAACCTCTGTATTTGTCATTAGATTTATTCACCAACTACTCAGCTTTCATGCAGCAGCATTTAAACTCTCAGTCTGAAGTTGGAGTTAATTCAACCAAGGTGTATCAGGTTTAAAAGAAAAAGAAGGAAAATATTTTCTCTTTTCTCATGGGAAGATCATTTTATTGCCTTGAGAACACCCCTATGACATTATTTTAATATTTCTGTTCTAAAAAAATTTGTAGCAGTTCCAGCAATTTCCACTTCCTCCTAAAACACTTTATAAAATGAGTTGAGAATGGTGCAATAGGTCATCCTCAACTTTTGCTTTATCTCTTATTGTTCAAACTGTATCATATTTACAAATAATATTAAACAACAAAAGGTGATTTCCCTTAATGTTTAGTAGGCGGATGAATTTCAGTGGCTTTTTGTAAAGCTCCCTGGGAAAAACAGATGGTTTTGGAAAAATGATACTTGCCAATATCTTATATTGGAAAGTGATTTTCATCTGACCCATTGTCACACCCATTGATGAAAATTAAAGCCATTTTGAAAGACATTTTCTGTTATTTGACTTCCTAGACATTTTTGATTGAGTTTATTCTGATTCCATATGAATTCTTACACATCAGAAGTGCTAGCTTGCAAGTTGAAGGCTAAGAGGCAACCATTAATATCATCTTGTCAAATTATGAAGGCAGGTTCTTTAGTTAAGTAAGTCTGAAAGCTGTCACACATTCATGTCCTTCCAGCCAATTTGAATAGTCTTGGAACAGATTTAAGGTCCCTCCTTGCCCTGCATTATCAGGAAAGCTGACAGTGGCATTGATTTTAGAGATAAAAAGGAGGAAGCATTTGGGAAAACTTTTATTCTTCCTTTTTACATCACATAATTTAGAAGATGCAAAGCTAGTGGTTGGAAGGAAGATGAACTGGATGAGAGAAATGGAAATATAAGAATCTTGCTGCATCTCTGATTATGAGAATCTATGGAATCAAACACAGACTTACCTTCAGTTCAGTTCAGTTCAGTTCAGTCGCTCAGTCGTGTCCAACTCTTTGCAACCCCATGAATCGCAAGACACCAGGCCTCCCTGTCCATCACCACTCCTGGAGTTCACTCAAACTCATGTCCATCGAGTCAGTGATGCCATCCAGCCATCTCATCCTCTGTTGTCCCTTTCTCCTCCTGACCCCAGTCCCTCCCAGCATCAGGGTCTTTTCCAATGAGTCAACTCTTCATGTGAGGTGGCCAGAGTATTAGAGTTTTAGCTTTTTAGCATCAGTCTTTCCAATGAACACCCAGGACTGATCTCCTTTAGGATGGACTGGTTGGACCTCCTTGCAGTCCAAGGGACTCTCAAGAGTCTTTTCCAACACCACAGTTCAAAAGCATCAATTCTTCGGTGCTCAGCTTTCTTCACAGTCCAACTCTCACATCCATACATGACCACTGGAAAAACCATAGCCTTGACTAGACGGAACTTTGTTGGCAAAGTAATAGCTCTGCTTTTCAATATGCTATCTAGGTTGGTCATAACTTTTCTTCCAAAGAGTAAGTGTCTTTTACTTTCATGGCTGCAATCACCATCTGCAGTGATTTTGGAGCCCCCAAAAATAAAGTCTGACACTGTTTCCCCATCTATTCCCCATGAAGTGATGGGACCAGATGCCATGATCTTCGTTTTCTGAACGTTGAGCTTTAAGCCAACTTTTTCACTCTCCTCTTTCACTTTCATCAAGAGGCTTTTTAGTTCCTCTTCACTTTCTGCCATAAGGGTGGTGTCATCTGCATATCTGAGGTTATTGATATTTCTCCCAGCAATCTTGATTCCAGCTTATCCTTCATCCAGCCCAGCGTTTCTCATGATGTACTCTGCATATAAGTTAAATAAGCAGGGTGGCTATATACAGCCTTGATGTACTCCTTTTCCTGTTTGGAACCTGTCTGTTGTTCCATGTCCAGTTCTAACTGTTGCTTCCTGATCTGCATACAGATTTCTCAAGAGGCAGGTCAGGTGGTCTAGTATTCCCATCTCTTTCAGAATTTTCCACAGTTTACTGTGATCCACACAGTCAAAGGCTTTGGCATAGTCAATAAAGCAGAAATAGAAGTTTTTCTAGAACTCTCTTACTTTTATTTCCTATTTGGAACCAGTCTGTTGTTCCATGTCCAGTTCTAACTGTTGCTTCCTGATCTGCATACAGATTTCTCAAGAGGCAGGTCAGGTGGTCTAGTATTCCCATCTCTTTCAGAATTTTCCACAGTTTACTGTGATCCACACAGTCAAAGGCTTTGGCATAGTCAATAAAGCAGAAATAGAAGTTTTTCTAGAACTCTCTTACTTTTTCCATGATCCAGCAGATGTTGGCAATTTGATCTCTGGTTTCTCTGCCTTTTCTAAAACCAGCTTGAGCATCTGGAAGTTCACGTATTGCTGAAGTCTGGCTTGGAGGATTTTGAGCATTACTTTACTAGCGTGTGAGATGAATGTAATTGTGCAGTAGTTTGAGCATTCTTTGTCATTGCCTTTCTTTGAGATTGGAATGAAAACTGACCTTTTCCAATCCTGTGGCCACTGCTGAGTTTTCCAAATTTGCTGGCATATTGAGTGCAGCACTTTCACAGCATCACCTTTCAGGATCTGAAATAGCTCACAAGACTTGCCTTAGGGACTAAATATTAGCTTTTGTGTCAGACATACTGGATGTTACGTTTTTATATGATAAATAATTTGTATGTGGCCCTTCCCTGCATTTTCAGCATTTTAACCTAACTCCAAGAAAAAGCTTAGCAGCCATATACTTCCTCCATGTTAATCTTTATATCTCCATTTCTTCTCCCCTGGCAAAACGAAATATTTTGTTTTGTGAGATGAAATTAGTGGACGCAGGGCACCATCATTGGGCTGCTAGTGAATCCCTTCATAGAGCATCAGATGGAATATTTAGGAAAGAAAGTTTTCATTCTGAGTGAAGTGAAGTGGAGCTTTAGAACACTTGGTGGTAACTAAATGTCAGAGCCTGTTTTCACATTGAACTTCCATTTTATACAGGCATCCTAATCCTAAAGTTAGTGAATAAGCAACACACACACACACACACACACACACACACNTGACTCATTGGAAAAGACCGTGATGCTGGGAGGGATTGGGGGCAAGAGGAGAAGGGGACGATAGAGGATGAGATGGCTGGATGGCATCACCGACTCGATGGACGTGAGTCTGAGTGAACTCCGGGAGTTGGTGATGGACAGGGAGGCCTCGCGTGCTGCGATTCATGGGGTCGCAAAGATTCGGACACGACTGAGTGACTGAACAGAATGGAACGGATAGAGCTTCTGCATCTTTGGCTGCAAAGAATATAATCAGTCTGATTTTGGTGTTGACCATCTGGTGATATCTTTTAATTTTTAAAAGTTTTGTTTGTTCGAGTGTTTTTTTTAATATCATACAGTTCTTGGTTCATGAATAAAATATTTACTCTACATTCTCTAAAAATGTTAACAATATTTATGAAATTTTCTTCTCATGCATTGTCTCTACTTACCCTACATTCCTTTTTTTTCTTCTGTCTTTAAGTTTCTGTTTTGCATATTAATGGTTTTCTCCCCCTGAAATATCTGGCTATCCTTCCTTATCTGCTCACAGGTAACAGTGTGGTATCAGAGATGGTTGAAAATTCTTATATGCAGATTACAGTTTTCAAGTGTGTGTTGGCTTGGCTGTTTTATTACAGCATCCCTAAGATCAATGACTCAGACTGGAAGGAACCTACCTATAATGAGGAGACTCAGGTTTGATCCCTGGTTCAGGAAGATTCCCCCAGAGAAGAGAAAGATAACCCACTCAAGTATTCTTGCCTGAAGAATCCCGTGGACAGAGGAGCATGGTGGGTTAAGGTCTAAAGGGTCGCAAAGAGTTGGATACGCCTGAGCGACTGACAGTTTCACTTTTTCAAGATCATTACCTTTTTTTTTTTGCTCTTTATTTTATTTTGTATATTTTTTATTATTATTATCTTTGCATTATTGCATTGGTTTTGCCATACATTGACATGAATCCGCCACAGGTGTACACGAGTTCCCAATCCTGAACCCCTCTCCCACCACCCTCTCCATATCATCTCTCTGGGTCATCCCAGTGCACCAGCCCCAAGCATCCTGTATCCTGTAGCAAACCTAGACTGGTGATTCATTTCTTACATGATAGTATACATGTTTCAATGCCATTCTCCCAATCATCCCACCCTCTCCCTCTCCCACAGAATCCAAAAGTCTGTTCTATACATCTGTGTCTCTTTTGCTGTCTTGCATACAGAGTGAAGTAAGCCAGAAGGAAAAACACCAATACAGTATACTAACACATATATATGGAATTTAGAAAGATCATTACCTTTTAGTCATGTTGGTTAGAATCACTCAGGAAGAGTTGTCCAGCCTTTAGTAATCTCAGCTTTCATACATAAACTTCTTTCCAGAATATCTCTGTTCTTAGCTCTGCCTCATTGCTCATTCAGTTCAGTTCAGTCGCTCAGTCATGCCCAACTCTTTGCGACCCCATGAATCGCAGCACGCCTGGCCTCCCTGTTCATCACCAACTCCCGGAGTTCACTCAAACTCACATCCATTGAGTCGGTGATGCCATCCAGCCATCTCATCTTCGGTTGTCCCCTTCTCCTCCTACCTCCAGTCCCTCCCAGCATCAGAGTCTTTTCCAATGAGTCAACTCTTCACATGAGGTGGCCAAAGTATTGAAGTTTCAGCTTTAGTATCAGTCCTTCCATTTATTTCCTCTTTTTTGATAGGAATTCTCCTAACTGCCAGGGTGAGGCAGTTACCTGGCTATGCAAAGTGTAAGAAAAAAAATCTGGGCGTCAAAGTTCTTCTTGGGCAAAATTGCAGAACACCTTTCAATTTTGTATTTTTCCTACTGTCACTCCCTCTTCTAGAAGTTTCCATCCTGCCTACTTTTCACTAGTGGGAGTTCTGTAGCGGAAAGGGGGTTGTTTTCTCTCTTCCTTCAGTTTTTCCAGGACCAGGTAAACATGTTCCCCCCTAGTCCTTCTGATTTCACACCATCAGTTACATTGCTTTTATCTCCTCTTCACTTCCTTTTGTCCTTGTTGGTTTATTCTTTTAAAACTTGTTTTATTTGCTACCATTTTATTGGAGTTTTGGAAAGGGTGCCTCTAAAAGTACTTGTCTAATTCCCCCAAGCCATTTTCTAAAAACTTGCCAATTCACTTTCATTTTATTTTAGCAATATTTGTGAAATAATATTTTTTCTGTGTAACTATGTTTTCCTTATGCATAGAAAATAAACACAAAACATAATTTTAAAATATATGCAGTATGATGCCATTTATATGTTTTTAAATAATGCAATATAACTCCTACATTATCTAAGGAGACATAAATATAGCATGAATTATAAAATACATGTGCATGCAGTGATAAATGCAATCACACACAAAATATTTCTAATTGTGTACATAAAGCTCAAGATTATTTTGTGAATTTCTAATTTTAAGCAAAGCATACTTTGAGAAAAGCTGTGCAACATTGCCCAGCATGGAGCTGACATTCCTAAGACATTTGTTGATTTGAAGAATTAATGGTCCCTGAGCATTCTTTAGAATAATTGTTTTTAATAGTGTATTTTACCCAGTGTGTTCTAATGTAAGTTGTGTGTGTGTGTTTAGCAGCTGATCATTCAGCCACATAATGGAAGCAGCACTACAGATTGTGTACCCCCAGGAACAATTTCCCACTGCTGAGTTACCATATCACTCAGCAGGGTCAAGTCCCTGGCAGTGGCATAAGTGTCATCATTATTTTCCAGAATATCACCATCTGCTCATTTGATCCATTAACCTCCTATTGTACCTCATAAAAGAAGTGTCCAACTATAGCAGCAGAAACACTGTGGAGCTAAGCAGAAGGAAATATGTTCCATACACAGTTTGATTTGGGAACAGGGGTCAATGTGTCTCTTATTTTCTTTCTCTTTCCT
The DNA here is from genome assembly GCA_006408695.1 of Aepyceros melampus. Classification (NCBI taxonomy): domain Eukaryota; kingdom Metazoa; phylum Chordata; class Mammalia; order Artiodactyla; family Bovidae; genus Aepyceros; species Aepyceros melampus. The sequence goes on from SJXQ01003430.1 coordinate 264,283, forward strand.
AAATAGTTCATTAACTTTCCTGAAGGAAGATTGTAGCTTATCGAGATAAATGAAATGATTAAGGTCTTGTTTGTTTTTTGCTGGTAACAGGTTAAAATAAATGAGTCAACATTCAAATTTGTTACTTCTTGGTGTCCACCAAGACACCAAGAGTAAAAAAAACAGAAACTCATAGCTGGTTAACTCCCTGTATGGTTTCTTTTCCCACACACACAAGTTGGCACTTCAGCCCATCGTAGTAGTGCCTTGAAGTTACTTTTTGTATTGTTATACTGACATTCACATGCAGTGGTAGAGTCTGATAATTTATGTGACTTAGTTGTTTCACCTGAAGTATTTATACAGGTACTTCTCTGCATTTCTCATCACTTTATAATAGTACTGATACTCTGTTTATTTTTAAAATTTTGATTTTTTGACAATAAAAAGCATTGTCGCTGCTTTTTATTTCTTCGTTGCAGCATGTGGGTTTCTCCAGTTCTGGTGCGTGGGCTCTAGAGTGTGCAGACTCAGTGGTTGCCTCACAGCATGTGGGATCTTGGGCTTTCCTGGTGGCTCAGTAGGTAAAGAGTCTCCTGAAACGCGGGAGACCCAGGTTTCATCTCTGAGTTGGGAAGATCCCCTGGAGAAGGGAATGGCTACCCACTCCAGTATTCTTGGCTGGAGAATTCGGTGCACAGAGGAACCTGGTGACCCGTAGTCCATTGGGTTGCAAAGAGTCGGATGCAGGTGAGTAACTAACTCTTCACTTCATGTGGGAGCTTCGATCACCAGGTATCAAACCTGCATCCCCTGCATTGGAAGGCAGATTCTTAATCACGGGGCAACCAGGGAAGTCCCACGAGCAGTCCTCTTATAATATATGCTATGTTACAGACTTTGTTTTGAGAACTGTATCGATTAATTTAATCTTGATAATGACCTTTTCAAATTGATATTACCCCACTTAACAAATAACAAGATGAGGCACTCAGAGAACTAAATAACTTTCCTAAAGTTACACAGCTAGTAAGAGGTGGATTGACGTCCGAAACTATACCCCCTGGCTCTAGAGTCAGCCTTTTAGCAGTGCACTCCAGACCTCTTTAATTTCTAAGATAGCATAGATAAGTGAAGAGGAACTAAAAAGCCTCTTGATGAAAGTGAAGGAGGAGAGTGAAAAAGTTGGCTTAAAGCCCAACATTCAGAAAACAAAGATCATGGCATCTGGTCCCATCATTTCACGGGAAATAGAAGAGGAAACAGTGGAAACAGTGGCAGACTTTATTTTGGGGGGCTCCAAAATCACTCAGATGGTGACTGCAGCCATGAAATTAAAAGACGCTTAGTCCTTGGAAGGAAAGTTATGACCAACCTAGATAGCATATTCAAAAACAGAGGCATTGCTTTGCCAGCAAAGGTCTGTCTAGTCAAGGCTACGATTTTTCCAGTGGTCATGTATGGATGTGAGAGTTGGACTATGAAGAAAGCTGAGTGCCAAAGAATTGATGCTTTTGAACTGTGGTGTTGGAAAAGACTCTTGAGAGTCCCTTGGACTGCAAGGAGATCCAACCAGTCCATCCTAAAGGAGACCAGTCCTGGGTGTTCATTGGCAAGACTGATGCTAAAGCTGAAACTCTGGTACTTCGGCCACCTCATGCGAAGAGTTGACTTATTGGAAAAGACCCTGATGCTGGGAGGGATTTGGGGCAGTAGCAGAAGGGGACGACAGAGGATGAGATGGATGGATGGCATCACTGACTCAATGGACATGAGTTTGTATAAACTCTTGGAGTTGGTGATTTACAGGGAGGCTTGACATGCTGCAATTCATAGGGTCACAAAGAGTCGGACACGACTGAGTGACTGAACTGAACTGAACTGATTTTGATTGTATTAGGTGAATGTCTTTGCAGAAGAGTGAATAAAAAGCTTTTTTTTTTCCTAACTTGAGTTTCTTCTTATAATACAGATTAGACAGGGCTCCAGTTTCTACAATATAAGCCAATTGCTTTCTCTGGATTAAATAATAACTTATCTTAGTTTATTCAATTTTAATCTTCTTTAAATATATCCTCAAAATAATGTGAATTCAGCAGAATTCTAAATTAAGGAAATCATATTAAATTAACTTAGAAATTCAAACAGTATGAATTTTTGGGCTCTTTTTGAAATCTTTCATAGGCCAAACAAAGTAAAGCTAAAAACAAAACTTCTTTCATGTAGAATACATCATTATTTTACTTTTAAGAAGATTAAAAATGGAACTCTGAAATTGATAAAGTGTATTTACAGAAAGCCTCCTGCTGAAATAATGTTAAATGTTGAGAAATGGAAGCTTTCCCCCTAAAATTAGATACAAGGCAAGGACATTCCCTCTCATCTCTGCTTTTTGATATTGTGCTGGAAGCCTTGGTGCTAACGCGGTAAGACTAGTAAAGGAAGCAGAAGATACACAGACTGGGGAGGAAAACACAGACCTGCCTTTGTTCACAGATGACATGATCATCCATGTAGGAAATCTGAAAAGTCAACACTAACAGTAAAAACTGCCGGCACTTATAAACAGTGATAGCAAAGTTGCAGGATACAAGGTTACTGTATAAACTTCAGTCACTTTCCTATATACCACCAATGAACAAATGCAACTTGAAATTCGAAACACATTATCATTTACGTTGCTGTTATTTAGTTGTTAAGTTATGTCCAAGTCTTTTAAACCCCATGGACTGTATCCCACCAGGCTCCTCTATCCATGGGGTTTCCCAGGCAAGAATACCAGAATAGATTGCCATTTCCTCCAGAGAATCTTTCAGACCCAGTGACTAACCCACATCTCCTACATTTGGCAGGCAGATTCTTTAACACTGAGCCACCAGGGGAGCTCCCCATTTACGTTAACATCCTCCAAATGAAATACTTAAGATATAAATCTAACAAATATGTTTGAGCCACATGAAGAAAATGTTGGAACTCTGATGAAACAAATCTAAGAACTAAATAAATGGAGAGATATTCCAGGTTCATGGATCAAGAATAATATTGTCAAGATGTCAGTTCTTCCCAACTTGTCTGCAGAGGCAACGCAATCCCAGTAAAAATCCAGTAAGTTTTTTTGTGGATATCAATAAACTGATTATAAAGTTTATGTGGAGGCAGAAGGCCAAGAGTAGTCAGCATGATATGGAATGAGAACAAAGTTAGAGTACTGATGCTACCTGACTTCAAGATTCACTGTAAAGTTACAGTAACACAGACAGTGTGGTGTTGGTGAAAGAATAGACAAATTGATCCATGGCAAATAATACATAGCGCAGAAATAAACTTGCAAACACACAGTCACCTGATCTTAACGAGGCATCACAGTGGACTAAAGTAGGCTTTTAAACAAAGAGTGCCAGAGCAACTGGACCTCTTCATGCAAAACAATGAATTTAGACACGCACTTTATACCCTTCACAAAGAGTAACTCAAAACGGGTCACAGGCTTCAGTGTAAAATGCAAAATTTTTAAACTTCTAGAAGATAACATAAGCAAGTCTTGGACGACCTTGGTGATGGCAATGACTATCGAGATACAACACTAAAGGCAGTATCTATGAAAGGTAGAATTGGTAAGCTGGATTTCACTAAAATTAAAAACTTCTACTCTGTGTCAGACACTGTCAAGAGAGTGAGAAGATAAGCCACGGGCTGGGAGAAGATATTTTCAGGAGATACATAAAGGACTACTCTCTAAAATAGACATTGAACTCTTAAAACTCAACAATAAGAAAGCACCAATGTAGTTAGACCAAAGACCTTCGTATACAGCTCACCAAAGAAGGTACACAGATGGCAGGATGCATATGAAAATATATTCCGCATGATATATCACCAGGCAAATGAAAATTGAAATAATAATGAGATATCACTATAACCCACTAGAATGCTACGTAGAATGGCAAAATCCAGGATACTGACATCACCAAATGCTGGTGTGAATGCAGAGCAATGAGAACTCATAGTAATAGCCACTTTGGAAGACAGTTCGGCAGTTCCTTACAAAACAGAACATTCTCACTGTAGGAGCCAACAGTTGGAGTCCTTTGTGTTTACCCAAATGAGTTGAAAACTTATGTCCACATAAAAACCTGCACGTGAACATTTATAGCGGCTTTGTTGATTTTTGTCAAAACTTGGAAGTGACCGTGGTGCCCTTCTGTAAGTGAATGGATAAACAGGCTGTCGTACATACAGAGAGTTGAATATTGCTGCTGCTGTTCTAGTCACTATGTCGTGTCTGACTCTTTTGTGACCCCGTGGACTAGGCTGCTAGGCTCCTCTTGTTTATGGGATTTCTCGGGCAACAATACTGGTGTTGGTTGCCATTTCCTCTCCATGCGATCATCTTGACCCAGGGGTTAAACCCACATCTCCTGCATTGCAGGCGGATTCTTTACTGCTGAGCCACTGGGGTTCAGTGTTAAAAAGAAATGAGCTACCCTCTGTGATGACCTAGAGAGGTGGGATGGCGTGTGGGAGGGAGGCTCACGAGGAAGGAGATATGTGTATACTTATAGCTGATTCATGTTGTACAGCAGAAACTAAGAGAACATTGTAAAACAATTATCCTCCAATTAAAAATTATATGAATCAGACCATGTCATTTTCCTAATTCAACCCACTGATGACTTCCCTACCTCATTTAAATAAATCTCAAGTTCTTCCCTTGAGGAAAAAAAATGAGCTATCAAGTCTTGAAAAGACAAGTAAGAACCTTAAATGCACATTACTAGGTGAAAGAAAACAATCTGAAAAGGCAGCTTGCTGTATGATGACAACTGCCTGACATTCCAGAAAAGGCAAAACTTTGGAGACAGTAAAAACTCCGATGGTTGCCAGCAGTTGAGGGTGGGAGAGGGATGAATAGGTAGAGTACAGATTTTTAGGACAGTGAAATTCTCTGTATGATACCATAATGATGGATACATGTCATTATTCATTTATCTAAATACATAGAATATACACCACCAAGAGTGAACCCTGAGGTAAACTGTGTACTTGGGGTGATTATGATGCGTCCATGTAGAGTCATCAGCTGTAAAACAAATGTACCACTTTGTGGGTTGCGGCGGGGAGTGGGGGAGATAGGCTGGTGGGGGGTAGATGTGGATAATGGGAAAGCTGTGTATGTGTGGAGTGGAGTGTAGGGAAATATCTATTCTTTCCCCTCAGTTTTGATGTGAACCTAGTGCTGGTCTGAAAAAAAATTGTCTTATTAAAAAAAAATATGAAGCTTTATGCTCAGTGCTCATAATCTTTGCATTGTTAAATATACTGTCTGTTTTAAATTTTCAGTTGTTTCCAAATGTATCAGCCTTGTTGAAAATATTACTGCATTAATAAAAATTGAGAAGTCATTGACCCTCCCTGATTCCCCTTTGAGAGGTAAAGCCTTCAGCAGAAAATGAAAAGCAATTCAAAAATAAAATTGATTCATTCCTTTCCATCCACCTCCACTTCTGTGGCAATTTTTAAAATATTTTATTTTCTGCACTTTTATAAGTTCATTTTTACCTCGTTCAAAAAGCTATCCCCATTGTCAGTTAAATTCTTCCCGTTATTTTATAGTTGATGAGGTAATCTTTTTATTCTTGACAAAGGACTTTTTTACATCTCTGTTGGGCCTCAGAGCTGAAACTGTTCTCATAGAAAATTAAAAATTTTGGTTTAAGTAGGCAGCTCAAATGGCTTGATGTGAGTATTAGCAGAAATGCTGAAATCATCTAGTCTTCCAATTTTCTAGAAAAATGCACAAGTTTTAGATTCATTCAATAAAGAAAGAAAAAAAAGAAAAGATCACGTAAGATTTTCCCTTAAAGTCAAATATTATCTTTTTAAGGAGAGTTGATATAAAAATTTAAAAGAAAATAAGAAAATATTTAAACAATATGGTAAATATTTACACACAGATAACATGTAATACATATACCATGCATGTAAAATATAGACATACAGATTCGTGCATACATACATTTAAAGATACATGTATTATTTGAGTCTACATTGCAGTAGAGTTGACTTTACTAAATATAGGTTGTATATAATGAATCTAGAAAATAATAAGTCACTGCTCTTCATTTAAACCTGTCTTTTCGATACAGGAAGATCAGATTAATGTTGAATGTGAAGTAAATTTTGCTTAACACTATAACAGCTTACTCGCACACTATTTCAGACCAGAGTGTCCGTGACAGATGCTTACTAGGGTACATTAGAGGTTTTCAAAGGTACAAGGAAGCTCTGTCAGTGAGTGTCCTTAGAAATCCACAGGTGTTTTCATCAACAAGAAAACTAATATAGGTAATGGTTACAAACGAGGAAGAAGGGCAAAAGACCAAAACCCAGAAAGGGTTCACTGCTGTAGCAACTAAGAATACTATTTCTTGTGGGAGAGATAAAGGAAAATGGTGCCCCAGTATCCATTTGCTACTGAGGTGGCCATTGCAAAGGCACAAGCCGCTGTCCCTAACATGTTGCAGGAGGGCTGCACTCCCATTGTATTGCTGGTGTTTGTATATATTGATTCAAAGTTTATTCCCTGCTTATTGCTGGTATAGAGAAATGCAAGAAGAATTGAGGATTTTTCAGTTTTTTCAGCTTTTTACTTGTTAGAATAAAGTGGTGACTTTTAAGACCCTATCGTGTGAAACTGGAAACCAGAAGTCTAAGATGCTCATTTTCCTTTACATTTTTATTTTGGAAAATGTTTTAAATATTTCAGGATGAAAGGATGTTTTTCCAGAAAGGAATTTTTTTATTCCTCTCATTTTCCTGGGAGAACCAAACATGTCTGGCCAATTAATTTTTCTAAACAAGGGTATGTCTTTTAGGTTCCTGAGTTTACTTAGTGTCTCCTATTAGATTCATACCTAGAGAAAGCCCAAGAGTTTGTCTTTCAAAGATGCTCAAATTCATAGTTTGAAATTTTTTTTCTGAAGATACAGGCAGGCTGTCTTAGCTCAGGCTGCTGTAACAAAAATACCATCTACCAGGTGACTTAAACAACAGAAATTTATTTCTCGTCATTCTAGAGTCTGGGAAGACAGAATCAAGGTCCTGATTAAGCTCCCAGTGAGCGCCCTCTGCTCAGTCTGCAGATGGACACTTCCCACTGTGTCCTTGTGCCACTGCTTCAAGGGCACTAACCCCATTCATGAGGATTCCAACCTTATAGCCTAGTTACCTCCCAGAGGTCCACCTCCGAACACCATTCCATTAGGGATAGGATTTCAGTGTATGAATTCTGGGGGGCTCCTAACACTCAGTCCATGGCATCAGGTTCAACTCTGTTTCTGGCCTTGTGTGATGTTTCTTACTTTATTAGCAGAAGATTGATATCTTTAAGCACATTAAGTGAAGTGAAGTCGCTCAGTCGTGTCCGACTCTTTGCAACCCCAGGACTGTAGCCTACCAGGCTCCTCTGTCCATGGGATTCTCCAGGCAAGAGTACTGGAGTGGGTTGCCATTTCCTTCTCCAGGAGATCTTCCCAACCCAGGGATCGAACCCTGGTCTTCTATATTGCAGGCAGACACTTTACCATCTGAGCCACCACATTAACATGTAATAAAATATTTTTAATTATTTTCAGTGGAATATTGTTTGTATCCTAATGTTGGGAGATGGAGTGCACAGTAATAAAATAATTGTTCATGACAATTAAAATTAGGAAATAAGCTACTTCTCATTCAGTAGACAAACAGACAAATATGGGGACATTCACATGCCCTAATGAGGCACCAGGGACTCAACACCTTACAAACAGATTTATCTGAATTGCAAATTATTTTATTTTTTTGAGACAAAAAACCAATACAGTATTGTAAAGTAAAAGAAAGTAAAAATAAAAATTAAAAAAAAGCAGTTTACAGAATAACATGAGAGAGAGAAAAAAACATACAGATATTGATATATACAATGTAGATACTTTCAAAAGTCCTGCAAGGCTACATTCAAACTGCCACTGGTGGTAGGTCAGCACAGGGACAGGGAGGTGAAAAAGAAATGTTATTTTTTAACATGTAGATTTTTGAGATGCTCGCATTTTTAGGGAGCATATATTCATGTGTCACATTTTTAATAAAATTTTCAAGAATATTTAGAGAGGACTGTCTAATCACCAATAAGTTCTTTGTAAGTATGAACTTAGTCCTCTAAATACAAGAGTTCACCTTGTGATACTTACTGACATCTTTAAAATATTTTGCTGGAGCAAAAAGCTTCCATAAAAATAAATTTTATAACTTAAAATCTAAATGCAAAAGGGAACTCTATTAAATCAAAATAATACTTTTTTGACGTAATTTTCTTTTGAGATCTAGCCTGCACTTGACCTTGATTTGGCATTGTTTGACTCATCAGCACATTTCACAATTTCCATCAGTTCAACTGCTGGAATTTATATTCTATTAGCGCTAACTCAGCAAATGTTATATCCTAGATTTGTTCTTTAAATAAATTTAAATTAGTTTTAATTCAGAGCAGGGACTTTGTTCCACAGACACATGGGTAAGATTTGTTAATTAATAAATAACCAAACAACACATTAAAAAAAAGGTTATTCTTGTCATAAAATAATTATGATAACTATTTTATAAATCTCAAAGATAGTTTTTTTTTTTCTTAAAGCATTAATTCCATCAATAATGATCTCTAGGAGAATAAAATTTTTCTTTGATAGTTTAAAAAATTTTTATGATGTATTTTTCACCATTTGAATTACTGGACTGGAAATACATATGGGGAGCTATTTACAAATGTTTGCTTTCTCTATAGTCATGAAGATGCCAAGCTAAAATTTAAAAAGTATTACATCAGAATGGTAAAACCACAGCTCAAGTCTTTAGAAAATACATACACAGGTTTCTTTATTGGAACATAATTGCTTTACAATGTTGTGTTAGTTTCTGCCCTACAACAGCACAAATCAGTCATATGGATACATATATCCCCTCCCCACTCATGATCAGTTTTGTTTTCTAATGCAGTCACCTCTTTAATGTCTGAGCAAATAGAACTGAAAACGTTTGCTCACGTGATAGCCCTCCCATCACAGTGGCTCCAAGGTAATGCCTCACCCACTGGGGATTTCTTTTATCAGTCGGTGATGTTTGACGGATGGTGAGGTGCTAAGGCAGCTGTCAAGAAGGCATCCCAAGTATAGAGGAGCATAGTAAAAACTTCATGCTCTGAAACTGCAGCTACATTTGTGGGAGGCAAATAGTTCCAAATGCTCCAAGTGAGGCTGCTGTGTGGCTGGAGTGCAGGGTACAAGAAGCCATACAGCATCATATCTGAAGTGGGCAGGAGTGTGGTCCCATCTTGGACAAGCTTTAACTCCATTGTGTGATTTACACACAATGAGAGACCCGTGAGTAAATGGCTATGGGGATACACAGTGACCCTTTATTTTGCAGAATGTTTTCACTTTTGTCTCAGGTTCAAGGATTTGTTAACAAAATAAGCCACTCATTATATACAAATAAATATTACCGATATTTGTTAGAGAATTATCTAGCTTACTTTCAATATACTAACATTAAAAGAAAAGAGAAATAGAAACAGAAGGAGATGCCTCACCAAATTGGGTTTTGACCAACATCCAGACTTAAACAGCACTGGGAAGTCCCATTTCACAGCACATCCAGAGCCTCAAATGGGAAAAAGTCCCAGGAAGCCCACTGCTCCATAGGTGAGACTTCAAAAATTTCGGTTTGGGATTCCCGGGTTCCAGTTTATAATCCCAGGATGCAAACTGATATCATCACTAATCTGTGAGAAAATTGCAGTCTGATTTTGTGTTAATGCTCTTTGTTTGTCCTCTAAAACTTGGAATGTTGTTAAGCCTCTGTCTTGACTGGCCAGACCCTGGAAGGGTTCAGCAGTCTCTCAAGATTCCTCCCGCCTCTTACCTATGGTGCTTCAAGTCTTGCCCCCACAGCAGGCGGTCACTGACAGTCAGGGCAGTGTCCAGGCAGGTTAGAACCAGGGTCAGGGGCCTGCTCTGCTTTGTCTCTGAAGCCTAAACAAGATTAATTTCCCTAACACCCTTGAACAGCATGGAGCTTCATTCACATGTCCACTTATACGTGGATTTTTCCAATAAATATACAGTTGGCTTTCCACTGGAGCTGGGGCTACAGAGGGCTGTCTAGGGACTTTAGCATCCACAGATTTTGGTGGATTGGTCCTGGCATCAATCCCCTGTGGCTGCTGAGGGATGATTGTACCTGAAAAGACAAGCCTCTCTGTTCTATATTACACAAATAAGATTGTATATAATAGCGTGCATACCGACTTAAGAAAATTTAATATACTTCAACATACGATGCCACGTTCCCATGTTTGTCAGCTCCCTTTGTTTGTTAGCTTCTTACATCTCCACATTTGAAAATCTTTTGAAATACTAAGCATTCTTTGCTAGAACAAAATGAAAGTTCCACAATATCCCTATCAGTTCAGAAAAACTCGAGTGAATTTTTAATGAGGGTTTGGGTTATTCATTAGGCACATTCGCTAACATTTATTAAGGAGAGCTGATAACTCAGCTCCCAATTTAAATTCATCTTCCTGACCGCATCCTTCATCTACTCCTGCACATACCCATTATGGTCCTGCAAAGTTAATATGATGGACGGGATCATTAAGTGTTAATTATGTGTCACATATTATCAGTGATGTTGGAATTTAAAAGTGATAGAGCTGTTGCCCTTGAGATAGTTTAGAGGTTTTAAACATGTGAATACCTCTGTGTTCTATCATCTACTTAGTACATATGCCATAGGAGTACTGCTAGTCAGCAAAGAAACATTAGGACCCAGTTTGGCCATATACTCTCCTTTGTGCTTTGGAATTGAAACACAGGATGGGTCTGTACGTTATGAACAACTCACCAGTGTGGATCTTTTAAATTGCCCCATTGTTCCAAATGGATGTATTTCCTTCTATAAATTCTCTAATGTGTTGCTCAGCAATTGGTGTTTCTTCGTAGAAAGTTAAAAAGGAGGGAAATATCATCTGTTTCACAGAAATTTGGCAAAAAATGCAGCAAACGTCTCTGCCCTAAAGTCCTTGCTTAATTCATTTTTATTGACCTTCCAATTCCAAATTTCTCAATATTTTTATTGGTCAAGCATGGGGAGAGACAGACCTTTCTTTCCTGCTTCTACTTTATGTGTCTTTAATTATGTCAATGTATGGCAAAACCAATATAATATTGTAATTAGCCTCCAATTAAATAAGTTTATATTAAAAATAATATAAACTTTTATTCAAGCCAGATATTCTTTATATTATTAAAAATTGCCATATTGATCACTTAGAAAAAGCACCATTGTTAAGACAGCTAATTAACCTTAAAAGCTTTTGCACAGGAAAGGAAATGATGAACAAAATGAAAAGACAACCTATAGATTGGGAGAAAAAAATTGCAAATAATTCAACTGACAAAGGATTAATTTTTAAAATATACTAATGGCATATACAGCTAATATCAAAACAAACAAACTACGTAATCAAAAAATGAGCAGAAGCACTAAACAGACATTTCTTCAAAGAAGATATGCAGGTGAGAAAATGTTCAACATCACTAACTGTTAGAGAGATCCAAAGTAGAGTGACCTCACACCAGTCAGAATGGCCACCATCAAAAAGTCTGCAAATTATAAATACTAAAGATTGTGTGGAGAAAAGGAAACTCTCCTACACTGTCGATAGGAATGCAAATTGGTACCGCCACTATGGAGAACAGGACAGAGGTTCCTCAGAAAACTGCAAAGCTACCGTCTGATCCAGCAGTCCTACTCCTTGGCATATACCCAGAGAAAACCATGCTTGGAAAGGATACATACAAACCAATATTCATTGCAATACTATTTACAACAGCCAAGAAATGAAAGCATGAGTGAAGAAGATATGGCACATATATACAATGAAATGTTACTCACCATTTAAAAAGAGTGCAGTCATGCCACTTGCAGCAACGTGGATAGACCTGGAGATGATCATGCTAAGTGAAGTAAGTCAGAGAAAGACAAATATCATATGAGATCACATACGTGAAATCTGGAAAAATGATGTAAATGAACTTATTTGCAAAACCGGCAGACCCACAGACAGAAAACCAACTCATGGTTCCCAAAGAGGAAAGAGGGAGAGGGATAAATTAGGAATATTAGATTAATAGATACACTCCTATATATAAATCAGAAAAACAACAAAGTCTTACTATATAGCACAGGGAACTCTACTCAGTATTCTGTAATAACCTATAAGGGAAAGAATCTGAAAATAATGTGTATAACTGAATCATTTTGGTGTATACCTGAAACTAAAGAACACTGTGAAGCAATTATATTTCAATTTAAAAAAGACATCACTGTTGCTCTTTTTGTCTACCATAACAAAGCCTAGGGGCTTCCCAGGTGAATCAGTGGTAAAGAATCCCCCTGCCAATTCAAGAGACATGGGATTGATACCTGTATTGGGAAGATCCCCTGGAGGAGGAAATGCAACCTACTCCAGTATTCTTGCCTGGGAAATCCTATAGACAGAGGAGCCTGGTGGTTATAGCCCATGGGTTGCAAAGAGTTGGATACAACTTAGCAACTAAACAACAGCAACAAAGCCTAGAAATCAAGATTTTTCTAACATTATATAAAGTATCTGGTGATACATTATTGTGTTATAATTGATCTTTAACTTCATACATAAAAGTATTTTAGTATATAGTGTGTATTATACTGCTTCCCAGGTGTCACTAGTGGTAAACAACCTGCCTGCCAATACAGGAGACATAAGAGAGGTGGGTTAGATCCCTGGGTCAGGAAGATGCCGCTGGACGAGGGCATGGCAACCAACTCCAGTCTTCTTGCATGGGGAGTCTCATGAACAGAGGAGCCTGGCAGGCTACAGTCTATGGGGTCACAAAGAGTTGGACACAACTGAGCGACTAACACTTTCACTTTTCAGACAATATATTAATCTATAAGTAATGAGCATATTGGAGAAGTGTGCTGTCCTGAATGGTTTACTGTGAGGATCCCTGTGTTTGGCTGATTCTAAGATGCGTGCGTTCACATCCTAACATCTCTGAACTTGGGCTGTGTGTCACAGACTGTGACCTCCTGCACCCTCTCCGGTCAGGCAGCCATCGGGGCAGCATGGCCACAGCCTACTCCTGAGCAGACTTGGTTTGCTCCATGGTGGTACTTTCGGGCACCTTCAGCTCTCAGCTTTCATTCATTCACCCTTCAGCGATTACTGGAGGAGACGGTTGAGGACGTGAAGCCTGCTGTTTTCCTAAAACCGTCTAAAAACACTGTTGAGATTTAGAAAGAGTCTGTATCAAGGGTGGCAGAATTGGGATCTGAAATTTGAAAGAAAAATACGGATAGATGGACATGTTGTTTAGAAAATCTGCGTTGCTGCTCCTTTGTTGATTTGGAAGATATTTGCACAGAAAACATGGGTTGTGACATCTCTGGGTTGAAAAGTGATACGGCAAATTCGGAATGTGATAGACTCAGAATGTGTAGAATACTATGAGTCCTTTTATTTCACTTATATTTTCCTTTTTATGATCTCACAAAAGTGATAAAATTACATGTCTAAGTAAACCTAGCCGAGCTCTTTCGACAAGTAGAACAAAGATTCTATGTGATAATAAAACCTTTTGTCATTTTTTTAAATTGGCAACTTTTAAAATATTTGATATAATGTATAAAATAATGATGTATCATGCAGTTAATGGCATTTAGACCTAACTGATGAGAAACTTTAATTGGCTTTTTTTTCATGATAAATACAGGGAATACTATTAAAATTTTGTTTTGGGGGGAGGTTATGGGATCTTCCCTAAAAAGTTCAATTCTAGCTGTGCATATTGCTTGTTTAGGTGCAAAGATTAGAGAACATGGGACTGAATGTAAAGTAGCATGAAGCCCAGAACTGTTTCTTTTTATTTCCCCTACACCAACTTTTAATTTGGGGGGGAGTTGGCATTTAATTGCAGGAGAAAACTCAACCTAGCCAATGCAAAACCATTTATATTATCTTTTATTTATTTATATGACCTTTATACGTTCGTATAAATGGCCTTTGTTTATATTTATATGACTTTTATATGACCTTTATTTTAATCAGAATTTCATTATTTTATTTTTAATAAATACTTACATTTCATAAACAGAGATGTACCATAGACCATATTTGACCTAATATGGTTTGATCCTCTTAAACAATTTACAGGAGATCTATGGTTCTGAGAACAACCATTTAATGTAGATCAGTGGTTGATGTGCAATATCTAAGTCTTATTACCTTACCATTTTATTCCCATAGCCTAATTTGTTATTTTTACCAACACAAACACATGTAATGGAAAATAACACTTTTTGATGACAGCTTTGGTTTGCTCATTTATTATATGCATTTTAAAATGCATTTTTTCCCTCGGAACAGGGAAGAGAAAATGTAGACATTATGTCCTAATATAATGGTGTCTAATGCTTTCTTTGTTTAAAATGATTGATGTTGGCTTACCAGAGTATCTGTTCCCTAGCTCATAAATGCAACAGCTGTCTGGAACCTAACGAATGCAATTTTTCTTAAAACATTAGAAATGTGGGAGGGATCATGGCACTGTTTGCATTATCTTGATGATGAGGAAGCACTTTGTACAAACAGCTCTTGCCATTTATCTCATCGTGGGGTTATTATTAAGTCTGCAGACTGAACCTGACCGTGCACATTTTGGCAGCTGGAATCTCTTGTTCCGTCTGTGAATCTTTAGTATCTAACACCCCATCTAGCTGGCGACTCCTGTAAGTGCTCAATAAAGCATCATGAGCAGACGTCAGCTGCATGAGGGAGAGCACCCAATGTGCCCTGCTTTTTCTGCCCCACAGATGTAGTGATTATCTGTTATCTCCAAGTTATGAAGACACAAACAGCAACAGAAAGGAGCAAACATTTTAGCTGCATTAGGGCACTTGCCCTGTGAGGAGCTGCCAGATTACCCCTCCACCAGAGACCTCCCTCCCCAGCCTCTGTCTCCCCTCTCCCCACCCTGCAAACAGGAAGGGGGCGTGTCACTCTGACACCCTGACTCTCATCCCATATACTCCAGACCAGCTGTGGTCCTGGACAGTCAGGTTTCCAACTGCTCGGCCAAAGAGGTTCAGATGACTTCAATGAATAGTTATCTTTGTTATCATTTTAAAAAAGGCTCTAATCCAATCTTTCAGAGTATTTTCTCTCTGACTGACACCTCTGTGAAGTTTGGGTTCCAAACTATGATGATCTATAAGTGAAAAGCACTCTTGTGTTGATTAATCACACCCTTAAGGCTGACTGCTTCCCAGGCTGCCTACCAGTACAGGAGACATAAGAAACATGGGTCGGGAAGATCCCTGGGGGAGGGCATGGCCACCCCCTCCGGTATTCTTGCCTGGAGAATCCCATGGAGAGAGAAGCCTGGCGGGCTTCAGTCTATGGGGTCTCAAACAGTCAGACACGACTTGAAGCAACTTAACAGGCATACATACTAGGCTGACTGCACATTTTACTGTCTGGAATTGCTGTTTAGAACCGTACCTCTGGCTCCTGATGAGTATGTTTAAAATTCTACTAAAATGATGAGTTAAGAGCTGAATATAAATTATATGTCTGTGACGTTAGAGACTCAGAGTTGAACATAAAGATTTGACTCACTTAGAACAAGATATTGTTTCATAGAAGATAAAGTTTATTTTGAAAACTCAGTCCCTGATGCTGCACTCCTGTTCTTCTTTAATTTGGCCTCTTTTATTTTGGGTTCCTTGACCTACCCCCCACCCCACTTTTCACACATGTCCTTCTCTCTCCTTGAGCCCTAAGATCTTTCTTTCATCCCTATAGCTCAATACTGTAAATTTTAAAATGATTTGTAGTCCAAAGGTTTGGGGAGCTGATTATTTTAAGGAAGAAAGAGGTTGGAAAATTTAATAATTTCTGTGCAACACACTTATGTAAAATGACTACAACTTTAGGTTCTATTTAAAATGCTATTTTTGGGTAATCTTTGGGTGGCATTCTCCTGTCAATAGCATAATTAGAGTTGGTTATCCTAACAGATGTTTCTGGAGATTATTGTCAGAGAAAAATCATTCGCTCTTCTCAGTGTATACCTCAGATAATAACACAGACTCTAACCACAGAATAAACAGAATTTATCTTAAGCAACAATAAAAGAGACAGGATTGAAATAAAAGGAAAAACTGTCATGACAACTAGACTGTTCACGCTTTCTTTTTTCCCTTTCCCTCCCTTTTCCTTTTTAAAGACTCAGAGAGCTGTAGAAAACCACTCAGTGGCGAAACTTAGAAAGTCAAACTGAAGAAGCAGGAGGAGGTTTTCTGAGGCATGAAAAAAGGCAAGTGAAGAAAAAAAAAGATGGAGCTGAAGAATGATGAAGCCATTAAACTTAAACCTTCATGCCAAGGAAGCAAGGAAAAGTCACTTAAGGCTTAAGTACTTGTTGTACTAGGCAACGAGGTAGATATTTTACCTAGGTTTAATTCTCAAGACAACTTTATGGACTGGACATTATTATGTCTGCTGCAAAGATGAGGAAACCTGTGCTTGGATAGTTAGGTAGCTCATCCAAGTCTTTACAGCTTGTAAGTGGCATTAATGAGCTGAGAACTCATGTGTTACTACAAACAGAGCTAACAAGAGTTGGAGAATGTGTAGGGAATTTTAGAGGCTGAACTACAAACAAGAAACGTGAATATATTGATGGCAATGATGATGGCAACTTACACAGAATTAAGAGAACAGGGATGAAGAGACGTAACCTAGGGATTTGATGCCAAAAAAGAAGCCACGTTAATCTCCTTATATATACTTCACCTTTCAAAGGTTTCTCACTTTGTTCTAAAGTGGAAAAATATACTTTAAACTGGAAATGTATCTATTGTCCAACATACTTACTTTGTAATCCCATCTGATCGACCTGTTGATCAGAAGGAAGATTTCTAGGACCCGTGAGCTGGAGTAGTGGGTGGGAAACTCCTTTCATAGGTGTTTGGGTATCTGAGTGTCTAGATGCAGAGTTTAACTCTGTGTCACTTCAACTCCTGGTGACTAGGATTCCTCATTTATAGTAAAGGCAGTAGAACAAAACTGACTCACATTTTTTTTCTCCAATATGACTCTGTGACTCTTTGATGTCTTGTCAATGGTTTAATATCAAAATCCTGAGGTCATTGTACCTGTCAGTATGACTTTTTAGTCTTTCCATTGTTCTTCCCTAATTTACTTAGATGCAAGATTTTTGTTGCTAGTTTGCACTTCATTACAGACTCGTCTTTCAGTCTTTAAATGATAGCTTGCATACAAGCTGTGGATTATTAATTAATATGTGGCCTTACATATTATTTGGCTTCCTTGATGGCTCAGAGAGTAAGGAATCTGCCGGCAATGCGGGAGAAATTTGTTCAATCCCTGGGTTGGGAAGATCCCATAGAGTAGGGAATGGCAACCCATTCCAGTATTTTTACCTGGAGAATCCCGTTGACAGAGGAGCCTGACTGGCTACAGGCCGTGGGTCGCAAAGAGTCAGACACGACCGAGGGACTACAACTGAGGGACTAAGACTGAGTGACTAAGGGGTTAAATACTATGCAATCTTTATGTGCCTTTATTTATCTTCAAATGGGATAATACAGTGATATTATATATCTCTTGAATTTGATAGATAATTGAATAAGGTTCTTGTTATACTACTTGTCACATGGTAAATACTCAGTAAATGATAGGTCCTTTTACTTTTCAGAAAATAAATATTGATTACTTGCTTTTTAGGACCTGGAGACGGTCTTCCTAGAAATTAAATGTGACATCACCTATTTCATTTTTAAGAAAAGTCATATTCCTTTGAATGGCTTCAAAGACTGTGACTCCAGACATCCCACTTCAACATACCTCATTCCCTTTATGCTAACTTGACCAAACACTTTTATTTTTTTTTGTGCCCTGATTCAGCCATTGATTGGGCTTCCCAGGTGGCTCAGTGGTAAAGAATCTGCCTGCCAGTGCAGGAAATGCAGGAGGAAAAGGGGCTGACAGAGGATGAGATGGTTGGCTGGAAGCACCGACTCAATGGACATGCGTTTGAGCACACTATGGGAGCTGGTGATGGACAGGGAAGTCTGGCATGCTGCAGTCCATGGAGTCACAAACAGTCAGATATGACTGCTGCCTGGACTGAGCTCCACCCTAGTCACCATTCCACACAATTTAATCATCACTCTGTGTTTTTCCAGAGAGAATTTGTAACAAGAAAGAGATTAATGAAACATATGTATTGACGTTGTATATCTCAACCTCATAGAATTGTCTTTGAATGATATAATTATATTATATTCATTTTCCTGTGGGGCTTCCCAGGTGCTGATGGTGGTGAAGAACCCACCTGCCAGTACAGGAGATGTAGAGACACAGGTTCAATCCCTGGTTCAGGAAGTACCCCTGGAGGAAGGCATGACAAGCCCCTCCAGGATTCTTGCCTAGAGAATCTCATGGACGAGGAGCCTGGTGGGCTGCAGACTGTAGGGTCACAAAGAGTCAGAAGGACTGAAGCGACAGCACAAGCTCACACAAGTCTTCCTGTATCTCGGTGACAAAGCTAAGAATCAGTGGATACAGCTCAGTACTGAATTGTTAGGACTGTATATTAAAATGGTTGTAAAATGTTAAAAGAACAACCTCAAATTATGAAATTGAGCAATTGGTAGCAGTTGGTTGAAAATAAAAAGAAGACCCAATCATTCATTTTGCATACAAGCAAAAACTCTACTTTGAGTTCTGTTTTAGAAATTAATTATTTTTCTTCTGATTCTAAGTAGCAATTTTTTATTAGAAAATTTGAAGGAAATTTTAAAATGCATAATGAATTAAATTATCCACAATCCCATCGCTTAGCTATAACACCAATGCTTTTTTTGGTGTAATATCTTACTCTCAGAAACGTAAACGTATTTCAAGCATATGTTTTGTTTCTCTTTTTTTGCTTACTATTCTGACTTTAACAACTTTTTCATTAAAGGTTATTAGAAAACATTCCGGTTACTGTCATACAAAGGCACCAAATTTTATTTAGTTGTTCTCTATTGTTATGTATATAGTCTATTTTCTTCTCTGCTCCCCCCAATACAAAGACAGATATCCTCATACATAAGTCATTGGATGCATCTCTGATTATTTAATTATAGCTAGTTTTAAGAAGTGGAATTCCTGGGTCATATTGTGTTAACTCTTCTACAAGTCTTACCAATTTGTACTCTTGACAGTTTTGATTGAAAGCACTCTTTTCCCACAACATCATCAACTTAGGACAGGTACAAAATAGCATTTCACTGATTTGTTTTCTTTTTGATTAGTAATAA
The DNA here is from genome assembly GCA_006408695.1 of Aepyceros melampus. Classification (NCBI taxonomy): domain Eukaryota; kingdom Metazoa; phylum Chordata; class Mammalia; order Artiodactyla; family Bovidae; genus Aepyceros; species Aepyceros melampus. The sequence continues at coordinate 283,732 of SJXQ01003430.1, forward strand.
GGTTGAAACAAATGCACATTTTAATTTCCCCTTTAAATTACTCCTTGGAAGAAAAGTTATGACCGACCTAGATAGCATATTCAAAAGCAGAGACATTACTTTGCCGACTAAGATCCGTCTAGTCAAGGCTATGGTTTTTCCAGTAGTCATGTATGGATGTGAGAGTTGGACTGTGAAGAAAGCTGAGCTCCAAAGAATTGATGCTTTTGAACTGTGGTGTTGGAGAACTCTTGAGATCCCTTGGACTGCAAGGAGATCCAACCAGTCCATTCTGAAGGAGATCAGCCCTGGGATTTCTTTGGAAGGAATGATGCGAAAGCTGAAGCTCCAGTACTTTGGCCACCTCATGTGAAGAGTTGACTCATTGGAAAAGACCCTGATGCTGGGAGGGATTGGGGGCAGGAGGAGAAGGGGACGACTGAGGATGAGATGGCTGGATGGCATCACTGACTCGATGGGCATGAGTCTGAGTGAACTGCGAAAGTTGGTGATCGACAGGGAGGCCTGGCGTGGTGCAATTCATGGGGTTGCAAAGAGTCAGACACGACTGAGCGACTGAACTGAACTGAACTGAATGTAGTTTTAAATATTTATTTTTTTATTTGGCTGGGTCAGTTCTTAGTTGCAGCACTTGGAGTCTTCAGTCTTCATTGTAGCATGCAGGATCTTTAGCTTTAGCATGCAGGGTCTAGTTCCCTGACCAGAGATAGAATCCAGGCCCCCTGTACAGGGAGCACAGATTTTTTTTAGCCTTTGGACTACCAGGGAAGTGCCCACCACCTTCAATATATTATTATGAGTTGGAAGGGCTAGGGGAAAATAAAGAAGTTAATGGAAAAATCTAACCCAAATAAGCTTCCAGGGAGTATAAAAGTGACTAGATCAACTGAAAAGCTTAAGGTGTCCAAATGCAATGAATCACCTAATCCATAGATACTGACCAGAGAAAGATGAGCAAAACAAACTAGAAATGATGGAGAAAAGAATCAGTGTACCCATTGAATAGCTGGAAAGTTGCATCAGTTTGAGATCACCAGAAAGCAGGCCATAATGGGTCAGACCACTGGCCTTAGAATGCCAGAGCTTTGAGTTAAAAATCCCAAACCGCTCAACAGAATCCATGCTGTTTATTTGTTGGGTGGTTGTAACCAACTTATATTTCTTCACTATCAAGTGAGAGAAGCAAGGTAATTCCATAGAATTATTGTGAACATGGAATAATGATGTAAAGACTTATATCCCACGTCTGTAGAGAAAGGCCTTTAGGAAGTGATTTGTTGTTATTCAGTCGCTCAATTGTGTCCAGCTCTTTGTGACCCCATGGACTGCAGCACGCCAGGCCTCCCTGTCCTTCACCATCTCCTGGAGCTTGCTCAAATTCATGTCCATTGAGTTTGTAGTGCCACCCAACTAACTTGTCCTCTGTTGTCTCCTCCACCTGCCTTCAATTTTTTCATCATCAGGGTCTTTTCTAATGGCTCTTTGCATCAAGCTAAACTATTGGAACTTCAGTTTCAGCCTCAGTCCTTCCATTGAATATTCGGGACTAGTTTCCTTTAGGATGGACTGGTTGGATCTCCTTGCAGTCCAAGGGACTCTCAAGAAATCTTCTCCAATGCCACAGTTCAAAAGCGTCAATTCTTTGGCACTCAGCCTTCTTTGTGGTCCAGCTGTCACGTCCACACGTGACTAGTGGAAAAACTGTAGCTTTAATAACAATGAACACTGTTGCTAACGTGTTACGACTGCTCTTGAGATGACACAGGGCTGGCTGACACAGAGGCACGGTAAGCAGGGACCTTCCTGAGTCTGTGTCCTAGGACTGAGGAAGTTCCAGGAACGTTTCCTCTAAAAAAAACCCACTCCCTCTTCTAGAACACACCACCTACCACTATTGCTGAAATTCTACCTTAAGAGATTTTTTCAATGTAAGCATTTTATATTTTAGAATAGAAAAATCTAGAAAGACAGGATCCGTTTTTTAACCAACCATATATAATTCAAGGTGAATTAGCTGATAAGATTCTGAGAGCAGACTGTAATAACAAGAGACTTGAGAGCTTTGCGTCTGACGAGGGCATTGAAGAATTAGCTTGGTATATTCCTGAAGCTGGTAGCAATGTGTTAGAATAGTTAGGGAAACCCTCACTGTACTAGAACAGGGAATCTTATAGCTCAGAGCTGAGTATAGTGAGTGTATTTATTAAAAGGATTTACAGAGAAACTTGTGCATTGTGTTGTATGTTCAGTTAGTAGAAATAAATAGGTTCTTTAAATTGCGAATTCAAGAGAGCAAGTATTGTGGGAAAACAGATGAGATGACAGGGCTGAGATGGGAACACCGCTGCAGCTCCAGCCAGTGGATCAGAGGTTCTGTTTGCACCTGGCACACTGTGCTCCTGTCATTGTGCCTGGGCTTCTTCCTCTTGATGATGTTATTTAATAATAAAAGCTACACAGAAGCATCTGTATCAGTCTCAGTTTCCCATTTATGTGCAACCACCTTGCAAGTAGCAACACACCCCATAGGATAAGATATTCAGAAGTGGGGGCCACAGTGAGGACAGCTCCAGAAGGATGGCGGAGACTTGCTTTCACTTTCAGCAGGCTCTCCTGCAGACGCTGAGGGTACCATTTTTCTGTCTTAGGGTACCTTATCCAACGATTGCTAAAGCTGAACTTAGACAATTGCATTTGGTGGATATTCAAACACCTTATTAGGTTCACTGTGTCTATTTATAGTAGGAGATTGAGAAAAATAGAAATAGCAAGTAAAAAATGATGCTTTGAGGAATCAGGTCACAATTTGATCTTCTATAAAACTGATTCTAGTCTACTGGCTTTCTTCTGCGCAATGAATAATGATGACCCCCATTAATCCAAATACTATTATTCAGATTTCTTTCTCTAGTGATAAATTTTAGAAGTCTGAAACTAAAATATCAAGATTTGTCATTAGTGAGAAAGCCCAGTCTTAAAACTTAGTCCCCTCTCCATTATCCAGGAACTCATTATTGCCATTTCATAGTGGCTTTTTCCACCTGTTTCTCTCCTGTCCTTCAGCCTGCTTGCCTCAAGCTATTTCATTCCTGATTTGCACTTTCACTAGAAGATGGATCTGTTGAGAAATTGAATTCGAATAATTCATTTTTATTGCTTATAGAGGAGACTTGATAGGAAGCATGTAATGACAGAAATGAGATTTTAAATCTCTTCTATAGGTTTCATTTATTCCATCCATGTTTATTGATCGTCCACTGCGTAACAGGTACAGTAGGGGATAGAGGAAACATAAAGCATGGCCCTGCCCTCTGAGGAACCTTAATCTCCAAAAAGGAAAGTGCTGTGAACAAATCGTGCTCTCTTAAATAGCTTTGGGAATAAGGCTGGTGTAAAGAAAAGACGTACACTCCCCTCACCACCAGGATGTTGTAAGTGTCACATATAGATGGCACAGAAAATAAATGGTGGAGAAATCCAGTTCAAAGAGAGGTAAGTTTAGAGGGTATGTGATCAGAGAAAGATTTACTGAAGAGCTAGCACTGGTCATAAGTCAGATTTGTAAGAACATAATACCTGTAGTTATTTCATTTTCAGAAAGTATTATATATTGATTCTATAAAATTGGAAAGTACAGAAAAGCAATAAGGAGAATAAAATCAAACTCGTTCATAGTCTCACCACCTAGTAAGATACACATTGTTGGGTTTTGAGGTATTTTGTTCTAAGGTTTTTTCCCCTGTTTATGAGTGAGTCTGTTTGTGTTTGTATTGTGTTAGTATTGTTTATGTTTGTGTTGTGTTAGTCAAGGTTGTAGCAGAAAGTGGTAGAGTTAAATTCTGTGAGTGGGTAGAACATAGGGGAAGCATGTGTATGGTGCAATAACCCATGACTAGTCATAGTAAATGAGCTGTTGCCAACCCTAGGCTGTTAGTGAAGGGATCAGGAATGGATGCAGTTACTAAAACTTGGAAGGAGGATGAGTAGAGAAAAACGACCTTGAGAGGAGCAGCATCCTTCATTTAATAGACTCAGCCGGCCCAAGCAATTTCACAAGGAGAGAGTACAGAGAACACACTCTGACCTCCTCTCCTTGTGCTCAGATCTCACACTGGGGCTTCTCATTGACTGATCCCAGCTGGAATACAGAGACCAGGAGGGCCCGGGAGTAGAGCTTACAAATCAGAAAGCAAGATTAAGAAGGATCCTGAGCAAACCCAGAAGGGCCAATTAGAGTGTCCTCCACGACTGGGTCAGTCTGTACCTGTGGTTTTGCAACCTGTCCATTATGACTTTTATATAGTTATTAGCTATTAGCTAATCCCTATAATTTTTAAAATATGTGTTATTTGTATTTGGCTGCACCAGGTCTTGGTTGCGTCACTCAGGATCTACTATCTTCTTTACGGCCTGCTGGATCTTTTAGTGGTGGCGTGTGGGATCTAGTTCTCTGACCAGGGACCAAACTCAGGTCCCCTGCATTGGAATCACAGAGTCTCAGCCACTGGACAACCAGGGAAGTTCTTTGTGGTGTTATTTTTAATCACTGTATACTATGAAATAGATGACTATAAATTATTCAATGAATTTCCCACCATATAATCATTAGGATGTTTCCATCTTTTGCCTTTAAAATTAACATGACAATATATGAGTGTATGTGTGTGTGTGTGTGTGTGTTTATTTAGTTCCATACAGCCATCTCTATTTTCCCCAGGTTAATTCTAGGAAGTGAGATTGTTGGATCAAAGAGTATGCTCAAGTCTAAGACTTTTGATGTATGTGTGTTGTACAATTATATTCCAGAAGACTATGCCAGTGAGTTAAAGTAAACCTTTAATGGGTGAGATTTTGATTCATGGAGAGGAGACAGATGGACGAGAGACAGATGGCATTTGGAGGGACTTATGAGTGAGCGGGTGAAAAAGGGAACGGAAATGGAAGGGCACATATTATATTAAGCAATGGAAAATTCATCTGATTTGACTTGAGAGAGTTAGCAATGGGTCACACAGTTTATTCACACTCGCCAGGCTGGAAAGCCCCAGCGTAAGGACCTGAAGCTTTACTCAAGGCAGCCTGGCATGGAAAAGCACAGCTTTAGGGAAAATGCACTATACACTTGCAGGTAGGTTGAAGATTGAAACCAGGAAAATGTGAACATGTTTAAACTCCAAGGACAAAAGAAGATGTACCTAGAAAAAGCCATTTGACAAGTTTTGGTCCTAATCATGGCTCCACCATTTACGGACTGTGTGACTTTGGGCAGATGATATAAAGTCTGTTGGTTGGAGGGTTAAAGACTTTATGCTGAGAGTACATAACATAGCATCTGGTGCATTGTGGGACTTCACAGCCAGTTCCCACCAAGGAGTGAGTGAGTCCAGGCAGGAATGGTGAGTGCATCTCCCACCTTTGTGTCATTGGATGTTGGCTGGCTGGAGGGTGGGGGGGCAGCACCTGGACAGCCAGCCCTGTAGGACCTGAGCACCCTCTTCTTGATGTCTAGCAAACAGAATAGAGGGGGTAAGCCACAAAAGCAACAGATTTCTCTAACAAAAAACTACAGAAAAATAAAATTTTATCAACTTTAAACTTGATCTCCATTTTTAAAAAAAATACTTTGTAGTCTGTTACCACCTGCTTGCCTTTGAGTACAACTAGAGGAATGGTACTCCCATGTTAGCAGCAAATCCCTGAAATATTCTGTTATACGTTAGTGTTCATCTTTTGTTGTGCCTGCCCAGATTCCATATACCCTTCTCTGGGTAAAATCAGCAGAATTTCCCTCTGAAAAACTCTGTTTTCAGTTCATGGGTTTGCATGGACCTCAAAGAAGCTAACTTGTAATCCATGCCTGCCTGTGCAGAGCTCAGTTTGTCCCTAAGCTCAGAGATTAGTTCAGGGGTGATGGGACAAAGGTCAGTTTAATCAGAGGGAAACCTAGGAGGCTTTTGCTAGGAGCTCACTTTTTTCTTCCCTCCATTGGGCTTAGGTTTCTAAGGGTGAAAGCCAGAATTTACTGGTTATCATTAGGCTGATTGACAGAGCAGCCAATGTAGAGATGGGTTGCAGTGGGCTTAGTTAAGAGCTGGAGAGAGAAATCAGCTCTTGTCACTCCCTTAATGCTCTGGATCAAACTGTACCTGAAGTTAGTTTCCCCTTGGACTTTATAGTTGCAAGAGGCATTGATTTCTCTTTTGCAGTTTCAGTTAGTTGGATTTGGAGTTTTCTGTCATTTTTCACTAAAATAGAGCTGGCTCAAACATCCACTTGGTTCAGTAGTTTATTTTTCATGGAATGTGAGGTCATGATGAGGATGTTAATTCTTCTCAGTTCCCATGATGGGACTGAAAATTAAATTTCATCTATTCAACAGGGTTTAAGAGCTAATAAGCTAGAACATGGGGAAAGTCAACCCAGTACTTCTCTGGATTTGATAAATAATTATGTATCTTTCATGCAGTAGAAACTTTAGCCGAAATTGCCCTCATCACTGGAACACTGCACTTTTTAAATAAATACAGATAAAGGGCAAGCATGTGAGAGAGCTGACGGAATCTGCCCACTTCATCAAAACAGACTTTTTTGAGAAAAACGTGTACTTACTGAGCTTCTCTCTCTGAAGTCAGGACTGTCTGGCTCAGTGTACAATGAGCCCTTTGTATCTTTCGCTGTGGTCTTCTCGTTTGGGATGAAAGACAGAACTGCCAATCTCGTTCCCCTCCCTGCAGACTGATTTCCCCAGGGCTTTGCTCTCCTCAGTAGCTAATGTCACCAACAGGCAGGCTTTGAAGTCAGAGGGAGGGGACCCCCTCCCTGGACTGCAGCCAGGACACTTCTTGGGAACCACAATTTCAGCATCCAGTCCAGGTCACTGGCTCTGGCTCGAGATGTAGGGGCCGTTAATTCCTGCCAGGTGGCTCAGGAAGCTCTTTTGTTCCTCTCCTTCTTAGCTCCGGGTGTGAGGAGACACCTTGTCCCTGTGTATTCTTGAGGGGAAGCTGTTCCCTCTGGAGAGAGCTGGGCACTGTCAGTGCCTTCGGCTGCTGCAGCTGAGGCATGTGACGGTGCAAAGGCCAGATGGCACTGGGTCAGAGCCTCACTGCCTCTTCCTCCCTGATACACCCACTTTCCATTCCTGCCCAGCTTTACATGTTGGGCAGGAACAGACTCTTGAGTGACGGATAGGTTGCTTTGAACTCTGGGTGAAAGTGCTTAGTGAAAGTTGCTCAGTCGTATCTGACTCTTTGTGAGCACATAGACTGTAGCCCTCCAGGCTCCTCCGTCCATGGGATTCTCTAGGCAAGAATACTGGAGTGGGTTGCCATGCCCGCCTCCAAGAGATCTTCTGGACCCAGGGATCAAAGCCGGGGTCTCCTGCATGGCAGTGGATTCTTTACCGTCTGGGCAGCCAGGGAAGCCCATGCCTTGCTTGCCTGTGTCTATTTTCCGTACCCTGGGGAGCTGCAAGTAAACTCTAAGCCTGTGCAGTGGGTGGGGGCAGGGAAACTGAGGCCTCCCCACCCTCTCTGTACCCCTCACCCTTCATCCACACTTTGTTAGACTTTCCAGCTCACAGAAGGGAGAGGTGTGGAGAATTTCTTCTGGAAAGTGCCATTGTCCACACACGCTGAGGACTCTGCTGTGAAATCCCTTTCCCCAAGCTTACGATTTTCCTCCTTTATTTCCTCTCAGCTCTGTTTACGTTTTCCTTGCCCCTTTCTTGCTTCTCTGTTTTTCTCTGATTCTCTGTCTTCCTTGTTTTCAAGAAGCCCTTTCAGGTTCATCTCCAGACAATTTTCTGAAATCACTTTTCTTTCCTCCTCTCTCTTACCATATACTTACTTCTATTTCCCCTGTTTTGAAACCTTTCTATTTCAAATTTCTTCTGAGTCCCCAGGTTCTGAGCCAGGCCTGCCCAGGATGCCTGTAAAGCTTCTTAGGGGAAAGGCCTTGGAAACTTTAATGGGACAGTAACATTCCAAGCTCGGCATGAATGGCTGACAATCCACAGTTCTCCTGGCAAGAGGTTTTTCCAGAGGCTGGTCCATAATTCCTGCATGCCAGAACTTGGGATTTCCAGATGTGATATTAGGGCCATGGGCAGTCAGTTTGCCTACAAAAACAAACTTGATCTTAGTTTCTCATAATTACTAGGAAAAAAAGCTATTTCCATGGCTTTCTCTGCCTTTTTATTTTTTGCTTTTATTCTAGTACATGGCTTACAGTGCTCACATTTAGACCAGACATTTCAAAGATGTTGATAGTATAATTCACAATAATTACATTACTATTATGAAATAATAAAATAATTTTACTTGTAAGGCGATGGCTACCACAAACTGGTATCCAGCATCCAGCATCCATTCTGTCTTAGACAGAGGTTCACATTTCTTCCTAATGCCTGTTTAAATATGTAGATGTTATTTAAAGTTTATTTGCATATTCATGAGAAAAGCTATTTCTCCTCCTATCTTTTAATTCCCAACATGGGTAAGTGTGATTTAATGATTTCTCAGTCTTGGTGAAGGGTTTGGCCAGTTTTTAAAAGTGAGAAGCATTCAGGGAAAGTAATTCATAAGAACAGAGACCCCACTGTAGAGGATGGGGAGGTTTCTGTAATGAGACTATGGGTGTGGTGCCCTCGGCTTCTGCCACGGGGGTTTCTGTAGTGAGACTTTGTACGCAGTGCCCTGAAGCTGGTTGTGGTGGGATGTGGATACAGTAGAGATGGGTGGGGGCTCCTTCTTCGGCCCTGCCAGCTCTCAGCCATGCGACCCTTAGGTAGGATCTGAACCTCAGTTTCTTATCTATGAAGTGTCATCTGGAAATAATGCTGCACTGCAAAGTGGCTGGTAGGACGTGATAAAATAATGTTTGCTAAGTACCTAGTACATCTATATTTAAACTTACACGTGACACTTACTGAGTCCAAGCTTGATCTGCTTCAGTTCAGCTCAGTCTTTCTGTCATGTCTGACTTTTTGAGACCCCATGAACTGCAGCACACCAGGTTTCCTTATCCATCACCAATTCCTGAAGTTTGCCCAAACTCATGTCCATCGAGTCAATGATGCCATCCAACCATCCCATCCTCTGTCATCCCCTTCTTCTCCTGCCTTCAGTCTTTCCCAGCATCAGATTCTTTTCCAATGAGTCAATTCTTTGCATCAGGTGGCCAAAGGAGTTTCAGATTTATCATCAATCCTTCCAATGAATATTCAGGACTGATTTCCTTTAGGATGGACTGATTGGATCTCCTTGCAGTCCAAGGGACTCTCAAGAGTCTTCTGCAACACACAATTCAAAAGCATCAATTCTTTGCCACTCAGCTTTCTTTATAGTCCAACTCTCACATCCATACATGATGACTGGAAAAACCATAGCTTTCACTGGATGGACCTTTGTGGGCAAAGTAATGTCTCTGCTTTTAATATGCTGTCTAGGTTGGTCATAGCTTTTCTTCCAAGGAGCAGGCATCATTTAATTTCATGGTTGTGATCACAGTGTGCAGTGATTTTGGAGCCCAAGAAATTAAGTCTTTCACTGTTTCCACTGTTTCCCCATCTATTTGCCATGAAGTGATGGGACCAGATGCCATGATCTTAGTCTTTTGAATGTTGAGGTTTAAGCCTACTTTTTCACTCTCATTTTTCACTTTCATCAAGAGGCTCTTTAGTTCTTCTTTGCTTTCTGCCATAAGGGTGATGTCATCTGCATATATGAAGTTATTGATGTTTCTCCCAGCAATCTTAATTCCAGCTTGTGCTTCATCCAGCCCAGCGTTTCTCCTGATGTACTCTGCATAGTAGTTAAATAAGCAAGGTGACAGTATACAGCCTTGATATACTACTTTCCCGACTTGGAATCAATCTGTTGTTACATGTCTGGTTCTATGTCACTTCTTGACCTGCATACACATTTCTTAGAAGGCAGGTAAGATGACCTGGTATTCCCATCTCTTGAAGAATATTCCACAGTTTATTGTGATCCACACAGTCAAAGGCTTTGGCATAGTCAATGAAGCAGAAATAGATGTTTTTCTTGAACTCTCTTGCTTTTTCCATGATCCAGCAGATGTTGGCAATTTGATCTCTGGTTCCTCTGCCTTTTCTGAAATCAGCTTGAACATCTGGAAGTTCATGGTTCACGTATTGCTGAAGCCTGGCTTGGAGAATTTTGAGCATTACTTTACTAGCATGTGAGATGAGTGCAATTATGCAGTAGTTTGAGCATTCTTTGGCAGTGCCTTTCTTTGGGATTGGAATGAAAACTGACCTTTTCCAGTCCTGTGGCCACTGCTGAGTTTTCCAAATTTGCTGGCATATTGAGTGCAGCACTTTAACAGCATCATCTTTCAGGATTTGAAACAGCTCGACTGGAATTCCATCACCTCCACTAGATTTGTTTGTAGTGATGCTTCCTAACACCCACTTGACTTCACATTCCAGGATTCTGGCTCTAGGTGAGTGATCACACCATTGTGGTTATCTGGGTCATGAAGATCTTTTTTGTACAGTTCTTCTGTGTATTCTTGCCACCTCTTCTAAATATCTTCTGCTTCTGTTCTTCCATACCATTTCTGTCCTTTCTTGAGCCCATCTTTGCATGAAATGTTTCCTTGGTATCTCTAATTTTCCTGAAGAGATCTCTAGTCTTTCCCATTCTGTTGTTTTCTCCTATTTCTTTGCACTGATCACTGAGGAAGGCTTTCTTATTTCTCCTTGCTATTCTTTGGCACTCTGCATTGAAATGGGTATATCTTTCCTTTTCTCCTTTGCCTTTTGCTTCTCTTCTTTTCACAGGTATTTGTAAGGCCTCCTCAGACAACCATTTTGTCTTTTTGCGTTTCTTTTTCTTGGGGATGGTCTTGATCCCTGGCTCCTGTACAGTGTCACAAACCTCATCCATAGTTCTTTAGGCACTCTGTCTATCAGATCTAATGCCTTGAATCTATTTCTCACTTCCACTGTATGATGCTAAGGGATTTGATTTAGGTCATACTTGAATGGTCTAGTGGTTTTCCCTACTTTCTTCTATTTACGTCTGAATTTTGCAGTAAAGAGTTCATGATCTGAGCCACAGTCAACTCCTGGTCTTATTTTTGCTGACTGTATAGAGCTTCTCCATCTTTGGCTGCAAAGAATATAATCAGTCTGATTTTGGCATTGGCCATTTGGTGATATCCACGTACAGAGTCTTCTTTTGCATTTTCTTGGTTTGCTTACCATGCAGCAATCCAGGAGATGAGGTGTTGAGACTAGGAGAAGCAATTATTTGGAATGCTAGGCGTCAGAGAAGATGGCGAACTAGAGTCCCAGAGTACCACGTTAATGGGGGTCTGGATGCCAGTTTCTTTTATAAAATAAAGCATAGGGGATGCTCAGGAAGTAAAGTATAAAGGCCATTAAGTCTTGCAAAATATCTCTTGGCTTGGCCAGCCTTGGGGAGAATGTAGTTAATTTCTTCCTTCGTGAGCCATTCACAGGTTGGCAGGGTCAGGGTATTTCCTGGTAGCTGAACAAAGGCACTTTAGTTTAACATTCAGGCAGAGGGACCGGATTCCAGGAGGCAGGTGATTATGTATGCTTACAACTACACACAGGATCATTTTAGTGATTATAGAAACGTAGGCGATGAAAAGAAAAGTTACAATGAAAGGAACTGATCCAGCATGGAGTCAGGTTTGCTCTTCCCTGCTCATTGCTACCTGCTAGATAGGTTCTGAGTGCTCCTCAGTGCCTCCTAACAGCCCTGTGAGAGGTCCCCATTTTTAGTATCATCTCTATTTTCCAGAGGAGAAAAGTGAGCTACAGAGAGGTTGACTAACTTGGTCATGGTCTCACAGCTAGGGATTCCAAGCCTGGCCTCTGATCATCAGAGCCCTGCAGGAGCCCAGGACACCCTCTGTGTACTAGTTATTCTGTGGACATTCACACTCAGCCCTGCCTGCTGCCCATTCTGTTTCATGACACTCTGTTGCATCTTCTAGTTTTGTGACATGGACATCGCTATTTTGCCTGTAAGCCGACCTTCACCCAAGCTGTTGCTAACCCTTTCCTGCCTGCCCCCACTCCGCCTGTCAGCACTTTCGTTCCTCAGTGCTCGGCAGCTGTTCACCCTTCTGCGTCAGCACGAATGCTTCATGCTTCATCCTCAGAGCTCCTATTCCTGAGTTTAAAGATCTTAAGTCAGACTCAATAAATGGATAGAGCGTAAATCAGAGTCCACATCAAACACAGGCAAGTATGTATTTTGTTGTAAATGCCTTGTTTTCTATAGCTGCACTTTTGGCTCATAAATAAATGAACTGTTGTGCTGTAAAGTTTCCCTTGGCTTGATCTGCAAGCAGGTGACTCCAGTCCACCAGCTCTCTTTCTGACCTCTGGTCTTCCTAGCTTCTTCACTTACCTCAGTGACCGTCTTGAGACACAGCTTGGTAGGTCAACTCAGCGGTCAGCGTGTAACAGCAGCCACCTCTTTCTCTAGGGCTGACCAGGCGTCCCCTCCCTACTCCCTTGAGTCTTACTCTCCACCACCAGATTTCCCTTTCCATGTTATCAGCCTGGCCCTGCAGTTGTCTGAGTTTGTGATGAGTGCTTGAGTGTTAAATTTGTGGGTACCCTCCCTTGTTTCTAGCATAATAGTTTCCTTGCTTCCTGCCTTGTTTTGACTTTAGCATCAATCTCAGTCTCAGGTCCTAAGTGGCCCTTGTTTCTCCCCCTTCTTGTGTGATCCCCGTTCATCTTGGTTGTTTTCTTTCTCATTGGCTATGTGACGCTCATGTGGGCCATATGTTTCTTTTTTTTTTTTTTAGAAAGTATTTTATTTATTTATTTGGCTGCACTAAGTCTTAGTTGCAGTGTGTGGGATCTTCTGTGCTCACCATGGTGTGCAGCAGAAGCCTTAGTTGTGGCGTGCGAGCTCTTTGTTGTTGCAACATGTGGAATCTAATTCCCTGACCAGGGGTCGAACCTGGACCCCTTGTCTTGGAAGCCTGGAGCAGTAGCCACTGGACCACCAGGGAAATCTCTGAGCTGCTTGTTTCTTGCACCACTGCTTGGTTCAGGGCTGGATCCACGTGCTGCCATGTGGCTTCTGCTTCTTTAGCCCACTTGCTGACTCAGGGCCTTCAGAGCACTCAATCTTTGTACCCCTAGTACCCAGGGAACTGTGTCTCCTTTTCAACCTCGTCAGCTTTTTGTGACATTTGAGTCATTCTTCAGAAACTGCTCAAGCAAAACTATCGCAAGTTCCATCCTGAATGCCACTCACTCTTTGGGCATTGGAATAAGATATGTGCTTATCCCCTCTCACCAACCACTAACTGACTTCCTGCTATTTCCAGAATACTATTAGGGTGTCATGGCAGAACCTTCATTATTTCCTCCTTTTGGCTCAGCTGTGATCATGCAACCTGTACAAAAGAAATTCTTAGTCAAGGGCCAGGCTCACATACCAAATTCCCCAGGAGCTAGATGTAAATTCAAGAAGAATTCGAGGTTATATGCTAATGCTATATTTTGACTATTAATTCTGACAAATGCTGGCCTCTAAGTCTGTTAATTCTCTAGTATCTTCCCTGACATATGTCATACAATTGCAAAACATCAGCTCCTGGTAAATGTAGGATGTTCTCAGTTGACTATGCACTGTGCTTAGAAAGGAGTTTTACACCCGTACACAGAAGACAGGCCTTCCGCGGCCACCGCTTCTGTTTCACATTGCAGACAGCAGGGGTAGATAGAAGGACACATCTGAGAGGCAGCTGAAGGCTTTCCTCGCACACTAGAGGCTTCACTGCTGGCACAAGGCCAGATCAGGCTGTCTGGATTCCTTGTGAGCCTGCTCCAGACTAACATATTTATTATCAAGGAAGAAGCTTCGCCTGATGTTAGAACACTCAGATTTGCCTTGCGGTGTTCCCTTGCAGAAAATTACAAGAAAGTGATTGAAATGAGTTTGTTGAGACAATACAAAAGAATCTACGTTTTTTAAGGGCAAAATTCTGAAAATAGGCTTGCAGACTGAGAAAACTGGCTATTTGCTTATTACTTCATTTTCATAAAATGAGCAGTGCATCTGAAAGATAAACAGTGACCCATGATATCAATGGCTGATGATATTTTGTTGAAGGTTGGAGCAATTTTACTGTTTTATTTATTTATTTATTTATTTTGGTTATAAGGATAGGGATTTATTTTAAAATGGTTATCTAGCCCAGTGCTTTTAAACTGTTTGCATTCTGTTGGTACAACACGCAAATCTTTTGCGGTGGTTTTGAGAAAACCCCCAGACTTTTAATGTCTGGGAACAGATGGAGATCTAAAGTAACTGCATTTCACAACAGGACGTGTTACTATCTGCCAGTCTGTTTTCACTGTATGTGAAATATTCTCAGAGCTAGTCAGCAGATTTATTAAACTTCTATGAGTATGCAAGCATTTGAAGTGTCTGTGCTATATAGTTATAAAAATTAGAGGAAGTCAGACCTAGCTCTGCTCTTTAAAAGTTCTTGGTAATTCTTAATTCCCTTTGGAAATGTAGCCATTTAAATATGTTTTATGAGCTGGGCTCTGGAGCATTTTGGTCACAAAGTATTCACATGGATAAATCTACAAGAACTCGAAGTCAGATGCTTTGAAAACATCAAGATGAAACAATTCATTTAAATCTTAATATTTCCCCTTCTCATGTCGCTGGCTGAAATCCACTGAACGAGAACTGGTTGGTTGTGCTACAGGGCACTGCAGATACTGTGCGTGTCTCAGAACCGTAGCTGGGATCCACCAACTTCTCAGCATTTTATTATGTGGTTATTTATGCTGACCCTTCACAGAGCAATCTCAATGTGTGGAGCTTAAAATCTCCTCCCTTTAAAAGACAAAAGATGTTTTCTCTCTCTCTCTTCCACTTTTCTCTCTTCTCTCCACCCCCTTTCTTTCATCTCCTCTGTCTCTTTTTTATTCTTTTTACACTCAAGTTAGATATAAAATAGGGGGTCAAATTTCATGAAAGTAAGGGTTGCCCTTCACCAAAGAGCATAAAATTGTTGTGTCACAGCGTCTTGTGTGCCGTTGGCTACATCAAACCTAAAACTTACCAGTGCTAACTAAAGCGTTAAATTATTTAACCTAAAACTATGTAACTTGATCAAATTATTTGTTTTAGTTTACTTTGACTAAGATCCTTACCATATGTAAAATGATTCAACTTATATATGCACGATTAACTCAAAATACTTTAGAAAGTATCTTTGGTATAAGGTTATGCTTATATAAAAATGTATATTAAAAAGCTGAGATATCACTTTGCCAACCTGGATCTGTATAGTCAAAGTTATGGTTTTTGCAGTAGTCATGTGAGAGTTGAACCATAAAGAAGGCTGAGCACCAAAGAATTAATGCTTTCGAACTGTGGTGCTGGAAAAGACTCTTGAGAGTCCCTTGAACTTCAAGGAGATTAAACCAATCAATCCCAAAGGAAATCAACCTGAATATTTATTGGAAGGACTGATGCTGAACCTGACACTCCCAATACTTTGGCCACCTGATGCAAAGAGCCGCTCATTGGAAGAGACCCTGATGCTGGAAAAGATTGAAAGCAACAGGAGAATGGGGGCGGCAGAGGATGAGGTGGTGAGATGTATCACTAACTCAACGGACATAAATTTGAGCAAACTCCGGGAGATAGCAGAGGACAGGGAAGGATGGCGTGCTGCAGTCTACAGGGTTGCAAAAAGTCATACATGACTTAGCAGCTGAAGAACAACAAATGCTTCTTAGCCAGTCCTTGAATATTGACTGGATAAAGCAATCAGCCTTAGATATGGTCCTTTGTATAGGTTTAACAACAACATTGAAAATCAACCATTATTAGCGTAGTATAAACTTAAAAATATTTGTTGTCGGGTATATATGAACCCTGGGGAAAATAGGATTTGAAAATCACATATTGGCATAAATAATTGGTTCAAAGTCTTAATGAGTTTCTTGCATTTCATATTCCCGAGATTAAAGTCTCTGAATCAAGCTTCCTAATTGTTTGTGTCATTACATCTCTGCTCTCCTTTGCATTGCCTGTGGAAGACTAAATGCCAGCTGTAATCTGAAAAAGCTTTTTTATTTTATTCCATTTTTATTGAATTTGTGGCATTAAGTATTGGGGGACCTAGATAGAATCTTAGCTTTTAGCTCTTAATTAACCAAATAAATATTTTTCTTCCTATAAGTTTGTTTCCCAGGACCTGGACAAATTGGCTGCTTTAAATGGTTTTTTCAGTAGAATGAGCTATGACTGAATGTGATTGTACAGTCAATAACTAATTAGATATGAATCCTATAGAAAGTGCCAGTTGATCCTAACGTAAAAGTGTTTGTGTTTGGGTGTAAAGCTAGGAGCTAGCCAGAGAGCTGGGTCTTTGGTGTCTTCCCTCTGAGTGATGGTGAATGAAACACAGATGACTTCAGACTAGTGCTTCTCATAGTGTGGCCCTCATACCAGCAGTAGGAACATCATGTTGGAACTTGTGGAAATACAGATCCTAATGATAGCGGGTCAGAAGCTTGAAGGAGGTATCTTCATGCGGAGCCTTTCAGCAATCCGTGAGTCATAGACAGGCAGCCACCTGTCCCAGCTTTGTTGTCTGGGACTTGCTCCACAGGTTGCTTGGGACTGGAAGAAATCTGTCACACTCTGTAGCTCTTTCTCTTGACTTGTGGAAGGACTGTACTCCCACACAGCCTCCCATACACACACACTCCAAGAAAATACGATCCTATTTTATTTTTACTTTATTAAAGTAATGTTTGATCTACAATGTATTAAATGATGCTGTACAACAGTGATTGAGTTTATTATATATATGTTATATATATGCATATATGCATTCTTTTTCATATTCTTTTCCATTATAATTTATCACATGACACTGAATCTGTTTCCTTTGCTATGCAGTAGGACCTTGTTTATCCATTCTATGTCTAATAGTTTGTATCTACTTAACCCAAACTCCCAGACTATTCCCCTCACACCCAACTCCCTTTGACAGAACGGTAAGTCTGTTCTCTTATGTCTGTGGGTCTGTTTTTGTTTTGCAGATAGATTCATTTGTTTCTTAGGAAATAATCCTACTTTAAAAGAGTCTACAGTTTTAAAAATAACTTATTCAAAATTTAACAGTCCTCTTCATCTGTCAGTTTATCCTATGGCTTATTTAAGACAAACCATTCTCTTATCATGATTTTAGAACACACAAAATATAAACTAACAGCTTAATATCTTTTCCCTTTCCTTTGGACACTTGAATAAAGCTTTGGAGAGAGGCTATTTGCCTTTTACACTTCATGCTTCCTCACATAATTCTTTTTTCCCTAAGTTTATCTTTTCAGGACCTATTTCCCAACACATGTAACTCTATAGTAATTAACCTAGTTCTCCAATTGGAAACGTGTTGAAGCAGAGTCTCCCTTTTGCATAAAGATAGAAAACGACAGTCCTTTGGGTCCAAAATTAGCTCCTCTTAATCCTCCCCCAAGGTGTTCCATTTTGTGCTCCAACTTGTATGGCCTGTAAACCTTGAGGAATTTTATCGTCTTTGAACATTATCAGCAAATCTCCTCTAATTAATTTAATCCCCACAGACATATGCTTGTTGATCAGTATAAATTAAGGCCAAAAATATCAGTACTGCTTGGAAAGCTTTGCTTTTGGCAAGAAGAATCTTGACCCGAGTTGTTTTGAGCTCATGCAGCAAAGATACACAGGGAGAGTTTTACTCTACCCACCTCTATTTTATAGGGACAACTAGCAGGCATAGTAACCTTTATGTATGTGCTCATCACTTCTCACTGCTTTCTCCCAACTGCTGTTGAAAATTATTAACGTTTTTAGGGACTTCTCTGGTAGTCCAATGGTTAAGACTCCGTGTTTCCAATGCAATGGGCTTGGATTTGCTCCCAGGTCAGGGAACGAAGATCCCACATGTGGGTGAAATGGCCAATAATAACAATAATAATACATTTGTAAATAAAAATAAATAAATGAAAAAGAAAAGTATTAACATTTTTAGATTTGAAGAAATAGTTTTAGAATACTCAGAAATTCTGACAAGTATCCTAAGAGGTCATTCTATACCACCTATGTACATAAACTAGTTTTTCTCTAAAAGATAGCATGAATGAATGTCAGCTTTGTGTTTTCAGAGCTTCCAGGCTAGAAGAACCAGTTGTCTTTCTAGATAACACAGTTTCATGATTAACAACACACTTTATCAGAAACCTCCCTCATGAGAAAGCTCAGCACCTTCAACTATAGCTCAAGATCATTGCCTCTGCCTTTAATGTCTAGTAGTAAATCACTTGTCTCCCCACTAAATTATTCTGATTTTTTTCATCCTTGTCCTTCTACTTTAATTGCTAGCCTTCTATACTTCCTTATTTCTCTCTTACTTCTTTCTGAACTCTTTATTTAAACCAGACTTAGTATTTTAGTAGGATCAAGGCAGTGCTGACTTGAATGGGTAGATGGATTTTTATTCTTAGATCCTAGAATCACTACAAAACCATAGGCTACTGTGATTCCTTTATTCTTTCTTCACATACTTACATATGGATTTAGATAGAACATCTATTTTTCCAGCCTACTTTATATGTTAATTTGTTGCTGTTGTTTAGTTGCTAAGTCCTATCTGACTCTTTTGCAACCTCATGGACTATAGCCCACCAGGCTTCCTTGTCCATGGAATTTCCCAGGCAAGAATACTGGAGTGGGCTGCCATTTCCTTCTCCAGGGGATCTTCCTGACTCAGGGATCGAACCCACGTCTCCTGTTTGGCAGATGAATTCTTTACTACTGAGCCACCAGGGAAGCCCTTATATATTAACATTTAATAGATAAATAGATAACTCTTTTATTGATTTTTCTACACTGTTTTAGATTTTTTTATTTACTTCTTTTTCGGCTGTACTGTGTCTTTGTTGCTGTGTGCAGGCTTCCTCTAGTTGTGGCAGGCGGCTCATGGTGGGGCATGGGCCTCTCACGGCAGCCCCTTCTCTTGTTGCGGAGCACAGACCCTCGGTGCGTGAGCTCAGCAGCGTGGCTTATGGGCTTAGCTGCCCCATGGC
Organism: Aepyceros melampus; assembly: GCA_006408695.1. Classification (NCBI taxonomy): domain Eukaryota; kingdom Metazoa; phylum Chordata; class Mammalia; order Artiodactyla; family Bovidae; genus Aepyceros; species Aepyceros melampus. Next base: position 302,858 of record SJXQ01003430.1, read on the forward strand.
ATGTGAACTGGACCAAGGGTCAATCCCATGTCCCCTGCGCTGGCAGGCAGATTCCTATCGATTGAGCCGGTAGGGAAGTTCTGATTATTTTTAATATAACAGAATTTGAAGTTGCAGCATCGGCACATAATGCTTTTCTCAGACCAGTGATGTCTGAAGTTCATAAGCCTTTTCTTTAAAGGGCCAGAGAGTAAATGTGTCAGGTTTTGTGGGCTATAAAGTCTCCTCTATGATTCAGTTCTGTTATAACACCAAAGTAGCCGTAGACATTATATCAACTAATGGGGGTGGAGTGGACATGTTCCAATGAAACTCTATTTTTGAACACTGTGAAACTGGAATTCATATAATTTTCACATCACAAAGTATTATTATTGTTTTGAATCTTTCCCAACCTCTTGAAAAAAGTAAAGAGACAGTCTTAGCCTGTGAGTAGTGCAAAAAAAGAAAATTGACTGGATTTTGATCCATGAGCAATATATAGTTTGTTGACCTCTGAAATATATGAAAAGGGTAGTTTTAATGAAAACTGAAAACATTAAGTTTAAGCATAGCTTCTTTCCAAGAGTTGGTTTCTTAGGCTCCTCTCCTTTATATTTACTTCTGTAAGCTCTTGTTTTTTTAATTAATTTTTATTTATTTAATTTTTTTATTTGGCTGTGCTGGGTCATTGTTGTAGCATGTGGAATCCAGTCCCCTAACTAGGGGTGAAACCCAGGTCCCCTGTATTGGGAGCGCAGGGTCCTTAACCACTGGACCACCAGGGAAGTACCCATAATCTCTTATGAATCAGACCTGATACCACTCTTTTCTAATGTCTTTTCTGGCATGGTTTTCCAAGTGGCACTAGTGGTAAAGAACACGCCTGCCAATGCAGGAGACAAAAAAATGTGGGGTTGATCCCTGGGTCAGAAGATCCCCTGGAGGAGAGAATGCTACCCACTCCAGTATTCTTGCCTGGAGAATCCCATGGACGGAGGAGGCTGGCGGGCCACAGGCCATGAGGTCTCAAAGATGCAGACAAGACTGAAGTGACTAAGCACGCACACACACTCCTCCTAATAGAATGCCTGGCGGGGTTTCAAGCAACAGTGACTGAGTGAATGAATGAGTGACGTGAAAGAGCGCTGGGGAGAAAGAAAGAGCCAGTCCACTTAAAATGGAGATAATTTTATAATTAGTAAAGAGGAAAAATAAATAAAGTGAGCTCTTTGAAAGAATCGTCTATTTGTCCCCATTGGAGAAGGAAATGGCAACCCACTCCAGTGTTCTTGCCTGGAGAATCCCAGGGACGGGGGAGCCTGGTGGGCTGCCGTCTATGGGGTCGCACAGAGTCGGGCACGACTGAAGCGACTTAGCAGCAGCAGCAGCAAATACTTTTAAAACATATTTATTTATTATGCAGCATCTTTTTTTTTTTTTTTTGCAGCATGCTAGCTCTTTGGTCGAGGCATGTGAACTCTCAGTTGCAGCGTATGGGATCTAGTTCCCTGAGCAGGGTTCAGACCCTGCCCCCCTGAACTGGGAGTGTAGGATCTTGCCACTGGACCCCAGGGAAGTACCATTACTTTTATATTTTGAACAACAACAACAACAACAACAAAAAAAACGTTAAATTGAACGTCATTCAATTATGTTGCTCCTCTACTTTTTCTTTGGTATTGCCTTTAGATTTGTGGGCACATTTTAGTTTCTAAATATGTACCCATATTAGGGTACAAACACATACACTTTGTAAAAAAACAATGCCATTCAGTATAATGAAGTTATATCCCTATATGTGACTGATTTCACTCAGTCAGTAAAAATCTTGTGTTAAAGAAATGAGGTTGTTGTTTAAAATTTACCGTGGACTGGCTACTCTGACAGCAATAGACGTAACCCTGAAATGTGAACAGCAGCCCAGCAAACACTTACTCTTCATAAGAAGATCCAGGAAAGAGAATACTGACAAATCAAAATAAATTCTTCCCTGCAACTGAAAACAGGCCCTGTAGCTTGTATCCTGTGGATGTGGGTAAATGATGTTGTAGAGTAAGTGAAGGACAACACACTCAGAATTATTCATGATTTACTCAATATGATATAGGGTACAAAGTCCATCCCAGTCAATGAAAACTGCCTTCTGAGCCCTGCCAATCTGCACCATCATTGTACCTATATTTGTACGCCTCTATGTATGTAGATATTTACATAGACAACCCTGGTCATTTCAACTTAGAAAAGCAACACCATTTTGAAAGCAATGATAGTGTACATCCCTGTTCTTTCTGTGGCTTCATTGCTTTAAATATATATTGAGCAATACAGGGGTGGTGTTTCTTTAAATAAGGAAGAAAACAGAAAATCCACCGGTTCAGAGATGCCTAGGGTGCTTTGTATTCTATAGAACGTGACCAGATACTCTGGAAGGCTTTAGGCTCTTAAAGAGAGAACAATCCAATCTGTATCCATTAGGACAGGCTAATGAACTGCATTTCTAAGGCTTGACTTGGTTCAATTAAATGACAGACAAGCTAGCTAATAAAACCATCAGATAAGCTGAACAGTTTATTCCATATGCAGAGAGATTCTTGGGGTGAAGCCAGGTTTACCATTCCACACTTTCCAAATATACTCTATGGAATGCTAGTCCCATAAAATGCAACCAAATAAAAGGTTATATTTAAAAGTAGTGAGTGTGGTTTAGGAGACTCTGTGAGACATTGGTCTGGCACTGGAGATTCATGGGGCACATTCACGTTCCCAGTCTCAGAGAGGTCCTGCCGGAGTCCTGACATTAGAACTCGTTCTTGGTCCTTTGCTCTGCTCTCTGCTTTCTGACGTTAAAATTAAGCAGAACTTTGTTAGCCTAATACATTGCTTCAACCCCAGAATTTTCAATGTGGAAAATTCCCCAGGAAGATAAAATCAAAAGTTAAAGAAACTTTCACCTTTATAAAATGTTCTTTCCCTCCTTCGAGATGAAAAACTTTTTTTTTTCTGATTTAAGTGATTATAAGCGTGTATATTCTAAACTTTTTAAAAAAGGCTTTTGAGGAATTGGCAATAAAATGGGAAATAAAATACCATCCTTCCTTATTTTTGAGAAGTGCCAAAATGCCTGCTTTTAACTGGGTCAGCTCTGTGCGAGGATCAGGAGTCAAGTTCCAGTTAGGCAATTCCAGGTAGAGTCTCTGGTCATGTTAAGGAGTGTTGCAAACACAGTACAAAGAAAATTAACTTTTGTTGACTTTCATTTGTAGGAAGAATATATGTCACATGGCAAGAAGCATGTTTTGAAAAGATAGTGTGTGGCAGGTCCTAAAAGGCTGTAGACCCCCGGGGAGGCCCAGAAGTCCTTAGCCTGGGCTCTGTTCACCTGTTGGGGCAGAAGTTCTGGGTGGTGGGGTCACCCTGTGCGTAGCAGGACGCCCGGTAGCATCCCTGGCCTCTCTCTGCTGACTGCCAGCAGCAGCCCCCTCCTCAGTGGCCATCACACATACTTCAGACACTGCCAGACGCCCCCTGGGAGGGGGGGACCCCTGGGCTGGCTGGCTGCTGCTGGGTCTCTGTGTTAGCTGCTTTTGCATTCCTTGACTTTCTGTACCCAACCAGTTATCTGGAAATGAACTCCCAAATATGGCATTTTAGCTATAACCAACCTGTTGATATTACTACATTCTTTTAAAATAAATTAATATTTCCTAGAGAGTTATTTCATTCTTATAAGATCTGAACTGCCAATAAGGCTTCAGTTTCTATTGTTGGCTGAGGCAGAGCTTGAAATCAGAACAATTTACGTGTTATAAATTCTAAAATAGTATTTGAATCATAGTATACTCTCTTTTAGAATTTTAGATAAATAAGACCAATGGGATGAAATATGAAGAATGTTTTTGAGCAGTGCCTTTGTTTAATTAATTTGTTTCAACCTGTGAGTTTTATGAGTGAATATTTGGGTGAGAAAAGCAAATATAATTCACTTTTTTCATAAAGCTAATTCTTGGTCAGGTTAAATACAGTCAGTCTCTAAGAACACTAAGAGCAGTGACAAATAAGATACTTTCCACCCTGAACTTTTCACCCCAGGATTCTTATTTCTTTATCTTCATTTCTACTGAAAGGGATTCAGATGATTAAAAATAAATCTTCATGTTCACTAGCAACAAGTTATAAAATTAATGCTGTGAATTCATGAACTTGGAAAAATCATATATGTGACCTGAAGGTACTCCTTGGTGTATTTTTAAAGGTGTATGAAATTCCTGTTATACCGGTAAGAACTGACATAGTGTTTAAATCAGCTTTGTTTATGTTTATACATTGCATTCTTTTCCTCTTCTCCTTTCAGTATTATCTCTTATTATTCAGATAAGAGCACGGAGAAGTGGTGCTGTTCAGTGTGAATTCTCAGGGCGAGCACTGCTCTTGTTTCGTTTCTTCTTTTGGCTCTTCAGGTCTTAGCTGTGGCACCAGGGGTCTTTGTTGCCGCGTGGGGGTCTTTAGTTGTGGCACACGGGTTTACATTCTCTGCCGCTTGTGAGAGCTTAGTTACCTGACCAGGGATCGAACCTGTGTCCCTTGCATTGCAAGGCAGATTCTTAACCCCTGGACCACTAGGGAAGCCCCAACCATTATTTCTTAAAAAAAAAAAAAACAAAAAAAGTACATGTGCACATACAATAAGATAAAGAGAGAGGGAGGAAGAAAGGGAGAGAAAAAAGCTAAGGAGTTGCTAAAAATATTAAAAGATGGAAGTATATCTTATAGTACAATCCTTTGTACCTATTTTATTAAAACAACATAATAAAAGAGAGCTCTGAGCTTTTATTATGGTTGTTTTTTCATTGAAGCATAATTGACTTACAAGATTATATTAGCTTCAGACATGCAATATACTAATTCAGTAATTGTGTACATTACACAATGGTTACCACAATAAATCTCATTACCATCTGTCACCATACAAAGTTATAATAATGAGTGGATAAAGAATATGTGGTATGAAATGGAATATTACTCAGCCATAAAAAAGAATGAAAACTTGTCACTTGTGGCAACATGAATGGGCTTGGGAATATTAGTGAAGTAAGTCAGAGAAAAACACTGTATGATTTCACTTATATGTGGAATCTAAAAATTAAAAAAATGAACAAATATAACAAAACAGAAATGGAGTCAGAGCTTCAGAGAACAAAGAGGTGGTTTCCAGAGGGGAGGGGATTAGGGCAGGAAGGAGAGAAACTGTTGAAGAAAATTGAGAGGCATAAACTTCCAGTTATAAAATAAATTATTATGGATATGAAGTGTACAGTGTGGGGTATATCATCAACAACTATGCAGTTACTTTGTATGGTGACAGATGGTAGCTAGGCTTATCCTGGTGATCATTTTGAGATGTATAAAAATATCAAATCACTGTTGTGTACTAGGAACTAATGTAGAGTTTTAGGTCAGTTATACTTCAATAACAATAACCAAAAAGCCCTTGTAGGGAAAGAGATCAGATCTGTGGTTATTAAGGCAGGGAGTGGGGAAGCGGACTTGGATGAAGGCTCTGAAAACTTATAAACTTTCAATTGTCCTAGGAATGTAAAACACAACATGAAAAATACAGTTAACACTGCTGTATGTTATATACGAATGTTGTGATAGTAATCCCAAGTTCTCATCACAAGGACAAAATTTTTTTCTATCTCCTTAGTGTTGTATAAACATTCATAAACTTGTGTAATAGGACTTCTCTGGTGGACCAGTGGCTAAGAATCTGTCCTTCTAATGCACGGGGCTCACGTTTGATCCTTGGTCAGAGAACTAGGTCCCACACGATGCCGCTTAGCGTTTGTATGCAGCAGCTAAGACCTAGTGCAGCCAAATAAATAAATTAAAATTAAACATTCTTCAAGAAATAAAATAACTCCTGTGGTAATCGTTTCATGGCACTTGCGAGTTCAGTCATCATGTTGCACACCTTAAACTTATACACGTCTGTATGTGAATTATATCTCAATAAAATTGGTTAAGAGCTAAATAAAGAAGTAAATAAAAAAGACCAAAGATAAATAAAATCCACTGCAGGGGCCAGTATGAGGCACTGGAATGATCTACAGTGAGAAGCTCTTGGTTTCCTGCAGGGCTGGGTGGTAGCGGCACATAGACTGTTCCTTCCTCTTACAGGAGAAGCCGAGCAAAACCAAGCACAGCAGCTCTAGGGGTAGGAGCTGTCAGATGCGTGGGTTGCCCACCCCGTGGAACTGGAGGTCTGTCCTGAAGCACCAGGACTGGCCCTAAGTGTGGCAGAGATTAATGGCACTGTCTTGAGAAGCAGCCCCACACTTTGCCCTGTGTTTACTCTGGGACCTTGGGCACCTCCTTATGTTCACCTCACACTAAGAAGGATGCTGTGGAAAGTGCTAAGATCCCCAGCATAGAGTCCCTGCTCTTTAGGAACTTTGAATCCTTGAAGTCGTCAAGGATGCAATGTCAAGAGGGAACCGTTTTTCTGGAAAGCCATGTTCAGGAGGCACCAGGGAATATTTATTCCTGTTTGCATTTAGAGGTTTTGGTCTTGATAATGTTCACGGTGAGAACAAATAATGACTAAAAGCATTATTTTAATGCACATCTTTAGTTCATTTACTGTGTGTACGTGTTTCCTGGTTAGGGAGCAGCATCATTAAGGCAGGAATATAAATTTTTAAACCTGTTCTTGGGTCTTAAATTATTTTGAAATGATCTGAGAAATGTATGTTTAACGTATTGAATACTCTGTTGAATATATATTCAATATATTGAGATATCTCTATCCTCCACTAAACTATTAATGTATGAAGGGTAGGGTATACATCTTATTCATCTTTGGAATCATAGTATCCTGTTACATAGTAGGAAATGGATAAATGTCAAACTGGGTCAGGTTTGCGAATGTGATATGGGATCTTAAGATCAACGGAAAGCACACTTTTGGTTTGTGATTAAAGGAAAGCAGCGTCAGGTTAAATAAGTTTACTGTTTATAAAGAGTCACATTCCCACTGCCCAGGAGATGATCAAGGTGGCTTTTGTCAGATTATCTAAGAAGTTAGCTCTCCAGAGAAGAAAGAGAACAAATTTTGTTGCCTTGATCAGTTTTTTCTTGCCTGGTGAGAATGTTATTGGCTTGCCTGTTTAGTCATTCATCTGCCAGAGAAGAGAAGATCCATACACACAGTGAGCCTCAGTGTTGCAGTGTATTTATTTCCACCTATTCTTTTTTTCCTCCAAGATTTGAGTTGAAAAACCCCGGAATTATGTTCCCAGTCACCATGCTGGCCTGCGTTTCCTGGTCTCCTTACCTGGTGTTTTCCTAAGAATCTGTACTCTTAGCTGGTTTCCAACTCCAGTTGCTAACAACATGTCAGGTAAATAAATGAAGCAACATATGTATTTCTTATGTGCCATGGAAGACTTACTTTGAATAAATAATAAAGCATTCAGAAGACAGCAAAAATTTATGAAGGATTGTTTCCATGAAGCTTTCCAGCCCATCTGCTATATAACAAAGTTCACCCAAGCCAGTTCTTTAGTCACCATGAATTGTTCTTCCCCACCCTCCTCAGGTGAGAGGAACCATGAGAGTTAAATGTGGTTTCTACCAGTAAGTTCAGAAAAATGCTGACAAATGGCAGGAAATTCAAGAAGACAGGATAGAAAACACTGTTATCAGTGATGGTTTTGTTGTAACGCTCCCTTTCTGCTGTTGTGTCTTTTCAGAAGAAACAGATTGTAAGAAGTTTCACTCCCCTGGATCCCCTTAAGTCTTGAATGATCAATTTCACATTCCTAAGAGTGCATGTATATGTGTGTGAGTTAGACAAGGCTGTGGTCCATGTGATGAGATCGCTTAGTTTCTGTGGTTGTGGTTTTCAGTCTGTCTGCCCTCTGATGGAGAAGGATGAGAGGCTTATGGCAGCTTCCTGATGGTTGAGACTGACTGAGGGGGAAACTGGGTCTTGCTGTGATGGGTGAGGCCGTGCTCAGTAAACCTTTCATCCAATTTTCTATTGACGGGCCAGGCTGTGTTCCCTCCCTGTTATTCACCTGAGGCCAAACTACGGTGGAGGTGATGAAGATGATGGCGGCCTCCTTCGAAAGGTCCCATGATGCACTGCTGCACTCAGCTCCTCCGGCGCTGCGGCAGGCCGCTGCCAAGCCACGCGTCTTCTGGAGGCTCCTGGACACTCACGGGCAGGTTCTGGGTTGGTCTCTTGTGGGTTCACTGCTCCTTTCTCCTGGGTCCTGGTGCACATGAGGTTCTGTTTGTGCCCTCCAAGAGTCTGTTTCCCAGTCCTGTGTAAGCTCTGGCGGCTCTGTGGTAGGGTTAATGGTGACCTCCTCCAAGACGGCTCATGCCACACCCAGGTCTGCTGCACCCAGAGCCCCTGCCCCTGTGGCAGGCCACTGCGGACCCGCACCTCCTCAGGAGACACTCACACACAGTTCTGTCTCAGTCTCTGTGGGGTCTCTGGGTCCTGGTGTGCTGGGGTCCAGCCCCGGTGGATCCAGGGTGATTCGAAGGGGGGACGGTGTCGGCGAGGAAAAACTTATTTAGAAATATAAGAATAGATTGGGAAGAAATAGTATAGTAGGAAAATTAGATGGAGAAAAGAAGGCTGAATAACTTCGTTTACGTGGAAAGCAAATAAAACCTCGAGACAAGAGGTTTGCGCCATCTACATTAGGCCACCGGCATCCGTTTGAACATTGGAGAGTGCCCCGCCCTGGGCTCTCTCTCTCACAGATCTTAGCAGCTGGGACAGGTAAATAGACATGGCGAGCCTCTGCGCCCCAGATAGGAATTCAGCCGAAAATAGAGAAAATAGGAGACACCGGGGAAGCCCAGCATTGGTGCAAGACTCTCCGAGAGGGAAGGGGAGGGGTTTAATTTTTCAAAATCAGCTTATATACCCCAAGTTGTACATAATGGAATATGCAGAGTTATACAGGGGCAGCAGCCCTGACCCTCATTGAGACAAGGCTTTCTTTTTTGCATACTCTCCCGTTACAAAAGTCCCAGGTGGTTTACATTATCTTCTGGCCAAGAGGCCTGTTAACATTTCTATGGCTCTCTTCTGATGAGGTTTTGTTAACCAGAAGACTCATTTGTGTTAACCTTTCCAAAGTCTGAATGCCACTCTCAGAAAACACTAAATAAAAATATAGCAATTTGTAATAAAAGGAAGTACAGTGATTTATAGCAAAAGAAAAGGTAATTTCCTCAAAAGTTTAGTATTGCTAACATCAAAACTACTATATAACTTTTCCATATCCCATTTACATTGATTACATCTTCCTGGGTGCCTGATAGATAAAAAATAAGGAGGTCTGGCAGCAATCATTGAGTTAACCGTGAAATCCTGTCACCAATATGAATTTGAAAAGGCTCTGAAACTTTAAGATACTTTAAGGCTTTTGTGCCCCTCACAGTTGGGAGGTTATGAGTAATTTACAAGCTTGCAGAAGGTCAGGGGAACTTGTTAGGCCGGCTAGAGAATTATCAAAGGGGGGTTGGGCTGAAACACTCCTTTCAAATGCAGAAGGCCAAAGCCCTGAATTAACTTTTCCAGAGAAAGTCAGAAAATAATGGGAAAACAGATTCTTATTTTGGGGGGTACATGTTCAGGAAAAACCGGGGAGAAATCCGATGACTCAAATTGCCCTGCCATCTGAGTTTGCCACGTGACCCTGTCACAGGTGGGATTCCTCACTCTGGCTCCTGACACTGGTGCACACAGTTTGTTTGAGCCCTCTGAGCATCTCTGGCAGGCATAGGATTTGATTTTGCCGCTGCTACGATCTTGCTGGGGCTTCTGCTTTGCCCTTGGATGTGGGATATCTCTTCACAGTCGCTCCAGCACCACACAGACACCACTCCAGTGCCTACCGTTTTGCTGGGGCTTCTTTGCCTTTGTCCATGGGAATTCTTCAGTTGGTGAGAAGGGGAGTGCTCTGCAGACTCAGCAATTAGACCTATTGTGGAATGCAGCCTAGGAATGAGTCCAGGACAGGAAGGAGGTGTCTTGAGGGTCAAACGGCAGACTCAGGACTTTTGGAGTCAGCAGAAACAAGCCCACCTAGATTCTCAGGCGCATCTTGATCAGTAGAGAAATAACTCAAGAAAGAATGAAGAGACAGAGCCAAAGCAAAAACAACACCCAGTTGTGGATGTGACTGGTGATGGAAGTAAAGTCTGATGCTGTAAAGAGTAATATTGCATAGGAACCTGGAATGTTAAGTCTATGAATGAAGGCAAATTGGAAATTGTCAAACAGGAGATGGCAAGAGTGAACATTGACATTTTAGGAATCAGTGAATTAAAATAGACTGGAATGGGTGAATTTAACTCAGATGACCATTATATCTACTACTGTGGGCAAGAATCCCTTAGAAAGAATTCTCAAACTACCCCACGATTGCACTCATCTCACACACTAGTAAAGTAATGCTCAAAGTTCTCCAAGCCAGGCTTCAACAGTATGTGAACTGTGAACTTCCAGATGTTCAAGCTGGTTTTAGAAAAGGCAGAGGAACTGGTGACCAAATTGCCAACATCTGTTAGATCATCCAAAAAGCAAGAGATTTCCAGAAAACATCTTTCTGCTTGATTGACTATGCCAAAGCCTTTGACTGTGTGGATCACAACAAACTATGAAAATTTCTTAAAGAGATGGAAATGCCAGACCACCTCACCTGCCTCTTGAGAAACCTGTGTGCAGGTCAAGAAGCAACAGTAAAACTGGACATGGAACAACAGACTGGTTACAAATCAGGAAAGGAGTATGTCAAAGCTGTATATTGTCACCCTGCTTATTTAGCTACTGTGCTGAGTATGTTATATGAAATGCCAGGATGGATGAAGCACAAGCTGGAAATAAGATTGCCAGGAGAAATATCAATAACCTCAGGCATGCAGATGACACCATCTTTATGGCCAAAAGCACAGAGGAACTAAAGAGCCTCTTGATGAAGGTGAAAAAGAGGAGAGCGAAAAAGCTGGCTTAAAACTCAACATTCTTAAAACTAAGATCATGGCATCTGGTCCCATCACTTCATGGAAAATAGATGGGGAAACAGTGGAAACAGTGACAGACTGTATTTTTTTGGGCTCCAAAATCACTGAAGATGGTGACTCAGCCATGAAATTAAAAGACGCTTACTTTTTAGAGGAAAAGTTATGATCAACCCACATAGCATATTACAAGGTAGAGACATTACTTTACCGACAAAGGTCCATCTAGTCAAGGCTATGGTTTTTCCAGTGGTCATGTATGGATGTGAGAGTTGGACTACAAAGAAAGCTGAGTGCTGAACAGTTGATGCTTTTGAACTGTGGTGTTGGAGAAGACTCTTGAGAGTCCCTTGGACAGCTGAGAGATACAACCAGTCCATCCTAAAGGAGATCAGTCCTGGGTGTTCATTGGAAGGACTGATGCTGAAGCTGAAATCCAATACTTTGGCCACCTCTTGTGAAGAACTGACTCATTTGAAAAAACCCTGATGCTGTGCAAGATTCAAGGCGGGAGGAGAAGGGGACAGCAGAGGATGAGATGGTTGGATATTATCACTGACTCAGTGGACCTCTGTTGAGTAAACTCTGGGAGTTGGTAGTGGACAGGGAGGCCTGGAGTGCTGCAGTCCATGGGGTCGCAAAGAGTCAGACACAGCTGAGCGACTGAACTGAGCTGATGTGTGTGTGTATGCATAGATGTTTAATTAATAGAGTTAAGTACAGTAAAGTCCCGTGTGGGTTAATGAAGTACAGATTTTAACTTTGTTTATAACATTGGTATCTTTCTAAATCAGAGGTTCACAATTTTTTTTTCTGTAAAAGATCAAATAGTAAATATTTTGTCTGGTTGGGTTGTACCGTCATCTCTGTTGCAACCACTCCATAATATACTCAACTGTGTGAAAACAAACAGACATAGTTGTGTTCTGATTAACTTTTTTTTATTACTATTACAAAACCAGGTGCGAGCCTGGAAGGGCCCACAAGCCTAATCTACTAATTTATTAATCCCTAGTCTAGTGAAAGGCAAAGTGAATAAATATGGGAAAGAAGCCACCAGTCTACCCCACAACCAGTCCTCTGTATATAAACACATTTACAAGCTAGTCCGACTTAAAGAAATATTTAAATTCCTAGAGTACGAGATGTTTTTCTCTCTGGGCCACGTATGCTTCAGTTGCCATTACTAAATAAGAAAATAATGTCTTTGTCACAGTGAAATGTCACCCCTACACACACACGCTACCCGCCCTAGCACATGCTGCTCTTCTACTCAGCTGCTCAGTGATAAACCTCACCAGGGAGAAGGGCCAGAGCGGTGCCGCTGGGATGACTTAGCATCCTCAAGCCTCCGCCTGCACCTCTTGAAAGAGCTCCAGGCTCAGCTGGCCTCCTGGTACTGTAGGTTAGCGTGGGTATCACATTTCTAATGGATTAGCTGACTACTGGGAATGCAAAAGAGGTTTTAAAGTCTCTTAACTTCTAAATGCAGCACATAAATGGAGTTCTATGAATATTTAATTTCAGTGCAAGACCTGAAGTTCTTTGCAATTAGTTTAACTGTTGCTTTCATGAGAGGGAGAGAATGAATTTTCTTTGAGTGTTTTCAGATTCACAGTGGACTCTGCTTTTCTCAGTTTGGAACTTTTCATGAGCTGGATCATGACCACTTTTATATAATAATCAGAATCCATTTCTTTTGGGGTACATCTAGCACATGTCTTTTCTCAGTCATTAGGGAAGAGATGGAGTTTTCGGGTACAATACTCTTACATCTTTTTGTTAGCAAGCTGCATCAGGGCAGGGCCCAGGGACTCCAGTTTGCCTAATGGACTAGTGGTTTCTGCAGCAAAACCCACTTGCCTATCTTTCCAGTCAAATAAGTAGCTTATTAGAAACACAAACTGGCCTGAAATTCCACATGATCATTTTTCTTTTTCTTTTGAGAATAATGCCCTGGTCCCTAGTAGGCTCTCGAAAAATGCTTGACTGAATAAATTCCAAGGTTTTAACCCTCATTCTTTCTCTAACAATGTCATCTTGAGTAGGACTCTTAATATTTCTGAGTAAGAGTTTCTTCATATATAACAGGATAAGGTGATTTTAGGTCCCTTAAGACTCTTAAATTTGATGCTTCTCTGGGCTCAACATTTTCCTAGGTAGTGAAATGCAGATTATGAGAACACCCCAAAGTCTAGGAGGCCTGACATTAGTTAGGAAGGCAAGGAGCACCCGTAAATAGCCAGGAAGACAAAAGTGCATCATGTAACCCAGGATGCCTGGTATTGTTTGCAGTAGAGACAGGTTATTGTGATTGCGGGATGAGCGCCTATAAAAGGAGAATCTGAAGTGGGCATGAATATAGAAAGTAGGCTACTGAAAGGAAGACATTTCCAGGACAGGCATTAAGGGGAAAAAGCTATTAAAACAGCATCTGGAAACCAAGAGAGAAGATGGTGTGTACTGAGAAAACTGGAAACTTGTTCAGTTGCAACATTTAACACTTACTGACATGGAACTCCAGTGCTGCAGACAGGCTCTGCTTTTCTGCCTGTTTCCTCCCTCCTCTCTCTCCTCTTTCCTTCCCTTTATTTCAGTATGTGAAGGGTGGAAGAATCCTTCAGATTATTTTTATTTAGCAAATATCTTTGAGTACCGAGTGGATGCATGAACATAAGCCCTACTCTTTTCTTGCCTCGACTATTGAACTGTCTTCTCAGTTCAGCCCCATCGTTCATCCCTAGTTTGCCCCTCCGGGCCCTCTACCCAGCCTGTGCCAAAGTAAGGACACGTCTAAAATTTCTGAAGTACAATCTAGGCACGTCATTGCAGTTGCATCTGAACATCTGAGGACATGGGGTAGGCACTTTCCTTTGGCATAAGCAGACCTGAAAGCCTGGCTCTGTTGCTAAGAGACTCTGGGCACACTGTGGCCTTCCCCCTGAGGGCATCAGGAAAGGCTGATCTCCCTCAGCTCCCCAGAGTTGTCCCATTGCTCCCCACACTACCTGGCCAAGTCCTACGTCACCACTTCTTTATTTCCTCCTTTCCCCAGCAAAGCTAATGATTCCTTGTCCTGGCCGCTCTCTACATTGCTTGCTTAGTGATATTCTATTTATCAGACTCAGGCATTATTTGGTTGCAACAACTAGAAGGTAATTCCATAAGAGGAAAGTTGCACCTTCCATTTTTTAATTTCAAGTATCCAGCACAGTCTTTGCACATAACAGACATGCAGCGAATGTTGAATCCAATCCTCCATATTGACTTGCAGAGTTTAAGAGAGAGCTCACATTGTTTCTCCTATAAATTGAATTTTTTGGTGTTTTAACAGTGATTTATCATTTGCGTTGGTTTTTTTTTTTTTTATCCCATTTGAGTCTCATTTTGAACATATCTTTTCCTCTTGTGTATCAGCTAGTGTCTGTCTGGCCCCATTATTAATTCTGAAAATAAATGTGGTAATGTATTCAACATACGATGCCTTTTAACAATTTTCTGTAATTGGTACCATTGCCATCTGCCACCTTGTGGTGGTGAATTCCGGAAAATGTGTGTTACCATCTGCGGGAGAGTCTTCACACATTAAAGCCGCTCTGTCCTCCTCCTTCAGAACTCACTTGCCATGAGCACAGGGCACCATCAGGCCTCTCGTGGCAACACCTGATGAGAAATGCATCCTTCCGTGTGTGGAACCGTGTTTCCCATGCGTGTATAAGTGGCTAGAACATGTCTTTCCTGGTATCTTTGATTGTTTAGTACAGATAAATCTATTTTCCACAGGACAGCTGAAGATATGTGAAGCTATATTTTTACACCCCGACAGGCTTCAAATGTGAGTGGAGACTGAAAGCACTTTGCATCCCTGGTTTATTCCAGGTTCGTGACCATTTGATGCACTTGGGTAACGGTCTTTGACATCAATAAAGTGCGTATGTTGCCTCTTTACTACTTTTTATTTTAAAGTATTTTGTTTCACTTTTTTATTCATTTAGTTGGCATAGGACTCCCATGCTGCAGACAGGTTCTTCTCCTTTTGTGCCTCTTTCTTCCCTCCTTCTCTCTCTCCTTTTCTCTTCCCTTTATCGCAATATGTGAAGAGTGGAAGAATCCTTCAGATTAGTTTTATTCAGCAAATATCTTTGAGCACCTAGTGTATACGTGAACACAAGCCCTAATCTTTTCTTGCCTCAACTATTAAAATACCTTCTCAACTCGTACCCATTGTCCATCCCCAGTTTGCCCCTCCAGTCCCTCTACCCAGCCTGTACCAAAGTAATGTACGGATGTGAGAGCTGGACCATAAAGAATGCTGAGCACTGAAGAACTGATACTTTCGAACTGTGGTGCTAGAGAAGTCCCTTAGACAGCAAGGAGATCAAACCAGTCAATCCTAAAGGAAATCAGCCCTGAACATTCAATGAAAGGACTGATGCTGAAGCTGAAGCTCTAATACTTTGGCCACCTGATGCAAAGAGCCAACTCATTGTAAAAGACCCTGATGCTGGGAAGGATTGAGGGCAGGAGAAGGGGATGACAGAGAATGAGATGGTTGGCTGGCATCACTGACTCAGGTGGCATGAGTTTGAGCAAATTCTGCAAGGAGTGAAGGAGAGGGAAGCCTGGCGTGCTGCAGTCCATGGATCACAAAGACTTGGACATGATTGACTGATTGAACAACAACAAATATATATTTTATAGCTTACTTTTCACAATTAACATCATATTTGGGAATACAGATTAATATGATTTTCTTTAAAACTATCAAATAATATTCCATGGTATGTCTGACAGAGGCATCTGGCTGAGAGTACTGAAAACAAAACTCCTCTACTGGATTCAATTATATAGACACATTCAGTTTCATTTACAAGAATACTGAAGGTTGCTGTTTTTAGAGCTGATTCATGGGCTCTGCAGCATCACCCAGGGACACAGGGACTCTTCCTCTTCTCACTCATCCTCACACATCAGCTCTTTACCTCATGCTTTGTGACTGCTTCAGTCTTGGCATCTGCTCACGCTGCATTTAAGAGCAAAGGGCCAGGACAAAGTAGTTTCTCCTTCTATCAGGAAGCCGGGACCCTTACATCTTATTTACCAGAACTGGGTCAGTTCTACACCAAACTGCAAAGGATGTGGGAACAGGAATGTTGAGCAAATGGGAGCCACGTGGTTATCGCTGGGTTAGCTCTACAACAATAGGTCATTGAGTCCCCACGTATCACTGCAAATATAGCAGTTCTGGTTGGAAGGAAGAAGAAAGTGCTGACTGGTGGATGGGCAGCTTGGACAGTCTGTCATAGAATGTGGTTATTTAATTTTCCAGGTTCATTAACATGATATCTAATCTTTGCTATCAAAAATAGTGCAAGAGTGAAAACTGCTGTACCTGCTTCCTTGTTCATTTGTGGGTTTGTGTCTCTTGTGGAAATACAAAGAAGGGAAATTGATGCGGTAGCATATATCTTTTAATTTGATTTTACCTGCCATAGTGTTTCTTAAATGGTTGTAAGAGTTCATTTTCCCTCCAGCAGCATATCACAATATCTGTTTCACATATCTGACCGAACTTCCTAGGGGATTGTTCAAGCCTCCGTGTTTGTTCACAGGGGCTCCCAGCAGTGGAGCGTGTGCCAAGCCCCAGTTCAGTGTGTGTATTTTGTCATATACCTGAGATGTAGGACTCACACACTAGTTCTAAATGTCTTTCGGAGGCAATTACTCTATGTGTAGCTATAGATTCGGTGTGTCCAAGGAAGGAGATAAATTCAAGCCGCCTCTGTCACATCCTGATCAGAGCTCAAGGATTTTCAAGGTCACAGAGGCTGAGTACTATCAGGTCACACTTGGAATTCTACCCCCCCGCCCCCGTTGGAAGGACAGAAGCCCCTTCTTCAATTGTTGTTGTTATTGTTTGTGTGTGTGTGTCTGTGTTTACATACAAAATTTATTTCTTTAATTCACCAGGATATTTTTAATGGTAAAATATAATCTTATTTTTACTTTTTTCACAAAATAGGCACTTGTTTCTACACTAGTTATTCAGTGTTAAATTATTTTCATTAAATTTTTAAATGGCATCTGTCATAATATTTGTGCACACATCTGCTTCTTCAAATTCTTGTCTGATCCTATAACCTGTTTTCCTACTTTTGTGACTATGTCATATAGTTTTAAAAATTAATCACCCTTTAAATTAAGTTGGTGCAAAACTAATTGCAATTTTGTGTTGTTGAATTTTGCCATTTGGCACTGGAATACATTCTTATATAATTGTGGTTATGTTGTACATCATTTTAATGCAAATTTCTCACTTTATGATTTTGCTAATGACTTATTACTTGCTGTTTATTTTATATTTATTTTTAGACTATAGAAATGATGTTAGACAAAAAGCAAATTAGAGCACATTTTTTATTTGAGTTCAAAATGGGTTGTAAAGCAGCGGAGACAGCACACAATATCAACAATGCATTCAGCCCAGAAACTGCTGATGAACACAGAGGTGCAAAATGCAGAAGTTTGGGGAAGGAGAAGAGAGCCTTGAGAATGAGGAGTGTAGCGACCAACCGACCGACTGAGAGTGGTCGTCAAAGCTGATCCTCTTACAATTACAGGAGAAGTTGCCAAAGCACTCAGCGCCAAATATTCTACAGTCATTCAGCATTTGAAGCAAATTGGAAAGGTGAACAAGCTCAGTAAGTGGGTGTCTCGTGAGCTGACCACAAATCCAAAAACAATTGTCCTTTTGAAGTGTCATCTTCTCTTATTGTATGCAACAGCAGTGAATGTGTTGCCATGAAGTGTAGCCATGGCAAAAGTGTGTTGATTGTAATGGTTCCTATTTTGTTTAATAAAGATGTGTTTGAGCAGCTTATAACAATTTAAAATTCACAGTCTGAAACCACAGTTACTTTTGCACCAACCTTATATCATGTTCTATTTAGTAGAAACAATTTCCACTCTATTTCTTTTAAATATTGCTCAAATGTTCTTGCATCTTTTTCCTTCTACCTGAATATTGTAATTACTTTGTCAAAATCTATTGAAAATAAAACATTTTTTAAAATTTGTTGCCATTATTTCTTCCATTTTCTTCTTAGAGTTTTGTGGCTTTTTAAAACATATTTGCTTCTTTGTATTTGTTTTTGGCTGTACCGGGCCTGCATTGCTGCTGTAACCTTTCTCTAGTTGCAGTGAGCAGCAGCTGCTCTCTAGTTGCAGAATCTGGGCTTCTCATCGTGGCGGCTTCTTTTCTTCCCTTCTCTTGTCGCAGAGCGGGCTCTCGGTGTGCGGGCTTCAGTAGTTGTACAGACTAAGTTGCTTTGCAACATGTGGAATCTTCTGGGACCATGGATCCTCTCCCATTCCCCACATTGGCAGGCAGATTCCCAACCACAGGACCACCAGAGAAGTCAAAAATAAAGCATTTTAATTTGCCTTTTTAAGGTATTACATACTTCCTGATGGATTTATTCCCTGAGATTTTCTGCTTTTTCTTATTATAAAAGATTGTTTTTCTCAAGAAGTTTTCTAATTGAATATGGTGAGGGCTTCCCAGGTGGCACATTGGTAAAGAATCCACCCACTATTGCAGGAAACACAAGAGAGGCAGGTTCAATCTCTGGTTAGGGAAGATTCTCCTGGAGTTGGAAATGGAGGAGCCTGGTAGGTTACAGTTCATGGGGTCCCAAAAGTCCAACATGACTGAGCAATTGAGCATGCATGGTGAGTATATATGAAAACTAGTAATCTATGTAACTCAAGTCTGAATCCATTCATCTTGCTGAAATCTATTCATACGTCTATAATTTTAAAGTTAATTCTATGGGCATGGATATGTTATCCTGACATAGAGGTTGATGTTTTATAACTTTTTTCTTGTCTTATTGGAATTCTGGCATATCCAATTCAGTGATGAATAAGTAGCATAATTCTTATCTAGGTCTAGAATAAAATGGGATCACTTGTATTATTTAGCTATAATATTGTTGTTGTTCAATCTTTAAGTCATGCCTGACACTTTGCAACCCCATGGACTGGAGCATGCCAGGTTCCTCTATCTTCCACTACCTCCTGGAGTTTGTTCAAATTCATATCCATTGAGTCAGTGATGCTATCTAACCATCTGATCCTCTGCCACCCCTTTCTCCTTTTGCCTTCAGTCTTTCTCAACATCAAGGTCTTTTCCGATGAGTCAACTCTTTGCCTAAGGTGGCCAAAGTACTGGAGCTTCAATTTTAGCAACAGTCCTTTCAATGAATATTCAAGGTTGGTTTCCTTTAGGATTGACTAGTTTGATTTCCTTGGTGTCCAAGGGACTCTTGAGAGTCTTCTCCAGGACCACAAATTGAAAGCAGCCATCTTTTGCACTCAGCTTTCTTTATGGTCCAACTCTCACATCTGTACTACTAGAAAAATCATAGATTTGACTCTATGGACCTTTGCCAGCAAAGTAATGTCTCTGCTTTTTAGTATAGTATCTAGGTTTGTCATAGCTTGTCTTCCAAGGAGCAAGCATCTTTTGATTTCAGGGCTGTAGTCTCTGTCTGCAGTGATTCGGGAGCCCAAGAATAAATCTGTCACTGCTTCTTTTTCCCCTTCTGTTTGCAATGAAGTGATGTGACTAGATGCCCTCATCACAGATTTTTGAATGTTGAGTTTTAAGCCAGCTTACTCTCTTTCACCCTCATCAAGAGACTCCTTAGTTCCTCTTCACTTTCTGCCTTTAGAGTGGCATCATGTGCATATCTGAGGCTGATATTTCTCCTGGCAGTCTTGATTTCAGCCTTTGAGTCATCCAGATTCATCTTTAGTTTCCTGGTTGATGTCATTGATTAGATAAGGTATGTTTCCTACTCATATCAACTTGGTGAGAGTGTCTCATCAGTAAGGGTATTACATATGCTTCAGCTATGATGTATTGCCATTAATAAACAAAGATCAACATGTATTGAGTTCTTTATGCCAGGGACTATTCTAAGTAATTTACGTGAAATCTCTCATTTATTTCTCAATTGTCTCACCCAAGAATAAACTAGGACACAAAATTGTCATATGACTTGCTCAAATTTACATAGTTGGTTAGTGCTGCTGCTGCTGCTGCTGCTGCTAAGTCACTTCAGTCGTGTCTGACTCTGTGCGACCCCATGGACTGTAGTTCACCAGGCTCCGCCGTCCCTGGGATTCTCCAGGCAAGAACACTGAAGTGGGTTGCCATTTCTGTCTCCAAGTTGGTTAGTAACAATAGGTAGATTGCATTAGATTTCAATTATTCTGAAACTCATGAGTTCTTTATGCCAGAGACTATTCTAAGTAATTTACATGAAATCTCTCATTTATTTCTCAATTGTCTCACCCAAGAATAAACTAGGACACAAAATTTTCATGTGACTTGCCCAAATTTACATAGTTGGTTAGTGCTGCTGCTGTTGCTACTAAGTCACTTCAGTCGTGTCTGACTCTGTGCGACCCCATGGACTGTAGCTCACCAGGCTCCGCCGTCCCTGGGATTCTCCAGGCAAGAACGCTGGAGTGGGTTGCCATTTCCGTCTCCAAGTTGGTTAGTAACAATAGATAGATTACATTAGATTTCAATTATTCTGAAACCCCTAATTTATCTTGAAGTGCTTTTCTTTTAGAATACAGCTGGACTAAATTGTTAATATTTCATTTAGTAGTTTTGAATTTATGTTCATAAATGAACTGAATTTCAGTTGCCTATGCAACCAATCCATGTAATCTGTTGTGTAGTTTTCTTTCTTCTCTCTTTTATAAGATTATGTATATGTGGATAGAATGATATGTGTGTGAAATAGATACTATGATCACTCAAGTTTTGAGTATCAAGTTTTGAGAAACCAGTATCTAAATCTATGTGGGTCTATTGATCTTGAAAGGTAGAGTTTTGCTTCTTTTTATTGTTTTTTATAAGCCAATAATAGTATACATAGTATATAATACATATTTCTCATGTAATATTATTTGTTTAATATACTGGCTTAAAATTAAAAATAATTTTTCTTTTCCTCCTTTCTTTATAAAAGTTTTATTCAAATAATCCTCTACAAGTTGTTTGCTTCTTTCCCCCTTTAAACTTGGCTTTGTTATGTCTTTTTTCTTTTTTCCTCAAGTTGATGTCTTTCATCCTTAGTTCCTCTTCAGGAAATCATAATTTCAAGTTTTCTTTTCTCTCTCTTTTAGTGAACTTTTAAGAAAACTGACTTTCAACTTTAATAAATTTCACTTTTTATTGAGTGTATATGTCACAACTTTCTCTCATTAATTCCTTTCTTCTATTTTATTTAGTTTGTTTCCTTGGTTTTCAGGGACAGAGGAGAGATCTTTATGCATGAATTTCCATTTTCTTTCTACTGTGACATTTGAGAATAACTTGTAAGCCCTCTTCTTTTTGGTGATCTAAGACAAAGTCCAGTTTAGTCAATAAAATATATGTCTTATGAAAAAATGTATATTTTATTTTTGGAGCATAAATTGTTATACATGCCTTTGTTAGTCTAGCCTCTTTATTATATTTAAGTAGTCTATAGCACTCCCATTTTTTGGCTTATTTGATCTGTCAATTTCTTAGGTAGCAAGTTAAAATTTTCTAGTCTAGCTGTGCATTTGCCCACTTTCCCTTTCATCTTACTTCTCTTTGCTCTTAAAATATGTGTTAGTATATACTTAGAGTTTTTAAGGTTCTATCTGTTAGGTAGGTTATGCCTTGATCTATAGGAAATATCTATCCAGTTTTCCCCATTTTGCTGATTTTAGCCTTGAATTCCCTACAGCATTGCTTCTCTGGGGATGTGTTTTGTTTGTTTTTAAGTTTCAAGCATCATGGTAACTGCTAGATTAAATATATGCATATATAGATAGATAGATAGCTAGATAAATAGATAGTGATTTTTCCAAAATCACTGCAGATGGTGATTGCAGCCATGAAAAAATGCTTACTCCTTGGAAGGAAAGTTATGAGCAACCTAGACAGCATATTAAAAAGCAGAGATGTTACTTTGTCAACAAAGGTCCATCTAGTCAAGACTATGGTTTTTCCAGTAGTCATGTATGGATGTGAGAGTTGGACTATAAAGAAAGCTGAGTGCTGAAGAATTGATGCTTTTGAACAGTGGTGTTGGAGAAGGCTCTTTAGAGTCCCTTGGACTGCAAGGAGATCCAACCAGTTCATCCTAGAGGAGATCAGTCCTGGGTGTTCATTGGAAGGGCTGATGCTGAAGCTGAAACTCCAATACTTTGGCCACCTGATGTGGAGAGCTGACTCATTTGAAAAGACCCTGATGCTGGGAAAGATTGAGGGCAGGAGGAGAAGGGAATGACAGAGGATGAGATGGCTGGATGACATCACCGACTCAATGGACTTGAGTTTGAGTAAACTCCAGGAGTTGGTGATGGACGGGGAGGCCTGGCATGCTGTGAGTCATGGGGTTGCAAAGAGTCGGACACGACTGAGCAACTGAACTGAACTGAAGTGAACTGAAGGGTCCTTTTTATTTATATGTGGTATTGCACATATAAATAAAATTTGCCATCTTTAAACAGTATTCAATGCATTTGTGTTGTTGTGAAATGTCCTCAAAGTCCATGCATATCTAGCATATATCAGAATTTCCTTCCTTTTGAAAGCTGAGTAATATTCTGTGTTTATGTTTAAACCATATTTTGCATATTCATTCATCTGTCTATAGACACTTTTGTTGCTTCTATGTTTTGCTATTGTGAATAAAGCTGCTGTAAACATGGATGCAATGCACCCCACTCCAGTGCTCTTGCCTGGAAAACCCCATGGACGGAGGAGCCTGGTGGGCTGCAGTCCATGGGGTTGCTAGGAGTCGGACCTGACTGAGAGACTTCCCTTTCACTTTTCACTTTCATGCCTTGGAGAAGGAAATGGCAACCCACTCCAGTGTTCTTGCCTGGAGAATCCCAGGGACGGGGGAGCCTGGTGGGCGTCTGTCTATGGGGTCACACAGAGTCGGACATGACTGAAGCGACTTAGCAGCAGCAGCAGCAAACAATGGATGTGAAAATATTTCTTTGACACTCTGCTTTCAGTTATTTTGAGTATGTACTCTCAAGTGAAATTGCTGGATCATATGGAAATTCTATTTTTAATTTTTTTAAGAACCCACATATTGTTTTCCATAGCAATTGTACCAAGCCTGGAAAACCCCATGGACGGAGGAGCCTGGTGGGCTGCAGTCCATGGGGTTGCTAGGAGTCGGACCTGACTGAGAGACTTCCCTTTCACTTTTCACTTTCATGCCTTGGAGAAGGAAATGGCAACCCACTCCAGTGTTCTTGCCTGGAGAATCCCAGGGACGGGGGAGCCTGGTGGGCGTCTGTCTATGGGGTCACACAGAGTCGGACATGACTGAAGCGACTTAGCAGCAGCAGCAGCAAACAATGGATGTGAAAATATTTCTTTGACACTCTGCTTTCAGTTATTTTGAGTATGTACTCTCAAGTGAAATTGCTGGATCATATGGAAATTCTATTTTTAATTTTTTTAAGAACCCACATATTGTTTTCCATAGCAATTGTACCATTTTAGACTTCTACCAATAGTACACAAGAGTTTCAATTTCTTTACAACCTCAGCAGCACTTGCTACTTTCTGGTTTTGTTGGTTTGTTTCTTTGGGTTTTTTGATAGTAACCATCCTAGAGGGTGTGAAGCAATAGCTTTGCATGGATTTGATTTGCATTTTGGTTGGGGGTTCATTGCGGTTCTGAAGATCTCCTGTGCTCCTTCAGCAACGCTGCACTATTTTCTGAAACCTGCTGTACAGACCTGGGAGTCTCTTTCCTGGGAGGAGTGTGCTCTACCTTATTTCCAAAGAGAGGAGAACGGAGGGATGCCAAAAGGCATGCTGGGATGATCACCAGCTCCTGGAAAGGGACCCTTCCTCTTTTTCTGAGTGCCATCACACACTGCTCTGCCTTGCCTCTTTTGAAGGAAGCATCCACTCTCGTCAAATGCAGTTTTCTTCATCTATTCAATAACTATTCAGTAAGAGCCCACCATGTGTAGACATTGTTTAGGATGTGAGGATACCATAGTGAAGAAAGCTAAAAAGATCTGTGCCTTCATGGATTCCACATCTACTGAAGGGAGAGAGATAATACAGAAAAAAGTCAATGGATATTTCACGAGGTGGAAATAGGTGCTCTGGAGAAAACTTTTAAAGGTTGTATTCATTCTCTGTGACTGTGTAAGAAATTATCACTAACCTAGCATCTTGAAATAAGACACATTTATCACCTTTCCTTTGGTCAGGAGTCTAGCATGGCAAATCAAGGTGTCTGCTCTGGAATCAGAGGGGTGGGAGCCTCTTCTAAGCTCGTTCAGGTTATTGGCTAACTAAATTCAGTTCATTTCATGTATAGGACTAAGATCAGTGTTTCTTCACTGTATGCCTACCAAGGGTTGTCATCAGCTCCTAGAAGCCACTCACCCTTTCCTGCCATATAGTCCCATTTACAGCCTGGCAGTTGCTTCTTTAAGATCAGCAGGAAAAAATTCCCTTGCAGTCCAGTGGTTAGAACTCTGAGCTCCCAATGCAGGGGGACAGAGGTTCAATCCCTGCTCAGGGAACTAAGATCTTACAAGCTGCATGGTGAAAAAAAATAATCAGCAGGAGAAACTCTGTGCTGCTGTGAAACTTTTTCTTTCTCTGTCTTTGACATGTTAGACTCAGATTTAAAGGACTCACATGGAGAGGTCAGGTCCACCCAGATAATCTTCCTTCAGTTACAATCCTCTGTGCTATAGAACAACCTAATCAAGGAAGTGAGATCCATCATTTTCACAGCTCTGGGAGGCACGCAGGCACATACACCAAGAGGTGGGGATCGTGAAGACCGTCTTAGCATAATGCCTACCACACAGAATAAGGCAGTGGAGAGAGCACTGTGTCGTTTTATACAGGCTGGCAAGTGACATTTGAACACAACTGTAAGATTTCTGGAGGAAGAGTTTTTTCTAGGATAAAGGGACAGCCAGCACCAACTCTCTGAAGCAAGAACATACTGAGGATACTTTAGAGACAGCAGGGAGGCCAGTGTGGCTGGAGCAGAGTGGCTAAGAGGGAGAGTTGGGGGAGAGGAGGTCAGCCCAGGGGTCAGATCAAGGAGAGCCTTGGAGGCCATCAAAAGAGCTGTGGCTATTACTGCACACTGTTGTTTGTTTCCTTGTGTAACACTGTAACTAAATGTATGTCTTTGAAAAAAAATTTGAAGTTGAGATACATTTAGAAAACATTTATGAACCCCAAACCTGAGTACGAGTGAATGAATAGAAAGGACAAAGATTCATAGTCTTTGGTGGAAGCAGTTATGTATGTCGGTATGGAGCGAGGAAGTTTACAAGCTCAGTGTTTTACAACAATTAACCAAAATTGTATATTTTCCTGTACTGAAGCTTCTAGAGGGAATAAAAATGTCAGGGCACATACACACACATACACCCATAATATTCACAATACTTAATGACATTTTCAATTAGACTAAATATATGCCACTTTTAAATTTAAAGACTTGTAATTTCGATTTATGCAGACAAAATTCATGCCTTACTTAATTTTAACTATGATTTACTGAAGATTATTTTGATTTTTTTTTAATTTATGGATTTGATCCTACAAAGTTGGGTCTTACAATATGACAGGAGATGTGAGATCAGCTTCCTTAATTGAGTGACATATATTCCCTTTTATGATGGAAATATCTTCAGTACCTGCTTGTCTTCTGTACCTGCTTAGCCATCCCAGAGAAGAATAAAAAATAAAAATCTTCAAAATAAAATTAGCAAATCAAAGTTTCTGCCTGAAAGTGTTGCTGATGTATAACCTGCAGATCATTTTGCAGTCCTGGCAGTTCTCAGACTATGGAGATACAGATAGTTCCCATTTATCTTTCCTACTCACACAGCAACTTTCAAAGTGATGAGCTGAATTTTCAGACATTTCTCAGACACTTACCTGCATGTTTCAGGGCTGCTCTAAGATCTGACAATTTCTCCTTCTCTTCGAGTCTCATCTGCCAGATCCCCTTCTTGCTGACAGAGTCACCATCTGCTGCAGGTGCAGCAAACAGGAGCTTTGCTGAAACTCTTCTGTCAGTTTTATTCCAGCTTCCCAATGTTTGTAGTCTACTTTTGAAGCAATCTCCCCCTTGAAAGCTCCTCCTGTAAGCTCCAGCCTCCCCTTATGTTAATATCTGCCAACAAGGACCTACGGTACAACACAGGGAACTGTACTCAATATCTTACAATAACCTGTAATGGAAGAGAAGGTGATATGCATATAGGTATGTGTGTGTGTGTGTGTGTGTGTGTGTGTGTGTGTGTATATGCATGCGTGGATGCTCAGTTGCTTCAGACGCATCCAACTCTTTGTGACCCTGTGGACTATAGCTCGCCAGGCTTCTCAGTCCATGGGATTCAGCAGGCAAAAAACTGGAATGGGTTGCCATGCACCCCTCCAAGGGATCTTCCAGACTCAGGGATTGAACCCACATCTCCCGAAACTCCTGCATTGCAGGCAGATTCCTTGCTGCTGAGCCACTGGGGAAATCCCAAAAACATATATACACATATATAATACATACAATTGAAACGCACTGCTGTAAACCCAAAACTAATACAGCATTGTAAATCAACTATATTTCAATAAAATTATTAAAACTATGCCTGCAACCTCAAGGCAGCCATCCTGGAAGCAGCTTTGGCTACTTGCCTCCCATCGGCCATGAATGTGCCAGCAGAGGGTGAACAGCCTTCCACTGTCAATGCCTTCCCCATTATTTCAGTAGGAATGTTGGAGACTGGGGGTGGGGATAGACTGGCAAAAGGGTCAGAAAGCTAGAAAACAACAGTTCCTCCCCCAGTGAGCACAGAGCATCCCCAAGGAGCTGCGTCACAGGATGAGTAGGATTAACAGGCACCGTCCCGTCACGGGCAGCCGCCAGCTCCCTTACAGTATATCCTCAGATGGGAACTTGGTTCATGAGGGCCCTTTCCCATCGATTTTTCTTTTTCTCTCTCTCACTTTCTCTCATTTGTTCAGTATTTCTTGATCCTTCCGGTTACTCCTCCCACTTCTGATTTGGAGATTTCTCCATTGAGCTGGGGGTAATACAGCAAAGAGGGTGAAGAACACGTGTGGCAGGGTGGAGATAACCCACACATAGAACTGTGGATAACAAGGACCTACAGTATAGCACAGGGGACTATACGCAGTCGTCTGTGATAACTTACATGAGAAAAGAACCTGAACGAAAATGGATACATGTAGGGACAACCAAAATACTTCTGCTGTACACTTGAAAGTAACACAATTTTGTAAATCAACTCTACTCCAATACAATTTTTAAAACTTGTTGAAAAACAAAACTTAGTTTCACTACTTGCTAGCTCTAGCCTCAGAGTCCTCAACAATGACCTCGAAAACAGTTGTCGTAGAGATGAATTTAACAATGTTTACAGAATGTTAGACAATGACACTATGTTCGCTTTCGCCGTCTCTTTTTACTCTGTATTTTTGTAAGTGTGTCTATGTATGTTATATGCAGGTATGTGTAAACACACATATAAACTGAATGGTGCTTCTTTGCGAGCTTTCTTACTTCTTTTTCTTATATTCTTGTCTTCCAAGAGCCTACTCAGCTCTTTCTTACTCCCTGGAGACTATGAGGATTCCTAAGCAAGCTCTCACTATATGCCACCTGAAGGGACAGAAGAGATGAAGGAAACTGTCCTTATGCATAACTCTGGGTGTGTTGCACAGTTGCTCAGCTGTGTCTGACTCCTTGTTGACCCATGGACTGCAGCACGCCAGGCTTCCCTGAGTTCACTCAAACTCATGTCCATTGAGTTGATGATGCCATCCAACCATCTCACCCTCTGTCACCCCCTTCTCCTCCTGCCTTCAGTCTTTCCCAGCATTAGAGTCTTTTCTAACGAGTCAGCTCTTCACATCAGATGGCCAAAGGATTGGAGCTTCAGCATTAGTACTTCCAGTGAATACTCAGGGTTGATTTCCTTTAGGATTGATTGGATTGACCTCCTTGCAGTCCAAGGGACTCTCAAAAGTCTTCTCCAACACCACAGTTCGAAAGTATTAATTCTTAGATGCTCAGCCTTCAACTCTGCATGAATCAGACCTAATTTGCAGTCACAATAGTAAAATTGATCAGTCCAGTTCAGTCGCTCAGTTGTGTCTGACTCTTTGCAGCTCCATATATATATATATAGTATACTGTGTATCTACACAGGCAGGTGAATCTACAGGCATATACCTAAACCTTAAACTCCATTTCTCATATTTGTAAGCGTTGTCTCTAGCGTGAATGGATTTGTGGCAGTACTAAAGAAAGGAAACAA
This sequence comes from Aepyceros melampus, assembly GCA_006408695.1. NCBI lineage: Eukaryota > Metazoa > Chordata > Mammalia > Artiodactyla > Bovidae > Aepyceros > Aepyceros melampus. Next base: position 331,292 of record SJXQ01003430.1, read on the forward strand.
GAAACTTGATTTTTTTTTTCCTTTGTTGAGGACTAAGATGCAGTTGTGAAACGCTTATAAAAATTTTAATTATACTTACAGAGTGAGATTCCTTTAAAGGTGAATTTACTAGTTCATATTAACTAAGCAACTTTTTCCTCTATCCCTATGTTAGTCTGCTCAGGCTACCATAGCAAGACATCTTGGCCTGGGTGGCTTAAACAACAGGAATTTATTTCCCACAGTCCTGGCAGCTGAGAAGTCCAAGATCAGGAGGCAGGCAAATTCTCTTCCCTGATGAGGATCCTCTTCCTGGCTTGCAGACAGCTGCCTTTTGGTGGTATCCTCACTTGGTACAGATAAAAAGAGGAAGTAAGCTCTCTGGCATCTCACATTGTGAAGATACTCATATCATCATAGGGAACACACCCTCCTGACCGCCTCTGAATCTGATTATCTCTCAAAGGCCCCATCTCTAAATACAATGGCTAGTGGGGGCTGGGGCTTCAATATATAAATTTGGGATGGAAACAATTCAATCCAGAGCAGTCCCATAGTTGAAAATTGACTTTTCCCTAAAAATGACCCCAGGTTCTCAGCCTTCTGATTCTTTTTCATTTCTATCATGTTCATTTATTTATTGATGTAGTTTCTCAGGAATATGATCTTATAAAATAATCTCAAATATTTTGCTTTTGCACCAGGGTCACAAATATACCACTCTAGCCCACAATTCCCCGACTTTATGTTTAGACCTATTCATCTTTGTTTCAGTAGGATAGATGTATGGAGCAAAATGGGCTTCCCTGGTGACTCAGTGGTAAAGAATCCACCAGCAATGCAAGAGACCTGGTTCGATCCCTGGGTCAGGAAAATCCCCTGGAGAAGGAATGGCAACCCTCTGCAGTATTCTTGTCTGGAGAGTCCCATGGACAGAAGATCCTGGTGCGCTACAGTCCATGGGGACTCAAAAGAGCCAGACGTGACTGAGTGACTCAGTCACCACCAAATCATGATATATTAATTTTTCCACAAAAACACTGTTTTCTTTTTCTCTATCAAGCTCATCAATACCACTGTTATTACAGATACATCATCTTGGTGATTGTTTCCTCCCTGTGAATTTCAAAATCATTTGCTTTGTGTAATTACTCAAAGAACTATGTTATATAGGATGGACAGACAACAAAGTCCTTATATAGCACAAGGAACTGTACTCAATATCAGGTGATAAACCACGAAGGAAAAGGATGTGAGAGAGAGTATATATGTATTCCTGAATCACTTTGCTGTATAGCGGAGATTAACACAACATTGTAAATCAACTATACTTCAATGAAATTTTAAAAAATATATTAATTGCTTCAAAGCCCTTTCTTTCAGTGCCGTCTGTTTCACACCATTATGCTAGTTGTTAGGGAAAGTGCAGAAATAATGAAAACAATTGACTATCTAAGGTTCAGCAAATTATAGCAAGCTACATCCTGTCCACTGCCTGACTTTGCAAATAAAGTTTTATTGGCACATACCTCTGTCCATTCTTTTCCAGATTGCCTATGGCTGCTTTTATCTTACAATGGCAGAGTTGAATGATGATTGCTATCAAGACTGTATGGCCCAAAATACTATAATATTTACTGTCTATCTGGCCCGTAACAGAAACAAAACAAAAAACAACTTTCCCTGCTCCCGACCTAAAAGATGATGGAATGTGTGTTTTGTGTGCGTGTGTGTCTGTCTGTCTGTAATAGGGTAAGATATAAATGTTTAAATGAACATATATTCTAATACTTTTGAGACATACATGCCACCAAACTCCCCCATCCCCCCAAAAAAACAGCTTTTAGTTCCAAAATGATGTGATGATAAAGATTAAGAGCAATTAATATTTGCTGCTAGGCTACACATTGAGTAACATTTCATAGAACAGCTCACATTTCAGTGGAAAGTTTGAAAATTAGTGTAAGTTTAATGACAAGAGATTAGCAGAGGCAGTTTGTTTTCCAATAAATATTTACTGTGTATCTACTGATATGGCTTGCCAGGTGGCACAGTGGGAAAGAATCCACCTGGCAATGCAGGAGGCATAAGAGATACAGGTTCGATCTCTGGGTTGGGAATATCCTCTGGCAGATGGCAAACTGCCAGAGGATATTCCCAGCCCAGAGATTCTTGCCTGGAAAGTTTCTATGGACAGAGGAGCCTGGCAGGCTGCAGTCCTTGGGGTCACAAAGAGGTGAATAGGACTGAGTGGCTGAGCACGCACACATATACTGATATGTTCAGATAGATAAGACCATAACTAGCTAAGTAGCATGAGAATCAGTCACTTCCTTGTGACTCGTACAGGACCTAGCGCAGTGCCTTGCTCACGGTACATAAACAATAAATACCTGATATTTCAACAGCTGATGGAAGAGTGTGTAAGAAATGCATAAATACATTCTATAGCACACCCGGTAAAAGTGCTGATGTGGCATAAAGTCTGGCGGGATTTCTTGGAAAGTATGCATTGAAGGGTCATTGCCACTGAAGTGATGTTCCTGGGTGAGGATTACAGCTTTTTACTAAGATTCATTTGTTACTGCAGCCTTCCTTCTCTGACACTTAAGCCCAGCTTTTCCATCTGTGATGACTTTCATGGCTGGTAAGAGAGTCCACTGTTTTCCTTAGAATGAAAACTACCCGTCATCTGTGTCCTTTGAAGTGGGAACTCAATGAGTGGTATTAATATTAGAACGAGCTTGATGCCAACGATAAATGACTCTTGGTACTTTGCCATACTTTGCAGCATGGAAGCAGTGATTTTATAGAATTTTCCACTAATAAACTATTCCTTATGTCTTTGGCTGATGAGAATTCTGGTTTTTTTTTTTTTTTTTGATACTGGGTCTATTGAATTAGCTCATCACCTTAAGCTTATTCTAATAACTTTGATGATAGCTTTAAGATTTATTCCTTTGCAAAGCAGTCCATTTGCATGCTGTTAGTTACTCATGACTTCTGAGTCTCCAGTCCAGAATTTTCTACTGAATGCCAAACCCACAGTTCTCCATATGGTAGACATATAGACATCTCAGCTTCAATTTGCTCAAAACTATTTTTTCTCATTTTTTCATTAAAATATAGTTGGTTTGAGATTTTATATTGATTTCAGGTGTACAGCATATCAACTCAGTATTCTTATAGCTTGTACTCTATTCTAAAGTTATTGTAAGATAACAACAATATTTCCCTGTGCTCTCTGGTGTAATAGCCTTGTTATCTATTTTCTACATGATTGTTTATGCCTCTTAATCCCATTCTCCAATTTGCTTCTTCTCTCTTTTCTCTCTACTTTGGTAACCAGCAGTGTTTTTTTTTTTTTAATTTATTTATTTTAATTGGAGGATGATTAGTTTACAGTATTGTGATGGATTTTTCCATACATCAGTATGAATCAGCCATAGGTATACTTGTGTCCCCTTCATCCTGAACCCCCCTGCCCCCAACCTCCCTCCCCATCCTATCCCTTTAGGTTGTTGCGGAACACCTTTTGCCTATATCTGTGAGTCTTTCCCTTCTGCACTGACATTCATTTGTAGTATTTTTTCAGATTCCCCAAATAAGTGAAATAATGCAATGTATTTCTATGACTTATGTCACTAAACATTGTGCTCTCTAGGTTCGTCTATGATGCTGTAATGGCAGTATTTTATGCTTTTTTATGGCTGAGTAACCTTTCTGTGTATACACATGCCACATATTCCTTCTCTGTTCATTTGTTGATGAACACTTAGGTTGCTTCCATATCTTGGCAATTGTAAATGATGCTGCAATGAATGTGAGGTTGCTTGTATCTTGTTGAATTAGTGAGAGGTTTTTTTGGATGTATACAGAGGAGTGAAATTGCTGAGTCATATTGTAATTCTGCTTTTGTTTGTTGAGAAACCTTCAGACTTTTTTCTCATGTTAGTTCAGCCACTCAGATTAGTCCGACTCTTTGCGACCCCATATACTGCAGAACACTAGGCTTCCCTGTCCATCACCAACTCCCAGAGTTTACTCAAACTCATGCCCATTGAGTTGGTGATGCCATCCAACCATATCATCCTGTCATCCTCTTCTTCTCCCACCTTCAATCTTTCCCAGCATCAGGGTCTTTTCAAATGAGTCAGCTGTCCACATCAGGTGGCCAAAGTATTGAAGTTTCAGCTTCGACATCAGTCCTTCCACTGAACACTCAGGACTGATCTCCTTTAGGATGGACTGGTTGTATCTCCTTGCAGTCCAAGGGACTCTCAAGAGTCTTCTCCAACACCACAGTTCAAAAGCACCAATTCTTCAGTGCTGAGCTTTCCATATAGTCCAATTCTCACATCCATACATGATCACTGGAAAAACCATAGCCTTCAATAGACGAACATTTTTGGCAAAGTAATGTCTCCACTTTTTAATATGCTGTTTATGTTGGTCATAACTTTCCTGCCAAGAAGTAAGCATCTTTTAATTTCATGGCTGCAGTCACCATCTGCAGTGATTTTGGAGCCCCCCAAAATAAAGTCTGCCACTGTTTTCATTGTTTTACCATATATTTCCCATGAAGTGATGGGACTGGATGCCATGATCTTAGTTTTCTGAATGTTGAGCTTTAAGTCAACTTTTTCACTCTCCTCTTTCACTTTCATCAAGGGGCTCTTTAGTTCTTCTTCACTTTTGCCATATGGGTGGTTTCATCTGCATATCTGAAGTTATTGGTATTTCTCCCAGCAATCTTGATTCCAGCTTGTGCTTCATCCAGTCCAGCATTTCTCTTGATGTATTTTGCCTATAAGTTAGATAAGCATGGTGACAATATGCAGCCTTGACGTATTCCTTTCCCAACTTGGAACCAGTCTGTTGTTCTATGTCCAGTTCTAACTGTTGATTCTTGACCTGCATGCAGATTTTTCAGGAGGCAGTCAGGTGGTCTGGTATTCCCATCTCTTGAAGAAACTTCCACAGATTGTTGTGATTCATATAGTCAAAGGCTTTGTCATAGTCAATAAAGCAGAAATAGATGCTTTTCTAGAACTCACTAGCTTTTTCCTTGATCCAGTGGATGTTGGCAATTTGATCTCTGATTTCTCTGCCTTTTCTAAATCCATCTTGAACATCTGTAAGTTCACGGTTCACATACTGTTGAAGCCTGGCTTGAAGAATTTTGAGCATTACTTTGCTAGCATGTGAAATGAGTGCAATCGTGCAATAGTTTGAGCATTCTTTGGCATTGCCTTTCTTTGGGATTGGAATAAAAACTGACCTTTTCCAGTCCTGTGGCCACTGCTGAGTTTTCCACATTTGCTGGCATATTGAGTGCAGCACTTTCACAGCATCATCTTTCAGGATTTGAAATAGCTCAACTGGAATTCCATCACCTCCACTAGCTTTGTTTGTAGTGATGCTTCCTAAGACCCACTTGACTTCACATTCCAGGATGTCTGGCTCTAGGTGACTGATCAGATCATCATGATTATCTGTGTTTTGAAGATCTTTTTTGTACAGTTCTTCCATGTATTCTTGCCACCTCTTCTTAATATCTTCTGCTTCTGTTAGGTCGAGACCATTTCTGTCCTTTGGCATGTCCAGCTTTGCATGAAATGTTCCCTTGGTATCTCTAATTTTCTTGATGAGATCTCTAGTCTTCCCCATTTTATTGTTTTCTTCTATTTGCTCTGATTGCTGAGGAAGGCTTTCTTATCTCCCCTTGCTATTCCTTGGAACTCTGCATTCAAATGGGTTTGTCTTTCCTTTTCTCCTTTGCTTTTTGCTATTTGACAGACAGCCATTTTGAATTTTTGCATTTCTTTTTCTTGGGGATGGTCTTGATCCCTGTGTCCTGTACAATATCACAAACCTCCATCCATAGTTCATCAGGCACTCTATCCATCAGACTGGGTGTGTGTTAGTCACTCAGTCGTGTCAGACTCTTTGCGACCCCACGAGTGTAGCCTGCCAGGCTTCTCTGTCCATGGAATTCTCCAGGCAAGAATACTGGAGTGGATTGCCATTCCCCTCTCCAGGGAAACTTCCCATCCCAGGGATTGAACCCTGGTCTCCTTCCTCATAGGAAGATTCTTTACCATTTTAGCTACAGGGAAGTCTATCTGATCTAGTCTATCAGATCTATCAGATCTAGTCCCTTAAATCTGTTTCTCATTTCCAGTGTATAATCATAAGGGATTTGATTTAGGTCATATTTGAATGGTCTAGTGGTTTTCCCTACTTTCGTAAATTTAAGTCTGAATTTGGCAATAAGGAGTTCATGGTCTGAGCCATAGGCAGCTCCCAGTCTTGTTTTTGCTGACTGTATAGAGCTTCTCCATCTTTGGCTGCAAAGAATATAATCAATCTGATTTCAGTATTGACCATCTGGTGATGTCCATGTGTAGAGTCTTCTCCTGTGTTGTTGGAAGAGGGTATTTGCTATGACCAGTGTGTTCTCTTCACAAAACTCTATTAGCCTTTGCCCTGCTTCGTTCCATACTCCAAGGCCAAATTTGCCTGTTACTCCAGGTGTTTCTTGACTTACTACTTTTGCATTCCAGTCCCCTAGAATGAAAAGGACATCTTTTTGGGGTGTTAGTTCTAAAAGGTGTTGTAGGTCTTCATAGAACCATTCAACTTCAGCTTCTTCAGCATTACTGATTGGGGCATAGACTTGGATTACCGTGGTATTGAATGGTTTGCCTTGGAAGCAAACAGAGATCATTCTGTCATTTTTGAGATTGCATCCAAATACTGCCTCGGACTTTCTTGTTGACTACGATGGCTACTCCATTCCTTCTGAGGGATTCTTGCCCACAGTAGTAGATATAATGGTCATCTGAGTTAAATTCACCCATTCCAGTCCATTTTAATTCACCAATTCCTAAAATGTCAATATTCACTCTTGCCATCTCCTATTTGACCATTTCCAATTTGCCTTGATTCATGGACCTGACATTCCAGGTTCCTATGCAATATACTCTTTACAGCATCAGACCTTGCTTCCATCACCAATCACATCTCCATCTGGGTGTTGTTTTTGCTTTGGCTCCATCTTTTCATTCTTTCTGGAGTCATTTCTCTACTGATCTCCAGTAGCATATTGGGCACCTACTGACCTGGGGAGTTCATCTTTCTGTGTCTTATCTTTTTGCCTTTTCATACTGCTCATGTGGTTCTCGAGGAAAGGATACTGAAGATGTTTGCCATTCCCTTCTCCAGTGGACCACATTTTGTTAGAACTTCCCACCGTGACTGGTCCGTCTTGGGTCCTTTTTCACACGGGCTGCATCAGTTTGCACTGCCGCTGACAGTGTAGAAGGCTTCCCTTCTCTCCACGCGTCTTCACCAGCATTTGCTGTTTGTGTCCTTTTCAATGATGACCATCCTGACAGATGTGAGGTGATACCTCATTGTGGTTTTAATTTGAATTTCTCTGACAGTTAACAATTGAGCATATTTTCATGTTCCCATTGGCCATCTGTGTTTCCTCTTAGGAAAAATACATGTTTAGATCTGCTGCCCAATTTTTAATTGCATTGCTTTTTTTGATATTGAGTTATACGAACTGTTTATATATTTGAGGTATTAACCCCTTGTCAGTCGTATCCTTTTAAAATATTTTCTTCAATTCAGTAGGTTATCTTTTCATTTTTTTGGTGGTTTCCATTGCTGGGCAAAAGCTTTTAGGTTTAATTAAGTCCCATCTGTTTATTTTTGCTTTTATTTTCTTTGTTTTAGGAGACAGATCCAAAAAGAATATTGCTAGGATTTTTGTCGAGCAGCGTTCTGCCTATGTTTTCCTTTAGGAGTTTTATGGTTTCTGTCTTACCTTTAGATGTTTAGTCCATTTTATTTTATTTTCATATATGATGTCACACTAAGCTTCCCACCTGAGATGCCCTATTGCAGATGCTGAGGGCCATTCTTTCAGTGTCTCCATCTTCTCTTCATCTCAGGCATTACTTTCTGTCTTCCAGATTTTATCTTAAAGTCAGTTATCCAGTTTAAAGCCAACAGCTTCCTCTGCTTCCTCCAAGTCATAATAAAGCCCCTGCTGTATATTCTCATTTTATTATGTCTTCCCCCTTTAAAACAATCAGTAATTTATGTGTTTATTCAAATGCTTATCTCCCTTGCTAATTATTAATCTCTATTAATTATTTTCTCATTGTTATGACCCCTGCCTCTACAGAGTACCTGGCCCTCATTAAATAAGTGTGTAATGAATGGATGGATGGATGGATAATTCATGATGGGCAGTTACTGTGAGCTTGATGTGGTTCCAGTTGCAGAGATAAAGAGATGATTAACTCCTGCCCTGGCATCACTCACTGTCTGGCATGGAAATTCCTCTTCAAACAGACAAACTAGCTTCCCTCTGGATGTTCATCCATTAGAAGAGTTGTAAGAATCTTTTCCATTCGTCTTATTGTCACTTTTATAGGCTAATTTCAATTTGGGGAATCAGCCCATTGCAGGCTCAGTCACTCTGGGGCTGTGGACTGTCTTCCAGGGATGTTCTATGTGATTCCAGCCGCCAGCCCACTCATGCAGGAGCAATAGTAGGGGTGGCCTCATTGGCTGTGTGCTCAGCCAAGGATGAGCTGTATAGTGACTTTTAGTGGAGAAGAAAGATAAGTGTGAGACGCAGTTACTCAGATATAAAGAAAATTAGGTTTTGTTACGTGGACTTTTTTTCATTTAGGAGAAAAGAGAAAAAGATGAAGCGGGAGAAGAAAGAAGGGAGAGGAGGAGGGTGAAAAGGGAAGGAAAGAGGGAAAGAAAGAAGGCTTTCATAATTTCCATTCCCTGAATCTATATACTTATATTATTTTAAAAATAAATAGTAGGATTTTTTTTTTCATTTTTTTTGGTAATGTGGCTTGCGGATCTCAGTTCCTTGACCAAGAATTGAACCTGGACCATGACAGTAAAAGCATGGAAGCCTAACCACTGGGCTACTTAGGGAACTCCCTATAGTAGGATTTTAATTCAATAATAATTACTAGTAACATCTAAGAGTATGAAACTCTATTGGATGTTTTATTAACTTATTTATTTTTTGCATTTTTTAATGTGGACCATTTTTAAAGTCTTTTTTTAATTTGTTACAGTATTGCTTCCGTTTAACATTTTGGTTTTCTGGCTGCAAGTAATCTGATGCTCTTGGCTCCCAGACTCTTAGTCCCAGGGACTGAACCCGCAACCCCTCCATTGGAAGATGAAGTTTTAATCACTGGACCACCAGGGAAGTCCCTATTAACTTATTTAATACCAATAACAATTTTATGAGGTGGTTTCTGTTACGAGTTCAACTTGACCTTGGAGGATGCTGAGGCACAGGAAGGGCAAACATGCTCCCCTACCTGTCCCTTCTTGACCACTCACACAGGACACTTTACCTGGGACACTTCAGGTCACCAAATGTGTGACAATTTTTCCCAATCCAAGCAATTTGGTGACACCCACTGGATGTCCTATATTTAGCTCAGTTCTGATACTGTGTCCCTGTAAATAATGCCACATTCCACAGGTTAAAACCTCAGTCTTGCAAGCCCGTCCCCCACCCTGCCGCACACTTTGGATGCCAGTCACAAGGCCATACTGTCACCTGGTCTTCTCACCCACTGCTGAAGGTCAGAGGAGCCCGTGGCTCCTCGAGTTCCACTCATTTTATAGAGATGCTCATAGAACTCAGGAAAAGCATTTACATACTAGGTTAGTGATTCATTATAAAAGGATTTAGTTTAGAAATACAAATGAACATCTGGATGGGAGAGATGTACAGGGCACAGTCTGTGGCGAGAGGCATAAAGTCTCCACACCCTCTCCTGGCACCTGCACGTGTTCACCCACCCAGAAGCTTCCTGGTCTGGATTTATGGGATTTGTCATGGAGGTTTCATCACACACACATGGTCCAGCATTAACTGCATTTCCAGCCCTGCTCTGGAGAATGGGAGGTGGAGCTGACAGTTCCAAGGCTCTCCTCACACGTTGGTCTTTCTGGCGACCCACCCTCATCCAGGAGCCCACCCAGAGCACCTCATTAAAACAAGAGACACTGCTGTCACCTGGGAGATTCCAAGGGGTTTAGGAGCCCTGGTCAGGAACTGGAAGCAGAAACTCACATATATTTTCTATTATTCAGCAACCCCTCCCCTATCCCCACCCGCCCCAGGCTCTGGCCATGGACCCCTCACAGCAAAATGATCTGCAACTCACAGGATCCTGCCATGTTGTAGACCCTCATTCAGTCATTAATAATTAGTGCAATCCATCATCATATTGCGTGAAAACTGTCTTCCTGGAGGAGGGCCCTATTTGAGCTTGTCAGGTTCCAGAGAACACAAGTAGTCTCAGCTAACTTCACAATCTGAGACATTTTGTGTCCTTGATCTAAGAGAGTATCTTCCCTTGCTTTGAGCCTCTTCTGCCGTATTAATGTAGTATTGCTGCTGCTGCTGCTGCTGCTGCTGCTGCTGAGTCGCTTCAGTCGTGTCTGACTCTGTGTGACCCCATAGATGGCAGCCCACCAGGCTCCACCATCCCTGGGATTCTCCAGGCAAGAACACTGGAGTGGGTTGCCATTTCCTTCTCCAATGCATGAAAGAGAAAAGTAAAAGTGAAGTCGCTCAGTAGCGTCTGACTCTGTGCGACCCCATGGACTGCAGCTCACCAGGCTCCTCCGTCCATGGGATTTTCCAGGCAGGAGTGCTGGAGTGGGTAATGTAGTATTAGATTCATTCTTTTATCCTTAACTGCTACACTTTCTACTCTATTTATGCCAAAGTTTTTCCACTTTTGGAAGGGACACTGTGCTCAGCCACCTTGCTGGACTAGTTTGAAGACAGCAGTGCGAGTCTGTCAGCTAATTCTTATCAGTCCACTCCCGTTCAGACAGGGTGAGCTCCCAGAGATGCAGAGAGGGTGGGCCACTTTCGCCATCAGACATTACTACTGCAATTGCCCCAAACGTGCCCAATGAGGGGGAGGCACATCCCACCTCGTCAGGCCCTTAGAAATTCCTACATAAAGGTTAAAAAACATAGTCACAGTTTCTTTTTTTTTTTTTTTTTTACTCTGTAGGAGAGGGAGAGGGTGGGATGATTTGGGAGAATGGCACTGAAACATGTATAACATCATATATGAAATGAATTGCCAGTCTAGGTTTGATGCAGGATACAGGATGCTTGGGGCTGGTGCACTGGGATGACCCAAAGGGATGATACGGGGAGGGAGATGGGAGGGGGGTTCATGATGGGGAACACGTGTACACCCGTGGTGGATTCGTGTTGATGTATGGCAAAACCAATACAGTATTAAAAAAAAAAAAAAAAAGACATAGTCACAGTTTCTAAGGGCTTCCTAGGTGGCACTAGCGGTAAAGAATCTACTTAATAATGTAGGCGACATAAGTGACATGGATCAGATCCCTGGATCAGAAAGATCCCCTGGAGGAGGAAATGGCAACCCACACCAGTACGTTTGCCTGGGAAATCCCGTGGACAGAGGATCCTGGCAGGCTATATAGTCCATGGAGCCGCAAAGAGTCAGACACAGCTAAGCGTGCACACAGGCCACCAGTTTCCTGCTTAGGAGTCATCCCTGTTTCTAGCACTTTTAGCTGCAGCCCTGGTCCTATGGACACCCCATCAAGTAGGGGGATATCTAAAAGCTGAGGCGATGTGAGCAAGAAAGAAACGAAAATACAGTCTTTGTAGCAGCAGTCTCTCCTCTTGGCAGGAATTGCACCTGTATACCAGTATCCTAAGAGTGAAAAGTTAGAAAGCTGGGAGAGAGCTGGGCCCAGCTCTGGCTTACCTGCTCCTTCCCCAAATAAGTGTGTGAAAACGAGTGAGAGAATGTGGAAGTTCCTCTGTTCACACTCATGCTAACCTCAGGTGGCCTTGGCCTGCAGCAACCTGAAGTGGAGCTTTGGTTTCTAGTCAGAGATTGAGGTTGGGTCGCAGCAGTGAGAGCCCCAAATCCTAACCATTAGACCAGTGATCAGTGACAAGGCCCTGGCTGTTTAGTTTTGCAGAAAAGGAATTCCCACAAAGACAGAAAGTAGTGGAAAAAAGTTTATTAGGAGGGAAAAAAGAGTACATGTGAGTGGACACACTGGCAGACTCAGAGAGAAAGTTGTGGCCTCATGATAGCTTAAGTCACTTAATGGGGCGTTTCTTCCACGTTTCCTTTGGCCAATCCCCTTGCTTTTCCTGGTTCTGTCTGCATTTGGTTTATCTCAGGATGCTCCCATGCGTGCACTCATCTCTCAGCCAAGATGGATTCTGCCACAAAGACCCAAGGGCAGTAAACATCATTTAGCATCACTCCATTTTTGACCTCCAAGGAACCTTTCTGCGCACCTGTAGCTGGGAGGTCTCCTGACTTCAAGCATGAGAAATATGTGGTCTGGGCAGGGCCCAGCCTCCTCCCTCAATCATCCTGCTATTCTTTTCGTGGAGTATCTACCCTGGATGAGGTGGGGGCGGGGTGGGCCAGGTATCTATCTCCTGGCTCAATGACAAAAACCCTCTTTCCAGTCATCAAGGAGCTGAGTCATTGTAAGCAGTACTTCATGGACGGGGCTGCTTCTTATACTCTCCTAAGAGGCTTCCTCCTCATCATGAAGCGGTGATTCTCAGTGTCTGTGAGAGAGCCTCTGATCAGGGTGGGTCCCAGAACACAAGTGAGCCAGAAGGCACTAGTACATCCTTGCTGCTGTTGTTGCCAAATGCATCTTTGTGTGCTTGCGTTGCGCAGTGAGGCCAAACAGATCAAAACACGGCAGTGTGGAGCAGAGAAAGGTTTACCGCAAGGCCAAGCAAGGGGAATGCATGGCTTGTGTTCAGAAACCTGGAACTCTCCCCCGGGTTTCAGCCAAGCATCTGTAAAGGCCAGGTGAGGCAGAGGGGCTGCAGGATATGTGATTAGCCCATGCACAGTTCTCTGATTGGTTGATGGTGAGGTCACAGGGGTTAATATATCAATCCTTAGGCTTCTGCAGGTCTAGGGCTGCGTGTTCACGATCATCAAGGAGTTCATTTCTTCCAATTGGTGTTTTTTAGCATCCAAAACACTCAGGAAATATGCATGAGATACGTCATCTGGGTACTTCACAGAGGAGCTAAAGCAGAGTGTATAAGGGAGGAGTCTGCCCCAGGAAGGCCCCCTCGGTCCTTCTGACTTATAGTCTAGGGACAGCCCTCAGATGGAACTGGGAAAGCCCCCGGAGTGCCTGGCAAGGGCCCTGATGCGAGCCTGTAGAGCACACAGGATGTTCTGTCAAATCCCACCCTTTGAAGGCTTGCAGCTTGACATTAACAGTGGAATGAAGCACTAGAAAGCATGATGTTTTACGATTATTTTATAAAAGAGCCTCAGATAGGCAAAGCTCCCTCAGATACTTGATATTGACAAGTCTGAAAAAAGAAGTGTTGGAAAAATAAAAGACAGTCCTCATGTCAGGGGAGCAACAGTAACAAAACCACCAAAAAAGCCCAATTTCCTCAGAGCAGCAAGTCTGTAGAGTCTGAACAAGAGATGCCAGAGGCATCTTTGAGGAATGTTACAAAAGCCAAATACATATATTTGTATCATCTTTTTAGATTCCACATGTGAAGCAGAAACAGACTCAGAAGTCAAAAGCAAATTTATGGTTACCAAAGGGGATAGGTTAGGGGGAAGGATGCATTAGGAGATATACGCAGTACTATATATAAAATAGATAAACAGTAGGGACTTCCCGTATGGCACAGGGAACTCTACTTAGCATATAATAACCTATGTGAGAGAAGAGTCTGGAAAAGTGTAGACACGTGTGCACATACAGCTGAAGCACTTTGCTGTGCGCCTGACACTAAGACAGCTTTCACCTCAGCTGTGCTCTAATATAGAACCTGTGGTGACTCACGCTGACGCATGGCAAAACCAGTACAATATTGTAATTAACCTCCAAGTAAAACAAATAAATTTATATTAAAAAAATAAAGTATCTTCACATGGACCAAAAAAATTAAATTGAAAAAAATAAATATTATTTGTACATCTCCATGTTAAAAAAGAACTTTCCTGATAGCTCAGTTAGTAAAGAATCTGCCTGCAATGCAAGAGAGCCTGGTTCGTTCCTAGGTCGGGAGGATCTGCTGGAGAAAGGGGTAAGCTACCCACTCCAGTATTCTTGGGCTTCCCTTGAGGTTCAGCTGGTAAAGAATCCATCTGCAATGCGGGAGACCTGGGTTCGATCCCTGGGTTGGGAAGACTTCCTGGGGAAGGGAAAGGCTACCCACTCCAGTATACTGGCCTGGAGAATTCCATGTCCATAGGGTTACAAAGAGTTGGACACGACTGAGCGACTTTCACTTCACTTCACGTTAAAAAACAAACAAACAGACAATAGCCAAGACATCAGAGAAGAGGACATTTTCTGTTCCTTTAGGGTAGCGGGGTGGGGGAAGGACTTAAACATTTCTCCCCACATCCTTGCGCAGCCTCCTTTCTTTGAGTGTCATAATTGAGATCCACTTAAAAGGACTGCTGTGAAAGCAGCTTTTTAGACCACAGGGCAGTTTGTCTCTCTGTCTCAGCCTTTGTAAATGAACAAAGTCACCACTTGTCCCACACAGGGAGCAGAGAAGGCCTTGGGCTGGGTTTGCTATCCATTCAGGCTCTGTTTTCTGCAACTTGTAAGTGGAATCTTTAGAACCTCACAGCAGGAATCCTTTGTTTGGAGCGCGGGGTGGGGAAAGGACTTTGAAAAACCCATTGAAACCCTGAGAGCTGTTGGGGAGAAACTGTTCTTTTTAGACTTCCTCATGGGTTTAAGGGAAATAAACATGCACGGGAAGTCGTTTAGCCTTTCTGTGAACTCCATATTGACATTTGCTCACCAAAAAGTTCATTGTGGTACTTAGGAAATGTATGTGTGTGGGTGTGTATACATCTGTGTGTGTGTTTATGCACAGATAGGTTTACATGTATGAACATTTCCTAATCCTCCTGGACCACAGTGTTTATGATGTTAAAAATATTAACAATGGAGGGGGGGAATAGCACAAAAAATATAGGTGTGGATACCTTTGGGAGTAGAAACTAGATATAGGTAATGTGTCTCTTAATATTTATTTTATTTATTATTTGTTTGGCAAGCCTGGTGTTAGTTGCAGCACTCAGGATCTCCAGTCTTAATCGTAGCATGTGGGATCTTTAGTTGCATCAAGTTAAGTGTGGCCTGTGGGATCTAGTCCCTGACCAGGGACCCTGAGCACTGCTTTGGGAACACAGAGTCCCAGCCATTGAACTACCAGGGATGTCCCTTAATGAAACGAGTCTTGAGCAGCGTGCTGAAGGGTCTTTCTCATGTGCGGTTTGTAGCGTTTTACATTAACTGCTTGACTTGGAAATATTTATTTTATTTATTATTTGTTTGGCAGAGCCTGGTGTTAGTTGCAGCGCTCAGGATCTCCAGTCTTAATCGTAGCATGTGGGATCTTTAGTTGCGTCAAGTTAAGTGTGGCCTGTGGGATCTAGTCCCTGACCAGGGACCCTGAGCACTGCTTTGGGAACACAGAGTCCCAGCCATTGAACTACCAGGGATGTCCCTTAATGAAACGAGTCTTGAGCAGCGTGCTGAAGGGTCTTTCTCATGTGCGGTTTGTAGCGTTTTACATTAACTGCTTGACTTGGAACGCCATTATTATGTGTAATTTTCAGTTCACACATTTTATTTTTATTTGTATGATTCTTGCTTTATGGTTTGAAGCAACTTTAAAGTCTTCAGTGAAGGGTCACTGAGTCTCTAAAGTCAACTGGAAATACTGACTTAAAAAGCCAGAGGAGACGAACAATAAATGCATTTTATAGGAGACAGTGAAGGTGCACTGATGAGAGGAAAGCATGTCCATGCGCTCAGAGTAACCACGTGGCTGTTAGAGAAATTGCCCAGACGAGTGAAGGCAGAGGTGATGCCAGTGGATCCCTGGGAAGCACGTTATTGGCCTTTGGGCCCAGACAGCTCTTGGTTTCTCGCTCCATCTGGCTAAGGCTGTCACTCAGCTCTCCTTTCTGCACATCCGCTTCTTTCACTTTGTGTGGTCAGGGAACATTTAATAGCAGTTTCTTCTCAAAATCACCGAAACAGGAAAGAAGGATTTACTATCCGGACCCAGGAACACAGGATCAGGAGTGCAGCCAGGTTCTGAGAGAATGGCACTGAAAGCTATGAAGGTCACTCAGACCTGAAACAATCCTTCCACCTCCCTGAAGCAAGAGTGTCTCTGGTCTCTGTTCTCCATCACTCCGTAAACTTTCATCCCCACTAGCCCTGCACGCGCTTTCACAGTTGTTCTCTCACTCTTCCCAGATGGGCCTTGACTGTTTTTGTATCCATACAACCAAACTCCTGTTCTTCCTTTACGTCGCTTAGTTCAACTGCCCGGTGGAGATTCACAAGTGACTGGGTGGGGATTTCTCATTTCCAGAAGCCATCTAATTGACCCAGATCGGGTCAAGTGACTGCTGATTCAGTCGGACTCTGGCTGGGGAAGTCACCTGTGATAACCGTGTCTACACAGGCATGTGCTGTGTTCAGCAGGGCCCATGGGAAGACCAGCTAGGCTGCCGTGCTGCTGAAACACACCTGCTGCCGGCACTATTATAAGCCTCTCTGATCCGTTAGTGTGTGCAGTATATCCCAGATATTCTAGCGGTACTCGTTATAAAGGACGCATTCTCCTTCAGACTAACTTGAGCTATAGTTTAGGTTACCATGGCAATATACCAAAAGAAATTTCAGGGTAAATTTATTGATGGTATTCCTAGAATTACCTTGCAGTTTCTTCCAGTTGAGAAGCACATTCATTGATGGAGACTGTGCAGCTTTTAAATGTGGACAGTTTGAGTTGGCTATTGTGTCACCATGGTAATTGAGCCTTGAGTTAACGTGATGATGATGTCACCACAAGAAAGATGATGTCATTCCAAAGAGTGGGTAGTGCTCATGCCTGTATCTTAAACAATTTCATGCTCTTTTGGATTGTTGACTGTCTATGTATATTTAAATTAACTTAGGTTATGATCAACCTAGATAGCATATTGAAAAGCAGAGACATTACGTTGCCAACAAAGGTCCGTCTAGTCAAGGCTATGGTTTTTCCAGTGGTCATGTATGGATGTGAGAGTTGGACTGTGAAGAAGGCTGAGCGTCGAAGAATTGATGCTTTTGAACTGTGGTGTTGGAGAAGACTCTTGAGAGTCCCATGGACTGCAAGGAGATCCAACCAGTCCATCCTAAAAGAGACCAGTCCTGGGTATTCTTTGGAAGGAATGATGCTAAAGCTGAAAGTCCAGTACTTTGGCCACTTCATGGAAGAGTTGACTCATTGGAAAAGACTCTGATGCTGGGAGGGATTGGGGGCAGGAGGAGAAGGGGATGATGGAGGATGAGATGGCTGGATGCGATGACCAACTCGATGGACGTGAGTCTGAGTGAACTCCGGGAGTTGGTGATGGACAGGGAGGCCTGGTGTGCTGCAGTTCATGGGGTCACAAAGAGTCGGACACGACTGAACTGAACTGAACTGAACTGATACCTATGATGGTTTATCTTAATCTCACTTTCAGATGGAGTAAGTGGTTCATCCCTAAGCCTTATTCTTTGGAGATGACAAGCCATTAATCACATAACCAACCCTAATTCTGCATTCTTCAGACTTTTCACCCATAGCTCTGTATCCTTACTAGCAGTGTGTCCTTAGGGAAGTTGTCTAACCACTGTATATCCCAGTTTCTTCATCAGTAAAATGGGGATAAGAACACCTTTGTCACTGGATTGTGCTGAGGATTTAGAGAATGCATCAAAGACACACAACAGCAGGTGTCAATAAACACAGATATTGTGATCATTTCCCTTGTACTTATAATTCTTAGAGATGTGGTTCTAGTAGCTTCTTCTGAGGACCAGTCAGATCCCCACAAACCCATCCCTGGCTCATCTCTGATTTCAGCTGCAATTGTGATGGACAGTTTTACTCACCAAACACTGACAGCATCTTATCTGTTTTATTTACCTTATTTATTTTATTTATCTTATTTGCCTGTGTGTCTCTCCACCTTCTGCCCCAGGCCCTTCTCTGCTGCCAAGAGAGCTCAGCCTCCTATGCCCAGACACAGCTTGAAGGTGCTGGGCTGATGATTTCCAGTGCAGCACAGAGGCCAACGCAAACACTCCAGCATCTTTCTGTGGGTAATTCTCAGGAGCATTGTGAACCCTTCTCAGTGGTTTCAGCAGAATCCAGTGCCTTTTACTTTATACTATGCATCTCAGCAACACACATTCATGCAGATTTTTTATTCTCATTTTCTACCTCAATCTCACTTCTTCTTTTCTCCAATTCTGCAAACAATCCTTGCCTTAGAATCTGTTTCAGAGAAAATCCAAACTAAGGCAGTGTAAGCGTCAAGTAGTTGAGATCATAGGTTATGGAGTCGCTTGTCTGGATTTGAATCTCAACCCAACTGCTTAGTAGTTCTGTTACCTTATGTTTTTAACTTACTTATTTCTTTCTACCTCAGTTTCCTCACCTATAAAATGCAGATAATAGTAGGAACTATCTCCTAACACTATCAGTAATACATGAACCATAGCAGTATAAATGCTAAACACTGAAAACGTGTCTCTTGGGAGAAACACTGCATGTAAACATTGAGTCTTACTATCTCTACACAGCACTCACTCAGTTATGCCTATAAATCTTAGTATTGCTTATTCCATACTTTCTCATTGCATGTTTTCACAGTGCAACCTCCTTCTGCTCCACTCTTTCTCTTCCCTTTGTTTGCTAGTGCTGAATACATAGAAGAGCAAGTGTTCCCCAGAGTTCTGCACTTTCTGGAAGCATGTCAGAGAGCCCTTCCTTTGTACCGAGCCCCCTGATCTGCCGCAGACACCAGATGATTCTGCCAGCTCCCGGTTAGTCAGAGTCTCTTCATCCAGACTCTTTGCTCCTCTTTCTGGCTGCCTGCCTTTTGGCTGTCAGATGTTCCCTGGCATTGCTCTCAGAGGGTGTGCCAAGGAGGGAAAAGATAGCAGAACTCAGATTAGCCAATTATGGGATCTAGAGAATTAGGATTTGGGGATCATTGGGCTTTAGTTTTCTGGGCCATCTCTGCCTTCCATTATCATAGAAAATTTAGAATCAGCCTTCTGCAATGGCAGTGTATTTTTCATTGATTAAGACCTAATTGGGACATAATAAAATGCACAGATATCAAGTGTTCAATTTGATGAGTTTTGGCAAATGTATACATTCATATAATGACCCTCCAAAATAAGACAGCAAGCCTTTCTATCACCCTAGAAAATTACCTTATTCCCCTTTTTAATCAATTCCTCTCCACTCCCCAAGTAGCCCTTTCTTATTTAGTTTTTTATTTTTATTTATTTATTTTTTAACATAAGTTTATTTTTTGTTTAGATAACAGTGTGTATGTATTTGACAGGTGGCCTCCCATGTGGTAATTCAGGCACTTGGTTCTCCTTCCATTTTGCAGCTCTATCATCCCCAGGACCTCAGAATATTCTGCTGGGTGGGACACTCGACATCCAGCTTACAGTGATAGACAGACAGAAGCAGGGAGACAGACAGAGAGAGACAGAGACAGAGAGAGAAACTTGTAAGGGGGGCCCTTATGGGTCAGCCCTAGTAGTGTTATCTTTCACTTTCGATCACATTCCATCAGCGAGACTTGCAGCTACAGAGACAACTGCCACTGAAAATTTGGTTTATTGCTCACAGTTCCCGAGAGGAGGGTCATGTCGGGCCATGTAGGACCACACGAGGATGCCGCAGGATCAGTCAGGAAGCAGAGAGAGAGCAAGGGGAACACAGAAAAGCCTTCACTAGTGTTTTCAGTGGGGAGGAATGGGCGTGGCAGGGTAAGCAGGTTTAGGATTGACCAGATTGAATAATTTTGGGGGCTTAGTGTGTAGGGGCTGCCTCTAGTTGTCTGATGCCTGGCCCTGAGGTGATTACGGCAGAGGGACGGTGTCCTGTAGGACGAGATCCCAAGACAGAAGGCGCTGGGGCTTGGGTTTAGACTGGTTAGTCTGCTTGTGAGAGGTGTGCTCTTGGGAGAGTGTACTGTCCTGGGAAATCTGTTTACTCCAGGAGGGCACTTTCCCCAGGGTCAACAAGGACATCAGAATAAAAGGACCTGCTTAATTCAGTGACTGGGGTTCCCACGTGGCTCAGTGGTAAAGAATCTGCCTGCCAATGCAGGAGACTTGAGTTCGAGTCCCTGGACAGAGGAACCTGGTGGGCTACAGCCCATGGAGGTTGCGAAGAGTCAGACATGACTGAACAACTGAAGACATATGCACAATTCAGTGACCACACTTAATTGTAAGAAAGGCAGGGAAATATCAGCTAGCTAGTGTCCAGGAAAAAGAGACCCGTTTTGGTGAGCACATTTAGTGTCTCCGTCTGCACTTAATTAAGCCGAAAGAGCTCATAAATCATTGCTTTGCAATGTTGTATTAATTTCTGCTATACAGCAAAGTGACCCAGTCATACACTTACATACATTATTCTTTACTATTCTTTTCCATTATGGATTATCACAGGGTATTGAATATAGTTCCAGGTACTAAATAGTAGGGCCTTATTGTTTATCCATCCTGTATACACTAGTTTGTGTCTGCTAATTCCAAACTCCCAATCCATTTCTACCCTACGCCCCTCCCCCACCGTTGGCAGCCACAATCTGTTCTGTGCGTCTGTGAGTCTGTTTTTGTTTTGTAGATCAGTTCATTTGTGCTATATTTTAGATTCCATGTGTAAGTGATATTATATGGTATCTGTCTTTCTCTTTCTAACCTACTTCACTTAGTATGGTAATCTCTAGTTGCATCCATGATGCCGCAGAGGGCAGTATTTTATTCTTTTTCAGGCTGAGTAGTATTCCATTGTATATATGTACCATCTATCTACCAGTGGACATTTAGGTTGTTTCCATGTCTTGGCTATTGTGAATAGTGATGCTATGAACATAAGTGTGCAGGGACTTATTTGAATTGCAGTTTTGTCTGGATACATCCCCAGGAGTGGGATTGTTGGATCATAAGGTAATTCTGAGTTCTCCATAGTGGCTGTACGAACTTACATCCCCACCAGTGTAGGACAGTTCCCTTTTCTCCACACCCTCTCCAGCATTTGTTATTTGGGACTTTTGATGATGGCTACTCTGACCTGTGTGAGGTGGTACCCCACTGTTCTTTTAAGCCAATTGCTTATTTCTGTTACTATATATATTTTCCTTATCTTGAGCTTCACATACACAAAATCACAAGTACCTTTTATTTAGCATGATCTTGAGAATCATTCATGTAGTTGTGTGGGTTGGAAGATTATTCCTTTTTACCACTGGGTCTTGCCTAGAGAATCCCAGGGATGGGGAGCCTGGTGGGCTGCCGTCTTTGGGGTCACACAGTCGCACATGACTGAAGCGACTTAGCAGCAGCAGTGTTCTACTATATGACTATATCATTAAAAAGTCCACTTGCCTGTGGATAGAAAGTTGAGTAAATTCCATCTCAGGGCTAGTTTGAATACAGTTGCCATGGTTACTCCTCTTTTTTATGGCCATGCTCTGCAGCATAGCATGCAGAATCTTAGTTCCTGACCAGGGGTCTAACCTGCACCATCTGTTGTAGTGAAAGTCTGGAATCTTAACCACTGGACCTCCAGGGAAGTCCCCAGGGTCACCCTTAGAAAAACATTTTTTGTGTAAAAATATTTTCTTGGGAGTAAATAACTAGGTGATGAATTTCTGGACCCTAAAGTATTAGACCCTTGGAGTACAAGGAGATCCAAGCAGTCCATTCTAAAGGAGATCAGTCCTGGATGTTCTTTGGAAGGAATGATACTAAAGCTGAAACTCCAGTACTTTGGCCACCTCATGCAAAGAGTTGACTCATTGGAAAAGACTCTGATGCTGGGAGGGATTGGGGGCAGGAGGACAAGGGGACGACAAAGGATGAGATGGCTGGATGGCATCATGGACTCAATGGACGTGAGTCTGAGTGAACTCTGGGAGTTGGTGATGGACAGGGAGGCCTGGTGTGCTGCGATTCATGGGGTCGCAAAGAGTTGGACATGACTGAGCGACTAAACTGAACTGAAACTGAAAGTATTAGAAGTGCACTTAATTGTATTAGAGAAAAATTAACAATCAATAGCTACACCATTTATCTTGCCACTGACAAAGTATGAAAGGTCTTCAGTTCAGTTCAGTCCATCAATAACATCACCAGCATTTAGAGCTGTCAGTCTTGTTAGTTTCAGCTACTCTAGTAGGTATGAACCGGTATCATAATGCAGCTTTATTTTTATATTTTCCTGATGATTAATGATTTGGAGCATCTTCGACCATGCTTACTCATTACCCCAACATATGTTTGTGCATTGTCCTTTCAAGTGTTTAATACTAGTTTCAGTTCAGTTCAGTTCAGTTCAGTCACTCAGTCGTGTCCAACTCTTTGCAACTCCATGAATCACAGCACGCCATGCCTCCCTGTCTATCACCAACTCTCGGAGTTCACCCAAACCCATGTCCATCGAGTCGGTGATGCTATCCAGCCAACTCATCCTCTGTCGTCCCCTTCTACTCCTGCCCCCAATCCCTCCCAGCATCAGAGTCTTTTCCAATGAGTCAACTCTTTGCATGAGGTGGCCAGAGTATTGGAGTTTCAGCCTCAGCATCATTCCTTCCAATGAACACCCAGGACTGATATCATTTAGGATAGACTGGTTGGATCTCCTTGCAGTCCAAGGGACTCTCAAGAGTCTTCTCCAACACCACAGTTCAAAAGCATCAATTCTTCAACACTCAGCTTTCTTCACAGTCTAACTCTCACATCCATACATGACTACTGGAAAAACCATAGCCTTGACTAGACAGACCATTGTTGACAAAGTAATATCTCTGCTTTTGAATATGCTATCTAGGTTGGTCATAACTTTCCCTCCAAGGAATAACCACTTTTAATTTCATGGCTTCAATCACCAGCTGCAGTGGTTTTGGAGCCCCCCCAAATTAAGTCAGCCACTGTTTCCACTGTTTCCCCATCTATTTCCCNCAGAAATAGATGTTTTTCTGGAACTCTCTTGCTTTTTCCATGATCCAGCAGATGTTGACAATTTGATCTCTGGTTCCTCTGCCTTTTCTAAAACCAGCTTGAACATCTGGAATTTCACGGTTAATGTATTGCTGAAGCCTGACTTAGACAATTTTGAGCATTACTTTACTGGTGGCTCAGAGGTTAAAGCGTCTGCCTCCAATGCGGGAGACCCGGGTTCAATCCTTGGGTCAGGAAGATCCACTGGAGAAGGAAATGTTAACCCACTCAAGTATTCTTGCCTGGAGAATCCCAAGGGCGGAGAAGCCTAGTAGGCTACAGTCCACGGGTTTGCAAAGAGTCGGACATGACTTAGCAACTTCACCTTCCTTCACCTTACTAGCGTGTGAGATGAGTGCAATTGTGCGGTAGTTTGAGCATTCTTTGGCAGTTCCTTTCTTTGGGATTGGAATGAAAACACCTTTTGCAATCCTGTGGCCACTGCTGAGTTTTCCAAATTTGCTGGCATGTTGAATGCAGCATTCACAGCATCATCTTTCAGTATTTGAAATAGCTCAATTGGAATTCCATCTCCTCCACTAGCTTTGTTTGTAGTGATGCTTCCTAAGGCCCACTTGACTTCACATTCCAGGATGTGTGGCTCTAGGTGAGTGAGCACACCATCATGATTATCTGGGTCATAAAGATCTTTTTTTGTACAGTTCTTCCGTGTATTCTTGCCACCTCTTCTTAATATCTTCTGCTTCTATTAGGTCCATACCATTTCTGTCCTTTATTGAGCCCATCTTTGCATGAAATATTCCCTTGGTATCTCTAATTTTCTTGAAGAGATCTCTAGTCTTTCCCATTCTGTTGTTTTCCTCTATTTCTTTGCATTGGTTGCTGAGGAAGACTTTCTTATCTCTCCTTGCTATTCTTTGGAACTCTGCATTCAGATGCTTATATCTTTTCTTTTCTCATTTGCTTTTCACTTCTTTTCACAACTATTTGTAAGGCCTCCTCAGACAGCCATTTTACTTTTTTGCATTTCTTTTCCATGGGGATGGTCTTGATCTTTGGTTCTTATACAGTGTCACGAACCTCCATCCATAGTTCATCAGGCACTCTGTCTATGAGATCTAGTCCCTTAAATCTGTTTCTCACTTCCACTGTATAATCATAAGGGATTTGATTTAGGTCATACCTGAATGGTCTAACAGACAGCCATTTTGCCTTTTTGCATTTCTTTTCCATGGGGATGGTCTTGATCTTTGGCTCTTATACAGTGTCACGAACCTCCATCCATAGTTCATCAGGCACTCTGTCTATGAGATCTAGTCCCTTAAATCTGTTTCTCACTTCCACTGTATAATCATAAGGGATTTGATTTAGGTCATACCTGAATGGTCTAGTGGTTTTCCCCACTTTCTTCAATTTAAGTCTGAATTTGGCAATAAGGAGTTCATGATCTAAGCCACAGTCAGCTCATGGTGTTGTTTTTGCTGACTATATAGAGCTTCTCCATCTTTGGCTGCAAAGGTTATAATCAATCTGAATTTGGTGTTGACCATCTGGTGCTGTCCATGTGGAGAGTCTTCTTAGTCCAACCAATTTACCAGTATTTTTGGTGTCCTGCTCTCAGTTGTTTGAGAGGAAAATGAGCATCTGGCTTCTCAGGCAGATAGAGAGGAATTCATGGAGTGCTCTACTCAGCAGCACACATGCGTTCTTGTCACTTACTTTCCAAAAGCATGTCAACAACATCCTGGAACTCTATACATGAGAACTTTCTTTTGGCCTATGTGTGGGTCAGGCCCAAAATGCCAGGGGATGAATGTTTCCAAGGACAACCCTCACTCAATGACAAATTGGAATTGTAGGTTAAATGTATCATCTTTCTTGCACTTTGGGTAAAATAACTCTGAAGTGTGCTCTACACTGTTCCCAGGGCCTCTCAACGAAATTGAGCCTTAGTTCTCTACAGCAATCACTTAAGCCATGACAATGACTCATCAGCTCCTCCTTTTTCTGTCACAGTTCCCATTCTCTGACTTAGTGTCTCTAGGATCACTTCCAAAATGAGCTACTTGTACTCAAGTTCTTGCATTGTGATCGCTTCTAGGGAAACACAGCTGAGACAAATTTCCCCAAAGATGCATAGTAGGACATAAGAATTATATGTTAGACTAAAAGGGTTGATGATGTACTCAAGAAGTTATAACACTGACTTAATGGATAGCACTCAAACAAAAGGACCAGATAGATATGACAGAAATTCAGTCATGTCAGTGCCTAGTAGAAGCAAAAGTCCCTATAGGCTGGTGACTGAGGGTTGGAATAGGTTTTCTAGAAAAGGTAGAATCTGATAGGGTCATGGAAATGTGAGCGGAAAGGAGAGGAAGACATTCTAGGAAGGAGGTGTGTTACAACAATGGCATGGCTGTACAAATCATATTTGGATTTATGATCTACTTGGAGCCTAAATGTGTATGAAAAGGGACAAAAATAAGGTTTGCAGTGTTGATTATGATCAAATTAGAAAGAGTCTCAAAGGAAACACTAGCAATTTTGGACTTTGTCTCTCAGATAATAGAGAGTCATTGAACATATTTCTCAGCAGGAAGTAACACAATAAAGTAGGTTTCTAGGAGAAAACAAAAACAGTGCTGTTGTGAACAGTTAATCAAGGCTAAAAATAGAAGGTTCTTGATGTAGTTTTAGTGATTCAGATATAAACTGATAAAACCCCCAAAATGTGTAATGCTTATGGAAATGAAAAGGGCAATATCAATTCAAGAACTACTGTAGAGAATCAGTAGGATTTGGTGACACTGATGATGGAACTTGTGAAACAGATAAATGAGTCAGTGTTGTTTTAAATCTTCAAGGCAGTTGGTTTCAAAATATTGCCAGAATCTTAACAAAATTTAAGAAATTATAAAAGATCTTAGAGTAAAACAATAAGTTCATTTAAACAGTGTAATTTCAACTTTTAAGTCCCTTTGTGGTGATTTTTAAATAGATGGCTGGATGGCGTCACTGACTCCATGGGCGTGGGTCTGGGTGAACTCCGGGAGTTGGTGATGGACAGGGAGGCCTGGCATGCTGCGATTCATGGGATCGCAAAGAGTCAGACACGACTGAGCGACTGAAGTGAACTGATCTGATACCTTTATATCTAACAAATATTTTAAGATCTGGAGCTAGAATGTTGTAGAGAGTTGGTACTGTTAAATGATATCTGAGAATCATCTTTTTAAATGTTGACCATATACAAGATCACAAAGGAAGGAAGCTAAGACAGTGAAGAATTAAGCCCCGGCAAAAGACCACATTTAGGGCAAACAGAAAGAAGTGAGGTTGAGATGAGGTACAGGTAGAA
This sequence comes from Aepyceros melampus, assembly GCA_006408695.1. Lineage (NCBI taxonomy): Eukaryota > Metazoa > Chordata > Mammalia > Artiodactyla > Bovidae > Aepyceros > Aepyceros melampus. The sequence continues at coordinate 357,780 of SJXQ01003430.1, forward strand.
AGGCTGTGAAGGGTGTGAAGTCAAAGGGAAAGATGACTGCAAGGATGGGGGGATAAACATGATTAGAGGCTTCAAAGATCACATGGGTTAGAGGCTCCAAGGAGGATGAACAGTCCTTGGAGCTATAGCAAAGGTCACACATGATCTTGACCTCATTATGCTGTCAGCCAGGTTGGAGAGCTGAAATTTAGAGAGAAAGGAAACAACAGAAAACCACATAACCACTTACAGTGTTTGAGCCACACTACGATCACTATGTGAGAGCAGGAAAACAAGGCATCAGCAAAAGACACAGGCATTAGCAATCTGACCAAGTCCACGTGTAACTTTGAGCATGAGCTTTGCAAAAGAGAAATGAATATGTAGGAGGAAGACCCCATGCATGAAAATCACTGGGTAGAGACTTAACGCTATTTGGGAGTTTAATTAAACTGAGAGATGAGGGTATTTACACACTTACATATGCATATATTGCCTGCTTCTCTTAATTTAAAAATCCCAGAACTAATCTAAATGTGAAAACAGATAAAGTAACTAAACATGTCTAGTCTTGAAGGAGCTACCTATAGAATCAAATGAGCCCGTGAAAGTGATTAGTTCTAGTGTCCACAGATATGGAGCAGAAACCAAGACATTTTCAGATCAAAGATAGTTTTGTTGGTGGACTCATTTAGTCATTGAAGTGGCTGTATATGTGGTAAAAATAACAGGGAATTTTTATGTAAATATGGAGTATCTGTACCTAGAACCAAGCACAGCTATCTTAATTTTATAAACGTGCAGGACTACTGCTCCTGTAGGGGTTTGTTCTAAGGAGGTGTGCGTTAGACTATGCTTTTGTGCTTCTGCACCCAGCCATCTTGTTGAGCTATCTATTACTGAATGCAAGGTTGTATACCCTTGCATAGTGAGGCTCAACAAACCTGTCCCACTTGCTTTCCTTCTTTTCCCTTCTTTCTTTTTGATCTACCTAGTGATGCATGGATCTCTGTAATCTTTTCTGCTGGTCTAGCAGCCAGTGTTCTCTGAGAACTGTTACATCTGGAGATGTATTCTCTTTTTTTGTTTTTAATATAAATTTATTTTTTTTAATTGGAGGTTAATTACTTTACAATATTGTATTGGTTTATTCTTGATGCATCCATGGAGAGAGATATACTCTACATCCAGCTACTTGTCTGCCATCTTTCAAGGCCAAACAAACCAAAAAGCCAGAAGTTGGAGCAGAGAAATTTTATTGCAGGGCCATGCAAGATGACAGATGGTTCATACTTCAAAAGCCCCAAACCCTCAGAGGTTTTCGGCAAGACATTTTAATTTATTTTATTTTATTTTTTTAGTTTTTATTTTTATTTATTTTTTAAACTTTTTAGTTTTACTTTATTTTGCTTTACAGTACTGTATTGGTTTTGCCATACATTGACATGAATCAGCCACGGGTGTACATGAGTTCCCAGTCCCGACCCCCCTCCCCCTTCCCGCCCTGTATCATCTCTCTGGATAGGCAAGGTGGGGGGGGGGGGCATGGCCAGTTGTTGCAAATTTCTTGGTGTGGGAATCCTTTGTCCTTACAGATGTCCACATAGGTCAGGCCATGATTCTCCAGTAAATCTCCAAGAAGACAAATGTTATTCTCTATTCTGTAAGTTTTTAACCTCTACATGAATGAAATCTTAAAGACTAGAGCCCTGAGAATGGGCTGTCCTGTGTATTTCAGGCTGTGGGCAACATTCTTTCACAAAATGTGCAGGGTCAGTATGACTAAGCACAGGAAAAGAAACAGCTCATAGGGAGTCAAGTCTGTTCTTCCCTATTACACTTTGAATACTTGGGTAGTGCACACAGTTAGGCTGATGGTTGGGATGAGACTAGGGACAGAGAGGCAAAGATATGTCTATCTTTAAAAAACTAACTGGTTCTCCATTTTTGCTTTAAGTATTTTAAATCGTCTATAAATAAATTATTTATTTAAGTTTTCTTTTCCCTTGCCAGATATTTTGAAGCCATTGTGAAATAGTTATGACTACTGCCCTTAAATTGCTGAGGTCCTTAATTTTTTTTTTTTAATTTTAAGATGCTCAAGGCTGTCTTCAAAAATGTTGCTCCTCTAAGTATCTAATGACATAAGAACCTCACCCAATGGGAAATGCAATCTTGGATAAAAATTTCTTCCCCACTAGGTTTCCTGAATATAATGGCAATGATATTAGCACATTTCCCAGTGATTGAGTTGGCATGTGCCCATAGATTTATAAATAGAATTTATTGTGAAAGTTACTGTGCTACTTGGGTAAGTAGCTATTTCAATTTGATGATAGAAAGTGTTCTGTGAAAAGGAACTATTATATGCTTTATATGGCTTGGCCATCTGAGGACGAAGGACAGAAGACACAAGTGAGTCCATTCTATCCCATATACAATTATGAACAATTGGATATGTTTAACATTTGGCAATTTGATTGATATTTTCCTGTTCCTTTACTTTTAATTACATTGGACCAGTTGGGGGTAAATGATGATTTCAAATCCTTAATCATTTTGCTGTCATTAGGTAGTGTAATAGCAATGTGCTGGAATGTGTCCTGATTTCTGCTGACGTCTCCCACAGGAGAGCAATAGACTCATGGAATTTAAAGACCATTTGGAGTCAGGAACCAACCTGCGCCTTTGTAAACTAAGATATTTGTTTACCACGTTCAGATAAAACTAATGGTGAATTTCTAAGGTGAACCTTGAGATAAAAGGACATTTATATAATTGAAAATATCACCATTGCTATCACCAGTAGAGTGTATCTTATTTTTGAAAGATGGAGTTACATGTTACGACTGGGAAAAATTGTTTTCAATAAGATTAATTTCGATGAGCCTTTGTGCTTTGTAGTCCAGTCAGAATTCTAATAGTGAGAAAATACTTCTATCCCAGTCAGAATACTATTTTATGCCCCCCTTAAGAAATCAGGCATTTCCTCTGAGCAGCCAAATCCTATGCCATGATTATGCACGGGAGTGCACAGTGCTATACACTGCTGTCTTTACATTGCATTTCTTTCTTTTTTATAGTCTAGCCCCACAGTGAGAGCCTATCAAACCAGTAAATCGCGAGTGACCATGAGCCCTGGCTTCAGCTCCCAGTGGAACAGCAGCCAACCAGCCTGGAATACATACTCCTTTCCAAGAGCAAGCTTGCACTATCAGTCCCACGCCAGCTATTCCTACTGCACTGGACACCCTGCTGTAAGTACTCCATTCTTCTGTGTCTAGTAGACTGGATGCTTAAGCAGGTACATTTTGAATCCAGAGTTGGTATCTCTCTAGTAAGTGAGCACTATTTCCAATGTTACAATTCTTCTATAACAAGAATATGCTATTATTGAGTAAAAGCAATGAGAAATGGAGAATGTCTTAAGCGTTTAAATGACACACTTGGATGATCTTTGCTGAAAATCGGTGTCTTGTTTAAAGTTATTTCTAGGTGAAATTGGTTGGCAGAAATTTCAGAATGGTGTTGGTGTGAAGGCTGAATGTACATGGGTCTCTGGCTTTATTTTCTGACTTACTCCTGGCTTTTCTTATGAATTTAGTTTGTTGTTTTTGCACTGGAGAGGGTGTCTTTCAAAGTGACAATCCTATCACTTGCCTGGTTAGTATAAACAAATACTAACAATTGTAAATTCATTAGTAGGATATTTTCCAGTGACTTGTACACAGAACTCTGAGGTTCTTGGCATAAATGACTCAAAGGGCAAGAGAAAGAAACATTTAGTGAAGAGAAATAAGCTCATGGAATTTGAGAACTGTTTAGAACCAGAATACCTGTTTTTGCCATTGTTTGCTGTGTCTCAATCCAGTTCTCATACACTAAGATTTTTGTTGTTGTAAATTATACTTACATGCTTGGAAAAATTATGATGAATGCTGATTAGGAAGACATCTGTTTTCTGCTAAAAATATAAGTACAAGATTCTGGTGAATGAGAGACCTTTAAAAATAAGTCATATCTGTTTAAAACAAGTATACTTATATGCCTATATATATGAACTTTATGGTAACTACAAGTCATAAATATATAATAAATGCATATAAAAGTAAATAAAGAGAAAAGAACCCAAACTAAAACTGAAGAAAATCATCAAATCAGAAGGGGAGAAACTAAAAGAAGAAAAGAACAGAAAAGAACTACAAAAACACCAGAAAATAAGTAATAATATTGCAATAAACATATCCCTCTCAGTAATCACTTTAAATGTCAATGTACTCAATAATCCAAAAAAAGACATGAGTGGCTTATTAGATACAAACAAACAAACCCAGAAAAGACCTAAGTCCTATCTATATGCTGCCTACAAGAAAAAAGAAAAAGAAAGCTCACTTCAGAGCTAAAGACACATAGAGACTAAAAATGAAGGTATGAAAAAGATATTCCATAAAATGGAAAAGAAAATAAAGTTAGGGTAACAACACTCATATCAGGCCAAGTACAATTTAAAGCAAAATGTGTAAGAAGAGACAAAAAGGGCATTGTATCATGAAAAGTTGGGAGTCAACCCAAGAAGAGTCTATCACATTCACAAACATTATGCACCTAATACAGGAGAAACAAAATATATAAAGCAAATATTACCAGACATAGAGGGAAAAATTGACTGTAACACAATAACAGTAAGGAACTTTGACACTCAGCTTACATGAATGGATAGACCATCTAAACACAAAGTCAATAAGGAAATGATGGCTTTCAGTAACACATTAGACAAGGCAAACTTAATAGATATCTACTGGATATTCTATCCCCAAACAGCAGAATATGCATTCTTTTCAAGTGTAAGTGAAATGTTCTTCAGGATAGATTACATGCTGAGACACAATAATCCACAATAAATTTAAGATTGAAATTATGTCAAGCATTGTTTCCAAAAACAAGGGTAGGAAACCAGAAATCAAATACAGGAAGAAAGTGGGGAAAAAAAAAAAAACCCACACAGACATGGGAGGCTAAACATCTTGCAATTAAAAACAATGGAGCCATGAAGAAATCAAAGAGGAAATCAAAATGTACCTTGAGATGAATGACAGCAACAACATAACTTCCTAAAATCTATGGGGTGCAGAAAGGCAGTTTAAGACATAAATGTTATAACAAAACAGACCAGTTCCCAAGAAATCAGGAAAATTCGAGCAAAGAGCTGAACTTTCCATCTAAAGGAATTAGGAAAAAAAGAACAGTCAGAGCACAAATTCAAAAGAAACAAGAAAATAATAAAGATCAGAGAAGAAACAAATAAAACAGTGGCAAAAATAATAAGCAAAGATCAATTAAACTAATAGCTGTCTTTTGAAAAAATAAACAGAATTGACGATCCAGGTTCATTAAGAAAAAATGTGTGAGTGCCCAAATAAAATTAATTATGAAAGAAGAGAATTTACAGGCAATATTGTTGTTCAGTTGCTCAGTTGTGTCCAACTCTGCAACCCCAAGGACTGCACCACGCCAGGCCTCCATGTCCTCCACCATCTCCCGAAACCCCCTCAAACTCTGTCCATTTAGTCAGTAATGCCATCCAACCATCTTGTTGGATTGTCCCTTTCTCTTACTGCCTCAGTATCTCCCAGAATCAGGCTCTTTCCAATGAATCAGCTCTTTGCATCAGCTGGACAAAGTATTGGAACTTCAGCTTCAGCGTCGGTCCTTCCAATGAGTATTCAGGATTAATTTCTTTCAGGATTGACTGGTTTGATCTCCTTGCAGTCCAAGGGAATCTCAAGAGTCTTCTCCAACACTACAGTTCAAAAGTATAAATTCTTGGGCTCTCAGTCTTCTTTATGGTCCAGCTCTCACAACCATACATGACTATTGAAAAAAAGCAGAGCTTTGGCTATATAGACCTTTATTGGCAAAGTGATGTCTCTGCTTTTTAATATGCTGTCTAGGTGGGTCATAGCTTTTCTTCCAAAAGGCAAGCATCTTTTAATTTCATGGCTATAGTCACCATCTGCAGTGATTTTGGAGCCAAAAAAATAAAGTCTGTCATCTACTTGCCATGAAGTGATGCGGCTGGATGCCATGATCTTAGTTTTTTGAATGTTGAGTTCTAAGCCAGCTTTTCCACTCTCCTCTTTCACCTTCATCAAAAGGTTCTTTAGTTCCTCTCTGATTTTGGCCATAAAGGTGGTGTCATCTGCATACCTGAGGTTATTGATATTTTTCCTGGCAATCTTGTTTCTAGCTTGTGCTTCATCCATCTTGGCATTTCATATGATATACTCTGGATAGTAGTTAAATAAGCAGGGTGACAATATACTGCCTTGATATACTCTTTTCCCAATTTGGAACCAGTCTATTGTTCCATGTCTGGTTTTAACTGTTGCCTCTTGACCTTCATACAGGTTTCTCAAGAGGCAGATGAGGTGGTCTGGTATTCCAATCTCTTGAAGAATTTTTTCTTGGTTTGTTGTGATCCACACAGTCAAAGGCTTTAGTGTAGTCAATCAAGCAGAAGTAGAGATTTTTCTGGAATTCTGTTACTTTTTCTATGATCCAATGGATGTTGTCAATTTAATCTCTGGTTCCTCTGTCTTTTCTAAATCCATCTTGAATATATGGAAGTTCACAGTTCACGTATTGTTGACGCCTTGCTTGGAGAATTTTGAGCATTACTTTGCTAGCATGTGAAATGAGAGGCATTGTATGATAGTTTTAACATACTTACAGAAATACAAACAATCATAAGAGACTATTATAAACAATTATATTCTACCAGATTGGACAACCTAGGAAAATAGATAAACTCCTAGAAATATGGAATTTTCTAAGACTGCTATTCAGTCACTCTGTCATGTCTGACTCTGTGACCCTATAGGCTACAGCATGCCAGTGTTCCCTGTCCTTCACTATCTCTCAGAGTTTCCTCAGATTCATGTCCATTGGGCTCATGAGGCTATATATCATCATCTCATTCTCTGCCACCTCCTTCTCCTTTTACCTTCAGTCTTTCCCAGCATCATGTCTTTCTAGTGAGTCAGCTCTCACATCAGTAGCCAAAGTATTCTAAAACTGATTCTGGAAGCAATAGAAAAACAGAATAGACTATTTACTAGTTTTGACATTGAATTAACAATCAAAAAACTTTCAACAAACCAAGGTCCAGGACTGAAGAGCTTCACAGGGGAATTTTACTAAACAATTAAAAGGAGGGTTAATATATTTTTTCTCAATTTGTGCCAAAAATTGAAGAAGATTGAACATTTCCAAACTCATTCTACAAGGTCAGCATTACTCTGAAATGAAAACTAGACAAAAGCACTAAAAAAAAAAAAAATTAGGAGCCAATATCCCTGATGCACAAAGATATAAAAATCCTCAGCAAAATAGTAGTAAACCAAATTCAACATATAAAAAGTATCATACATCATGATCGAATGGGATGTATTCGAGAGATGTAAGGATAGTTCACTATTTGCAAATCCATCAATATGATATGCCACATTAACAAGAGTAAAAATCCCATGACCATTTCCATAGATACAGAAAAAGCATTTGATAGAATTCAACATCCATTCATGATAAAAACTCTCAACAAAGTTATTGTAGAGGGAACATACCTCACCATAATAAAGACCATTCATGACAAAGTCACAGTTAGCATTATCCTCAATGGTGAAAAGTTTTAAGGATTTTCTTGTAGGATTAGGAACAAGAAAAGAATGTCCAGTCTTGCCATTTCTATTTAACATAGTATTGGAAGTTCTAGCCACATCATTCAGACAAGAAAAAGAAATAAAAGGCATCTAAATTGGAAGAGAAGAAGAAAAACTTTCACTATTTGCAGATGAAAAATATGTAAAAAAACCCCTAAACTCTCCACCAAAATCTAGCAGAACTATTTATGAATTCAGTAAAGTTGTAGGATACATGATTACTATACAGAAATCTCTTGCATTTGTATACACTAATAACGAACAATCAGAAAGAGAAATCAAGAAAACAATCACGTTTACAAATGCATCAAAAAAAAAAAATAAATACCTACGGATGCATTTAACCAAGAAAGTAAAAACTCGTACTGTGCAAACTTTAAAACATCGATAAAAGAAAACAATGCAAATAAATGAAGTTACCCTGTGTTCATGGATTGGAAGTATTAATACTGTTAACATGTCTATACTATCCAAGCAACTACAGAATTAATGTAATCCCTAACAAAATACCCATGACATTTTTCATATTATTATAACTAATAATCCTAAAATTTCTATGGAATCATAAAGGACCCCAAAGAGCCAAAGTAATCTTGAAAAAAATCAAAGCTACAGGTATCATGTTCTGTAACAGATTATACTGCAAAGCTCCAGTAATCAAAATAGTATGGTTTTGGCATGAAAAACGATGCATTGATCAATGGAACAGAATAAAGAATTCAGAATAAACCCACACACATATGGTCAATTACTATATGACAAAGGAAACAAGAATACACAATGGGGGAAAAGACAATCTCTTTAACAAGTGGTGTTAGGAAAACTGGACAACTACATGCAAAAGAATGAAATTGCACTTCTTTCTCACACCATATACAAAAATAAACTCAAAGTAAATGAAAGACTTAAATGTAAGGCCTGAAACTGTAAAAATCCTAGAAGAAAATCTAGGTAGTATGCTCTCTGACATGGGTCTTAACAATATTTTGTGCATATGTCTACTTAGTCGAATGAAACAGAAGCAAAACTAAGTAAATGAAACTGCATGAAACTAAAAGGCTTTTGCATAGTGAAGAAATTATCAACAAAATGAAAAGACAACCTACCGAACGAGAAAAGAGGTTTGCAAAGTATATGTCTGTTATGGGTTAATATCTAAAATATTTAAAGAGCTCATACTACTCAATGCAAAAAAAAAAAACATGATTTAAAATTTGGCAGAGGACCTGAATAGGCATTTTTCTAAAGAACATTTACAGATGGAATTCTCTGGAGGTTCTATACTTCTGTTGCAGGGGTCACAGGTTCCTTCTCTGTTTCGGGGACTAAGATCTTACATGCTGCATAGTGTGACCAAAGAGGGGGGAGAATATATACAGAGGCTAATAGTTAACATGAAAAGGTATTCAGTGTCACAGATAATCAGATAAATGCAATGCAAGACTACAATGAGCCATCACCTCACACCTGTCAGAATGGCCATCATCAAAAATAACAAGTGTTGGTAAAGATGTGGAGAAAACTAAATCTTGTGCACTGTTGGTCAGAGTGTAAATTGGTGCAACCACCATGGAAAACTGTGTGAAGTTTCTTCAAAAAAGTAAAAATAAAACTGTCATATGATTCAGCCATATCATACCTGGGTATTTATCTAAAGAAAAAGAAAATGTGAATTTGAAAAAATATATACATGCACCCTAATGTTCATATCAACCTTATTTACAATGGCTAAGATATGGAAACAACCCAACTGTTCACTAACATCAGTTCAGTTCAGTCGGTCAGTGGTTTCCAACTCTTTGTGACCCCATGAATCACAGCACGCCAGGCCTCTCTGTCCTGTGAGATATATATACTTACACCTATCCACAATGGATAATTACTCATCCATAAAAAATAAGTTTGTCTTTGTGACAACACAGCTAGACTTGGAGAGTGTCATGCTTAGTGAGATAGGTCAGAGAAAGACAAATACTGTATGTTTTTGCTTATATGTGGAATCAAAAAAATTAAATGGAAACGAGCTCACAGGTACAGAGAGGAAACTAGTGGCTATCAGACAGGAGAGGGATTAGGGGAGAGACAAGATAGTTTAAGGGGATTAAGAGGTACAAACTGTTAGGTATGCAAGAAATGTTACAAGATGTAATACACAGAGCAAAGAATGTTGACTATTTTATAATAACTTTATTTGGAGTGTGAAGTGAAGTGAAAGTCACTCAGTCATGTCTGACTCTACAGTCCATAGAATTCTCCAGGGCAGAATACTGGAGTGGGTAGCCTTTCCCTTCTCCAGGAAGTCTTCCCAACCCAGGGATGAAACCCAGGTCTGCTGCATTGCAGGTGGATTCTTTACCAGCTGAACCACAAGGGAAGCCCAGGAATACTGGACTGGGTGTCCTTCTCTTCTCCAGAGGATCTTCCCAACCCAGGAATCGAACCAGGGTCTCCTGCATTGCAGGCAGATTCTTTACCAAGTGAGCTATCGGAAAGCCCTATTTGGAGTATAATTTATTGAATCACTATGTTGTATACCTGAAACTTATATAATATTGAAATTAACTGTACTCCAATTAAAAAAATTAAAGATCCTATATGCTTCTCACAATAACTCCATTAATCATCAGTAAATGGAAACATGAATTCTTCAGTGTTCAAAAGGGCCATTGTAACTTCTGCGTTTTGGCTCTTCTTTTTGCATTTCAAGGTTATGGAATCCTGAAGTGTCCCAGGATTCCAAATTGAGATAATTTGTCTCCAATATCATGATGTAAAGTCACTTAAGGGAAGACACAATGAATTCACTCATTATGTAAATTGGTGTAACTTTGTTATAAGATGATTTGGAAAAAAATATCAAAATTTAAATTGCACATAGCTTTGACACAATAATTAAATTTTCAGCATTTCACTGGACATATACAAGACATATCCTAAGGATGATGCTTGCAATATTTTTTACAAGTACTTGGAAAAAGAACCTGAACAAGCTTCATTTGTTCTCATTCATCCATGCTTTCAAAAATGTGTGAAGCATGATTACGTAGTCATTGTATTCCATCATTCTTCTAGCTGAAAGAGGCTCAGAAGTGAAAAAAAAAAAAAGTCTTAATCTCAGGGGACTTCCATTCTAGGGAATAGGGAAGCTGGCAACTACATAAATAGACATATTAATTAATAAAAGGAAGCAAACCAGAAAATAACACAGCAAGGTTCAGTGTTATTTGGAAACTCGAAATAGGTTGAAGTGATGGAGAAGAACAAGATGGCTCCATGAGTTGTATTTTCAGCAGGTCATCAATTGGGAGCCAGGTTTCCTCTGAGATCCAGATAAAATTTAACTTTAGTCTCGGCATTGCTTTCATGGATATGACATCAAAAGCACAGGCAACCAAAGCTACAACAAACAACTGGGGTTTCCCAATTGAACTGCTTCTACAAAGCAAACAAAAACAAATATAAAAACAAACAAGACCCTGAAAAAATAACGATCAAGAGAATGAAGAAACAACATAATAAATTAGGGAATATTTTCAAATTAGAATCTAATGAGGAGTTAATGTCCAGAATATATAAAGAACTTAAACAACTTGAAGAACCCTGGTTAAAAAATGAACAATGGATCTGAATAGACATTTCTCCAAATAAGACATAAACATAACCAACAGAGGAAAAGTTGGGGCTTCCCAGGTGGCACTAGAAGTAAAGGATCCGCCTGCCAGCGCAGGAGACACAAGAGATGAAGGTTTGATCCTTGGGTCAAGGATGGTCCTCTGGAGAAGGAAATGGCAACCCACTCCAGTATTGCTTGGAAATTTCCATGGACAGAGGAGACTGGTGGGTTATAGTCTATGGTGCCACAAAGAGTCGTGCAAGTCTGAAGAACTGAGCACACTTACACAGACACAAAGGAAAAAGTTACCTAGCATCATCAGTCATCAGGGAAATGCAAATCAAAATCACAATGGGATAGTACTTCACACCTGTTAGAATGCTGCTATCAAAAAGAGAAAAGGTAAATGTTGGCAAGAACGTGGAGAAAAGGGAACCTTTGTACACTGTTGGTGGAAAGGTAAATTGGTCCAGTCATAATGGAAAGCAGTATGGTAATTCCTTGAAGTAATAAAAACAGAGTTGCCGTATGCATGTGTATCCAAATAAAATGAAGTGCCTAGTATTAATTAAATTTATTAGCAAAAGATAGAAAGAAAGAAAAAAGCTCTAAGTATGCAGCGATCACCAGGAAGAGCTCAGAGCACTGCAAACACAGGAAACAGAGTGGAGCATCGGAGGCAGGACTGAGTCTGAATGTCCTCCACCCAGAGAGAGCCGGTCTGTGAAGGAGGGAAGGGAGCAGGTCGACCAGGTCTGCGGCTCTCTGCAACGCACAGGGAGTTTGTGTTTAAGTCTGGTGAAAACCTTTGGAGTGTTGGAAGCAAAGAAATTAATTACATGATTTAGTATATTTTAGGACTGAGTTGGGCTGCTGAGTAAAGAATTGCTGGTAACTGAAAAAGAAGGAAATCAGGAAGTCAGATTAGGGTAATATTACATATACCCAGATATATATACATATATACATATTACATAGAAAAGCATGGGTGCATGTCTGTGTACACGTGTGTGAGTTTACTTCTGTAAAATGGAATTGAAGACCTTTGGTAAGAGGATGACGTTTTCTTATATATCCTTTGATTTGTTGGCTCTTCAAAAATGTTTGCAACTTGTTTTCATAATAACAAAAGACAAGTTGCATATATATTAAATAATTTTTTTTAGTAAATGGTTGCCTATCTAAATTGCTTCATTAGCTTTTCCCTTCAGTCATTATTTGTCAAGCCAAATTATAACATTATAATTTAATGCAGCATTTCAAGTCATACTCTTATTGGCCTCAAGGCCATCTGTAAGCAGCTGACATGAGCATTTAATACTTTTCAAACTCTGAACTGAGCACCTTTATGCATGTTATATACATATATGTATTCAAAATAGACCCAGGATGTAGTTACTAGTATTATTCTTGTTTTAAAGTTTAGTGAAATAAAGCCTAGGAAAATTAATATCTTGCCCAGAATTACATAGCTAGAAGTGAGATTTGAGATTCAAATATTGGCAGTCAGGTTTCAAACCTGCATTCTTATCCTTTATTTTGTATGTATTATAGTCCTTGTCATTGAGTCCTGTGTCTTTATTTACATGTTGAGAATGATTCTGTGACTGTACCTCAGATACAACTCTTTTTAATCATTTAATTTAAATATGCACATACCTCTCAATACTCCTTAGAGATATACTTGTATTTGTAAGATATTCCATTGTAGGCCTGGAGTTTGGAATAAAGAAAATAGGTGTTATTCTGTCTTGGAAACCACTGGTAATTACAGGATGTCTAGCCACTTTTTTGTGCTTCAATATCCAGAAACTGATACTTTCTTTTGTTACGCCACTGGGAGTAAAGTGAGTCAATATGGAAAGTAGAAGCAAAAGATTAGAATGTACTTTAAAAAATAGTCATAGGTGTTGTACTTCTGATTTCAAAGATACTCTAAGGATCGGTTTTAAAGCCTGCTTGACATTCTCCCATTATTTCAACAGTTAAACTTTTCTTTTGCATTTTCCTCTCCTACCTAATCAAATGGCACTGAACTCTTGACTTCAAGATCAGTGCCCATTTAATTCTGCCACTGCTGTATAAAAGGAATGATGTTATCTAATAATAAACCAGATGACCAATATAGGGAGACTTGGAAAGCTAGCTTATGATGGCAACATACAAAAATGTTGACAGCCTCCTAACTTTAACTTGGGTCCCTATTGCAATCAAAATACCAGAGAAATCATTTGGGCTCCAAAATGTGACTGTGTGTCCCCCAGCTGCCATGCAGCGTGAGATCCACAGGGGAGTTGCGGTTCAAACCACAGAAACGGAATTCCAGTCTGAAGAGACTGCCCATGATTTTCTTGAGTCATATAATTTAGTAGGCTTTAATGAAGCTGTAAATGTTCTGCCTGCCTTGTGAGAGTTTGGCCCTTTTTCCTAAGTTTCTGGTTTGATTGAAGATTTCCAGCTCTTCAGTTTCCTGGGGTTAGGAGGGTGTCAGCCAATGCAATGTTTGTGTGGTCAGTAGTTGCTTCCCTCCCCTGCTACTGAGGAATTCTGATACCCTCTGAGTGTCTGGTTAGTTAACTTGCTATCAGTAGCCCATAGAAACCTCAGAATACAGCCAGGCCTCTTCCTGACTGAGTAAAGCTTCTGTATACTATACCCCTTTCCTATGGCTGTGGTAACTAATTACCATAAACGTGAGGGCTTTAAACAACTTGGGATTATTCTCTTATACTTCTAGAGGTTGGGAGTCTGAAATGGGTTTTCCTGAGCTGAAATCAGGTATTAGCAAGGCTGCACTCCCTCTGGAGCTTCTAGGGGCAAATCTATCCCTTGCCTTTTCCAACTTCTGGCAATATGTTCCTCGTATACCTTGGCTCTGGGTTATTCCATCATTTTTAAGGCCGCATCATAGCATCTTTGTAGCTATTTCTCCTTCATATTCACTCTGCCTTTTCTGTAGTCAAATCTCTCTCAGCTTCTTTTTCACAAAGATACTTGTGATTACACTTAATGGCCCACCCAAATAATGCAATAATCTCCTCACCCAAAGATCATTAACTTAATGACATTTGCGAAGTTCTTTTGCTACATAAGGTAACACATCTTCCAGGAATCAGGTTTTGAACTTGTGGATGGACTATTATTCAACTACCACAATAATACTCAGTGACTGAGTGGCTAATTCTGAGCCATTAGGTAATCAATCAGGGCTTCATGAAACTTATGAGACATTTCACTGAGGGATATAATGTGAGAGGGGATTTTTTAGGGATCAGTTCAGTTCAGTAGTGCCCAACTCTTTGTGACCCCATGAACCACAGCAGGCCAGGCCTCCCTCTCCATCAACAACTCCCAGAAACCACACAAACTCATGTCCATTGAGTCAGTGATGCCATCCAACCATCTCATGCTCTGTCATCCCCTTCTCCTCCTGTCCTCAATCTTTCCCAGCATCAGGGTCTTTTCAAATGAGTCAGCTGTTTGCACCAGGTGGCCAAAGTATTGGAATTTCAGCTTTATCATCAGTCCTTCCAGTTAACACCCAGGACTGATCTCCTTTAGAATGGACTTGTTGGATCTCCTTGCAGTCCAAGGGACTCTGAAAAATCTTCTCCAACACCACAGTTCAAAAGCACCAATTCTTTGGCGCTCAGGTTTCTTTCAGTCCAACTCTCATATCCATACATGACCACTGGAAAAACCATAGCCTTGACTAGACAGACCTTTGTTGGCAAAGTAATGTCTCTGCTTTTTAATATGCTGTCTAGGTTGGTCATAACTTTCCTTCCAAGGAGTAAGCCTCTTTTAATTTCATGGCTGCAATCACCATCTGAAGTGATTTTGGAGCCCAGAAAAATAAAATCAGCCATTGTTTCCCTGTCTATTTGCCATGAAGTGATGGACCAGAGGCCATGATCTTAACCATAGCCTTGACTAGACAGACCTTTGTTGGCAAAGTAATGTCTCTGCTTTTTAATATGCTGTCTAGGTTGGTCATAACTTTCCTTCCAAGGAGTAAGCCTCTTTTAATTTCATGGCTGCAATCACCGTCTGAAGTGATTTTGGAGCCCAGAAAAATAAAATCAGCCATTGTTTCCCTGTCTATTTGCCATGAAGTGATGGGACCAGAGGCCATGATCTTACTTTTCTTAATGTTGAGCTTTAAGCCAACTTTTTCACCCTCCTCTTTCATTTTCATCAAGAGGCTCTTCAGTTCTTCTTTGCTTTCTGCCATAAGGGTGGTGTCATCTGCATATCTGAGGTGACTGATATTTCTCCTGGCAATCTTGAGTCCAGCTTGTGCTTCCTTCAGCCCAGTGTTTCTCATGATGTACTCTGCATATGAGTTAAATAAGCATGGTGACAATATACCCTTGACATACTCCTTTTCCTATTTGGAACCAGTCTGTTGTTCCATGTCCAGTTCTAACTGTTGCTTCCTGACCTGCATACAGGCTTCTCAAGAGGCAGGTCAGGTGGTCTGGTATTCCCATCTCCTTCAGAATTTTCCACAGTTTATAGTGATCCACACAGTCAAAGGCTTTGACATAGTCAATAAAGCAGAAATACATGTTTTTCTGGAACTCTCTTGCTTTTTTGACTGTCCATCAGATGTTGGCAATTTGATCTCTGGTTCCTCTACCTTTTCTAAAACCAGCTTGAACATCTGGAAGTTCAGAGTTCATGTACTGCCGAAGGCTGTCTTGGAGAATTTTGAGCACTACTTTACTAGGGTGTGAGATGAGTGCAATTCTGAGATAGTTTGAACATTCTTTGGCATTGCCTTTCTTTGAGATTGGAATGAAAACTGACTTTTTGCCGTCCTGTGGCCACTGCTGAGTTTTCCAGATTTGCTGACATATTGAGTGCAACACTTTCACAGCATCATCTTTGAGGATTTGAAATAGCTCAACTGGAATTCCATCACCTCCACTAGCTTTGTTCGTAGTGATGCTTTCTAAGGCCCACTTGACTTCACATTCCAGGATGTCTGGCTCTAGAATGAGTGCAATTCTGAGATAGTTTGAACATTCTTTGGCATTGCCTTTCTTTGAGATTGGAATGAAAACTGACTTTTTGCCGTCCTGTGGCCACTGCTGAGTTTTCCAGATTTGCTGACATATTGAGTGCAACACTTTCACAGCATCATCTTTGAGGATTTGAAATAGCTCAACTGGAATTCCATCACCTCCACTAGCTTTGTTCGTAGTGATGCTTCCTAAGGCCTGTTTGACTTCACATTCCAGGATGTCCGGCTGTAGGTGAGTGTGAGTGATCACATCATCATGATTTATCTGGGTCCTGAAGATCTTTTTTTATAATAAAGGTCTAAAATTGTCATAGTCTGTGACAATTGAAAATTATTAACACTCACTGGCATATATTTGTTCTGAATCCACTGTTTTTCTTCTTATGAAATGAGATGATAACCATTCTAATATATATCTTAAAAAAAATGTGAAGACAAGATGATTAAAAGTCTACTAACATGTAATCCATAGCACTAGTGAAAAAATCATACCAATGGAAAAAAAAATCCAGATTATCTAGAGTGGTCTCTTCAGCTTGAGAGATAAAGTGGAAAGCAATAATATTCAAAGTGTTCAACTAGTATAATAATATAATTGACAATCATATGAAATATACCATACTCTTTTTATTGACTATGGTTGTTAATGATATGTGATGTACATTACTTACTTAATCATAATAGTTCTACTGCATTTCATTTGTAAATTTATTCCAAATAATGTTCAAATAGTGTATTGACTCAGGTGCTGGTTTTGATCTTTCATGTGATGCTTTTTGTCAGCAGCTGAGTGATAACCCTGTCTGCTTTATGATTTGCCACAGGGAACTATATCAAATTTTCAGCAACTTCCTATGACCGGAGAGCCATGAAGTGGCTGGGGATCAGGCTCATGACAAAAGAAGGGGGTTCACTGGGCTGCCCTTTTCACAAGCTCTCTGGGACCCCACCTCTGCTCCTCACTTGCACCTTTCTCTTCCCACACCTGGAATGGTGTCGTTTGGGTGATGCTGGGGACATGGAGAGAAGGAGAAGGGAAGTGGGAAAAGATAAAAAGTAGATGAGATGTATCTGCTCCTCACTGCTGAGCCCAGGAGCCTGTGTATTATTCTTTGTGCCAACCACAAGGCAGTAGACCAGGTACAACCGAGCGCCATTGTCATGGAGACAATGCAGAAAGGTCTACAGAAAAAAAAAAAAAAGAGAGAGAGATAAAGTAAATTAAAAAGTAACAGCTGTGTGCTCAGAGGCTGATGCTTCCCGGAAGTCGTGAAGGTTTCTGCTAAGGTCCTGTCTCTCTTTCAAGAGAATACCAGACAGGTAAGAGACGAAATATGGGCAGCCTAGGCCTAGAGTTCTCTTTCTAAAAAAAAAAATTCTGCAAGGAAAAGGGTGGAGACCACAACACTGCCTGCTAGAGGATTCTCTCTTTTAGTTATGAGTAGGGTTCCAGGAGATTCCCTCTCTGGAAACTTTGTTTCTAAATACAGGAACAACTGCCTTCCATCAGGAATTAAGTTGTCAAATAAAATGAGGGTTTCACAAACCTATCGGAGAGGACATTAGCTCACATTGAAGGCATTTATTTTCTATGTCAGGAAATATGGGCAGCCTAGGCCTAGAGTTCTGTTTCTAAAAAAAAAATTCTGCAAGGAAAAGGGTGGAGACCACAACACTGCCTTCTAGAGGATTCTCTCTTTTAGTTATGAGTAGAGTTCCAGGAGATTCCCTCTCTGGAAACTTTGTTTCTAAATACAGGAACAACTGCCTTCCATCAGGAATTAAGTTGTCAAATAAAATGAGGGTTTCACAAACCTATCGGAGAGGACATTAGCTCACATTGAAGGCATTTATTTTCTATGTCCATGACACCCAGTTGTCTTACTAGTCGCTCCCTGAACCCAGACCCACCCTGGACAGAGACAAGTGTTTCTCTGGGAGTTATACAGAAGACATTAGAAAAGGTGCCAAGTCTCCTCTCTCCTACACAAGGACTGTGTGTTCAAATCAACCCAGCAACTTTGGACATAAATGGAAAACATTTCAAGGAGTACTGAAAATTGACAGTTTTCAGTGAAATAATGACCAGATCTTTAGCTTCCATGACTTTTCTTTTGTAAACAGATTGCCCTATAAATTACACATATTCCAATAGCTGGATCACCATCTAGCCTGATTTTCCTGGTTTATGTTTATTTCTTAGAATTGTTATTAACTAGTGTTCCCTTTTGCTTTCAAAAATGTTCCAGTTGAGAAGACATTTTCTATGGTCTCCCTACCACAGCCTAAAAAATAGCATATTTATAAGAACTTTGTATACACTGTGTCACTTAATTCTTACAACCACCCAGTGGAACTGAAGTTGTATTTCCCCTGTTTTCAGATTCTAGAACTGAGGCTATCTGTGGTTAAGTAAGAAGAAAGTTTACTCAGTCGTGTCTGACTCTTTGCAACCCCATGAACTGTAGCCTACCAGGCTCCTCTCTCCATGGACTTTTCCAGGCAAGAATACTGGAGTGGGTTGCCATTTCCTTCTCCAGAGGATCTCCCTGACCCAGGGATCGAACCCGGGAAATCCAAGAATTCACAGCTAGTAAATGTCAGAGAAGGGCTCAAAGTGAGGGCCCCACAACTCCAGAGCTATGAGAAAGTCACTGGGGGCTGGGATAGATTACAGAGCTAGAGTTCACTTCAAGGCAGAATAAGAATGATGGCTTTTTCAAATAAGTGTTGAGAGAGAAAAAGGAAATTGAGAGTAACCAACCCTGCTCTACCTTCAAGGGGCAGGAGGAAAGTACTGAGGGATGATGTCAAGAAGCTGATAGCACATAATTTGAGCCTGTAACTTGAGCATATATGGAACCCAGGAGGTCAACATTATCATCTCTGAGCCATAAAATCGGAAGGGCTCTGGATATCTAGGTGGAAGACTGACACAGAAAGACTAAGTTCCTCTTCACATGCACTTGCCCAGAATGAAGGAAACAAACACAAAAGCTAAATGTTGCTCCTGGGGAAGACATGATACATCAGATCAACTCTGTTCGATCCTCCCATTTTAAGTTGGAGATAATTAAGATGTCTTTCAGAGAAGGCAATGGCAACCCACTCCAGTACTCTTTCTGGAGAATCCCATGGATGGAGGAGCCTGGTAGGCTACAGTCCATAGGGTCGCTAAGAGTTGGACACTACTGAGCAACTTCACTTTCACCTTTCACTTTCATGCATTGGAGAAGGAAATGGCAACCCACTCCAGTGTTCTTGCCTGGAGAATCCCTGGGACAGAGGAGCCTGTTGGGCTGCTCTCTGTGGGGCTGCTCAGAGTTGACATGACTGATGCGACTTAGCAGCAGCAGCAGCAGCAGCAAGATATCTTTGACATGGCCATTTTTTGGTTGATTTAATGATTTGATTGACTACAGTGTTTTTCTGAGGGCCTCTACAGCCTCAGTCCCCTACATACTACTTTTTTTCTTGTACTGACTTAAGATCGTGAACCTTGTTGACACAAGGAATCAGGAATGGCCAGAGGAATTTGTCAGGACCTAATCCTATGGTTAGGGACAGGCTGCTGCCCTTTTATCTATTTAGAGTGAGAAACAGGCCCCGAAGTGTTGTGACTGCTGTGCGGAGTCTCCAGCAGCCTGCAGGGAGGCGGTGTCTTAAACGGAGCTGCGGGAAGCTGGGCCAGCACCCCTGCTACGCCGTGTCAAGCTGCATCCATCGGATTAGGTTAGGAGTTAAGATGTTACACAATGTGACCAAGGGGATCAGAAGCAATCATATACCCTGTCAGCCAGGGCTTTCCTGATGATTCCCGGGGAAGAAGACTGCTTCCTTGGATGCAGAGGAGGGAAGGGGCAGCACCTCGCATGGGGCAGGGGGAAAAGGGCCTATTGGGTTCCTTATGTAGTTGTGCTTGGTCAGGAGGGAGTGGAAAGTCAGTCTTATTTCCCTAGTCTGACTTTAGGATTTTTGCCTGCAGGTCACAATTCTAGAAGCCTTTTCTTCTAGGACAAGAGTCTCAAAGATTCCTCTATAGCATTTCAGTCTCCCAGGAGCCAGGCCAGAGAGCTCTGCGAGGCCTTCTGTTTCATAAAGGTGAGAGGGGGCTCACTTCCACCCACCCTGCCCTCGGACAAGGCCAGGAAATGCGACTGAAGGTCGAGGACGTTTGGCGCCGGCTTGGAGGTGATTGAATCATGGCTTCTGTTTGCCCGCTACAGGGCCATGGAGCTAGCCCCAGCCTGGCGCCGAGAATACCCTGATGCTGGCAGGCAGGAAGCAGACGCAGCTCAGCTTCTGTCCGAACCATGGAGATACCATCCTTGAATGTGTCTGCTGGGACGACTCCCAGACGCATTGCCGACAGATAATGCAAATAAGGCAGGCATCTTCAGAGAGGGCATCTCATACTCAGAACTATCATAAGCACCAAATTGGCAAGGGATCATTGTCCAAGAATTCCTAACCACTGGCTGATTTCTTGTACCCTTCTTCTGATAACAAGCCTTCCTTACACACACAGAACCAGAGAGGCAAACTAAGCACTTGACTTTATTTGGGTGAATCATCGTAGGTTCTCCCTATTTGTTCAAGCCCATTCCTTTGAAACTGCACTGGCAATATATAGCATCACCATTGTGAAAATGGTTTCTAGAGCCATATTTTACCCCAGTCCAAATTGCCAACATCCACTGGATCATGGAAAAATCAAGAGTTCCAGAAAAACATCTATTTCTGCTTTATTGACTATGCCAAAGCCTTTGACTGTGTGGATCACAATAAACTGTGGAAAATTCTGAAAGAGATGGGAATACCAGACCACCTGACCTGCCTCTTGAGAAACCTGTATGCAGGTCAGGAAGCAACAGTTAGAACTTGACATGGAACAACAGACTGGTTCCAAATAGGAAAAGGAGTACGTCAAGGCTGTATATTGTCACCCTGCTTATTTAACTTATATGCAGAGTACATCATGGGAAAGGCTGGCCTGGAAGAAGCACAAGCTGGAATCAAGATTGCCAGGAGAACCTCAGATATACAGATGACACCACCCTTATGGCAGAAAGTGAAGAGGAGATAAAAAGCCTCTTGATGACAGTGAAAGAGGAGAGTGAAAAAATTGGCTTAAAGCTCAACATTCAGGAAACGAAGATCATGGCATCCGGTCCCATCATTTCATGGGAAATAGACGGGGAAACAGTGGAAACAGTGTCAGACTTTATTTTTTGGGGCTCCAAAATCACTGCAGATGGTGATTGCAGCTATGAAATTAAAAGACGCTTACTCCTTGGAAGAAGAATTATGACCAACCTAGATAGCATATTGAAAAGCAGAGACATTATTTTGCCAACAAAGGTCTGTCTATCAAGGTTATGGTTTTTCCTGTGGTCATGTATGGATGTGAGAGTTGGACTGTGAAGAAGGCTGAGTCCTCAAGAATTGATGCTTTTGAACTGTGGTGTTGGAGAAGATTCTTGAGAGTCCCTTAGACTGCAAGGAGATCCAACCAGTCCATTCTGAAGGAGATCAACCCTGGGGTTTCTTTGGAAGGAATGATGCTGAAGCTGAAACTCCAGTACTTTGGCCACCTTATGCAAAGAGTTGACTCATTGGAAAAGACTGTGATGCTGGGAGGGATTGGGGGCAGGAGGAGAAGGGGACGACAGAGGATGAGATGGCTGGATGACATCACCAACTCGATGGACGTGAGTATGAGTGAACTCCAGGAGATGGCGATGGACAGGGAGGCCTGGCGTGCTGCGATTCTTGGAGTCGCAAAGAGCCAGACATGACTGAGTGAATGAACTGAACTGAACTGACCTGAAATCCCACCTTCACAGCTTTCTAGCTGTGTGACCTTGGGAAAGTGACTTGAGCTCTCTGTGCCTGTTTTCTCAGATGCAGAATAGGGATCCTTGTTAGTATCATTCTCATTTAAATGAGTTAATTTGTAAATATCGATCAGTGCATGGTACTTAAATGGTAAGTTCTCATAAATGTCACACATTCTATTTCTGACCCTGGGCTCTGCCTCCTCTTTCTGCTTCTAAAGGTCCGTCTTGCCCTTTAGACTTAGGGTCTCATTTGGTTTATATTGTTGAATGCTTGACTATCTCTCAAAGATGTTGTCTTAGAGCTGCACAGTTTGATTAACAAGATAACATCCCTCTCTCTCTGTTCTGCCTTTGGGAGATCTGATTTCCAGAATTAACTTTCTAGACAAGCTGGTTCCATGAAATCAGATACAGGTTTCACCATCCAGATATCTGTGGTGGAGAACGCTAACCCAAGTCTATTCATTCAGAGGCTTCTTGACATAAATCACATCTTGGGGTCTTTCTCCCGTAAACTGGCTTTTTCTGATTCAAAAGATCAGCCTGGAGACTCTCAGCTGACTTAATTCTTAAAGCACATGGCGGATGCTTAATAAATGGCGTTGACTAACTCTCTGGTTTCTTTTCTAGACCTATTCAACTGGTTGCAAAGTGTTTTTAGCCTCTGAATTGTGAGAGCAGTATCAGGTTATTCGCTGGCTGGGGACAGTTTCCTTGTAAAGGAGAGTCACCTCCTCAGCATCCTTGCCAACTCATCGAGGTGGCATTACCTTGAGTTCACACCTTGTCCCAGTGGGCTTGGCTGCCTATTGGCTATCACCTTGCAAGCTTCAGCTCCCTATCTGGTAAACCTAGGCAAATATAACCCTCAGCATGTGAGAACTCTGAATAAAGTGCTATAGAAAGATGTTCTAGAAAACACAGTCAACAATAGCAAATATTGTATCCACAGGTGGGAGTCACATATGGAAACTATGACCTTGGTCAGAGGGTCTATACATCGTCCAGGTGCAGAATACCTGGAGATCACAGAATACCATGATTGCTGCACAGCCCCAATGCAGAGACAAAGTTAACCCCGGCGTCTGAACCAGGCATGGCTTTATGAGCAGAAAATATGACTAGATTGCTGTGTATAAATGCGACAAAAAAAACAGAGCAAGTTAAAACAAATCTATTTAAGAAAATACATCATGACCTAAGCATGTTCACCTATTTCTGAGTCTTTCCACTGACATCATTTGCAAATTTTCATTAATTTGGTCTCTGGCAGGTGCACAGGAAAGGCTGAATAAGAGCAGGTCCCAACGTTTCAAGAGAAAGAGGGGGAGGGTAAAGTTTTGAAATGAGAAAACTGTATCTGCATTAATTTATTTTTTACACAAAAGAAAATGTCTGGTATTATTTGATTTTTACAGAGGAATAATTTAGAACAAGAGGAGAAACAGCAGTATTTGCCCTCTTAGAATGCTCCATGGCCCTCAAAGGTGGGGTAGAGGTGGAAGAGATGGGAGCAGGGTGATCGTCATCCAGTTCTGACTCTTTCTCTGTCTTGTGTTTCTCCTTCAAGTCTCTACTGTGGGCCACTCTCTGATCCTTCGGATGAACTCACTGGTCTAACTGAAGTTGTCTTCATGGCTACTCACAGACTATGGACCTCTGATTTGTATAAAAGGACATCTCATTGTTCCTTCCATGCTTCCCCAAAGAATGCCAGGTCTCTTCTTGAAGTTAATCCTACAGAAAGCACAAGGCTGCCTACATTGCACACTCCCTGGACCTTTCTCTTCTTAAGCATCTCCTTTTTGTTCCTTCATGAATAGCCCTCCTTTTTCTTGATTTGTCTTTTATGTTGCTCCTTATGGTATAAAGTGGTAGCTTGCCTTTATTCTTCAAGGCCTGAGTTTGTGTTTTCCTATTCAATGGAAGACTTTCTACTGGACTAGTACACATAGGTTTCAGTCAGATCCTCATATATAAACCAAGGGAATTCTGCCAAGGTGGTGTTCCTAAAAGACATTGCAATGCAAGGGGAATCCACAATCCATAGTTGGATGCGTGGTGCACTTCAGCATGGCACAAAAGCTACAAACTGACAGCCGCAGAGGCCGCTATAGGAGTGGGAGTGGAGGGCAAGACTCCTCTCCATGACAAGTATAGAGGACTTGTTACAGTCCAAGCTAGTTCCCAGTGGTTATAAAGGTTTGGCAAGATGAAGTGGTCTGGCTATAATTTTGGATGACAATTATATGCTGAATGTTCTCATTTTTCATGAAGTCTGACTATGCTATTATTCAGATGGTTTCTTCTTTTGCATTATTTTTCAAGATGTTTTTAAAATAATTCCTCATCAGCTCATGTAACTTAAGTATTTCTCTCTCCTCGGTAACCTGAAAGAGTGTCACCATCATAGGGACATATGACAAAGTCTCATTTAGAATTGTCTTTCTTAGATGTAAGTTGTAGTCTAAATCAAAAGTGGAAATATGAAAAATCAGAGAACACCCAGTAATCTTCATGAGCTCCTGTTACAATAGGATATTGTATTTTCAAACATATTGTAAAAAATACTGACCATCCTAAGCCAAAAAGGTCAAGACTATAAAAGGTTAACAGAATAAAAGACCAACAAAGGAATATCTTCTGATAAATTGTAAGGGGACCCATTAGGAACACTAAAGTTGGCATAGAGATTATTTAAAGCTGAAGACATTTGAGATTTAAAAGATTCAGGGAAAAAAAGCCTTATTAGAGCTTTCCTTACCTAACAGAAGGGAAAAATCAGAATAAAGCAAAATGCCTAAAAGTGAGGACTTCCATCAATTCCCTCTTCAGGGTATGTCTGCTTCTAGGAGAGAGGCCAAGAGTAAACCTACCATAAATCTCTTCTGGGGAGTTCTATGACCTAAAAGAAGATGGAAAGACCACTCACACCTATATAGGCAAACATTATCACAAACTTTCTTATCCCCTATTTGTTCTCCTAAAAGAACTCATTTGTTTTTCTTAAAGAAACCTGTTTGGTCTTCCCATAGGAGCCTTTCCTATAAAGTTGAGTATAGAAGCCCAAGATAAAATCACTTCTTAGAATTAATTATCCATGTGCATACTGAGTGAATATGTACATCAAATTTTTCTCCTGTTGGTCTTTTTTTTTTTTTCCTGTCAGTTTAAATTGCAAGTCCCAAGCACTATACCTAAGAGGGTAGAGGAGAAGTTTTTCCTCCCATATACCAAACAATTTACATAAGTTCATTTAAATATAGCCCATCCTATGTTCAATGATAACTCTTTCAGTTAACTTAAACAGAGGAACTCTGATTTATAAGAATTTTCTAAGTGTCAGAAATTCACTATGCGTTGCAAATAAAGGTTTCTCCTTTGTCTGTCTCCACAGATTAAAAACAATGCTCACAAGAAAGAAAATCAACAAATTCAAGCCAAAGAGATCTGCACATTTAATATGAGTCACCTGTACCAACTGTGATGCAGCTTACTGAAAAAATGTCTGTTGAGAATGCCATTTCTAATCCACAAGATTTTGCTCAAGACAAAACAGAACAGAACAATATACAACAGTTATTGCTCTCCACCTCCTTCCAACCACCAAAAGACTTCTCAAACACAAACTTGGAGTAAGTATAAGAAAACTTAATCATATTATATATATATATATGAATTTTTACCTTAATCAGATATTCCCATCAGTGTCCAAGAACATTATGACTCAAATTTTCTTGTGAGCAGCAATAGAGTTCATCCTAGGATAAAAAAAAAAAAAAGAAAAGAAAAATATGTAAACTCAGAGACTGCCTACTTTTCAATCTAGTAATTCACAGTTTATAAAAAGAAGTAAAGTAATGGGAAATGCAGGAAAGTTCTTCACAGAAATGGTCAAAACAACTAACAGTGATAGTTTGCCTAAAAGCTAAGTAAACCAGTAATAGGTGTTTTCTTTGATCTTTCTTCTAAAGATATTGTGGAATATAGGCTGGTTCTTTTAGAAACAGACATATTCTATGAATTCCTGGCAGGCAATCACTGTATCTTGGAAAAGAGAGGAAAGAATTTTTCTATGTTAGAAATGCCTTGGCCAAATGTTTTTAATGACTTGGAGTTTCAT
This sequence comes from Aepyceros melampus, assembly GCA_006408695.1. NCBI lineage: Eukaryota > Metazoa > Chordata > Mammalia > Artiodactyla > Bovidae > Aepyceros > Aepyceros melampus. The sequence goes on from SJXQ01003430.1 coordinate 384,082, forward strand.
TTTTTTCGTCTGTAAAATGAAGGTGATAATACCTGCCCCATAGGGATGAGGATTAAGCAGAAGATGAGCAAAGTGGCTTCACATTGCCTTGCACGCAGCAGACACTGCATATACACTAGAGCCCCTTTCCATTACAGTCCCCTCTCCTGCAGCCTTTTGCTTCTCTTATAATTACTTCCAACACCTTATCAGTGTTTGCTCCATGTTATTTAATTGGAAACAAAACTGAATGACTTCAGATTAAAAGTGAGCAAAAAGGAGATGACGTCAGCTTCACATTTACTAATCAGAACAATTCAATGGATTGAATGCTCCTTATGCTCTAGGCTCTGTACTAATGATTGTATGTCAATGATTTTTTACTAATCAGAACAGCTCAATGGATTGAATGTTCCTTATGCTCTAGGCTCTGTACTAATGATTGTATGTTAGTGATTAATTTGGTCCTCACAACAACCACAGAGAAGGTGCTGTTAGAAAACTGAAGTGCGGAAGTGTTAAGCCCCTCTGTTCAGACGCACAGCTCCTAGGTTGCAGAGCTGGCATTTGAATCCACAGGCTCTCACCTCAGACTCTTCGCCTTCACCACCCCCTTCACACTGGCTTGGCCACTAGGAGGCTCTCTGCATCACAGGACTGGCATATGTTCCAAGTGATGTCACACACTTGATTTTTCTCTCTCTTCCCTTCCCCTCACTTCCCTCACTTTCCTTCCTTTACCTTTTCTCCTCTTCTCTTGTTTCCTTCAGCCTTTTTTTTTTTATCTGAATTCACTTTTTTGCTTATTTTGTTCCTCTGTTTAGCTCTGACCAACTGGGACAGAATATTAATCACTATAAACTGAGTTTTCTGTCTGGGGTCAGACTTTTACTAGCCATGTCACTTAGATGAGTCGCTTAACTTCCTTGGACCTTGGAGTCTGTTTTCTCTACAAAATGAATGCATTAGACAAGATGATACTGGAAGACCCTTTCCAGTCCTTTCACTGGCTCCTTGGAAACAGTCTTAGAGCAGGCTGGTCAAGAATCTTCATAAATATGTAACTATTATGAATTCTAACATACTTATAAGTTTAGGGGGAGATGTTTATATTTACATACACTCTTCACAGAGCTTATAAATAAAAATATGGAAGCTCAAAGAGGATAGAGAACTTACCTATGGCCACACAGAAATGGAACAGTCAAAATTTGAAGCCAAGTTCATCTGTCTAAAGCCCATGTTCTTTGCAATGTCCAGGAAAATACTGTCCAGACCAAGTACTGACCCAAATTAGCCTCATTTCTAAGATGTGACTCAAAACTTAGGGTAGCAGTAATAACCATAACCAGTATGCGCTGTGAGTGTATTGAGTGCCAGCAGAGATGTGGGAACTTTACATATATTATCTCACTTCATCTTTCTCATCAAATCAAATGCCAGGTAAAATCATCACCTTCCTTTGATAAATGAGGAAATTGAGGCACAAACTAACACTACTTGCCCAAGACATAGAGCTAATAAGCAGGGGATCTCTTGAATCAAGAGTGACTAAAGAGCAGCTGGGTCTTCCCTGGTGGTTCAGACAGTAAAGAATCTGCCTGCAATGTGGGAGACCTGGGTTTGATCCCTGAGTTGGGAAGATCCCCCGGAGAAGGGAATGGCAACCCACTCCAGTATTCTGGCCTAGAGAATTCCATGGATAGAGGAGCCTGGCAGGCTGCAGTTTGTGGGGTCACAAAGAGTCGGACACTGGTGTCATGATTTATGCTCATCGGCATGTGGTAGTTAGGTTGCACCATCAAGTTTATAAGCTGCAGTTATGAATATCGACGAGAAAGTAGAGAAGGTTAGTGTGAGGGTAACCATGAACACAGCCTTGTCATTTAGGAATTCACAGACTCCAGCAAAGGAGAAGAGCAAGACTTGCTTTAGAAAGATTAGCCAGAGACTGCTGGGACCCTGCCTCCTGCACTGTCTCCCCATGAAAACTGCCAGCCATTGTCATTCTCTCTGACAAGGAGAAAAGAAGCAACGGAGTGCATCTCAGAGGAGGCTGGTTGCCAATGAGGTGTACCGCACGTCCTTCACACTCAGGGAGTCAGACCTCTATGCTGCCTACCCTTGGGCAGGGGGACATGGAGCTCCAAGAAGACAGCGCGTAAAGGAAGCAGTCAACGAGTGAAAGAAAGCTGCTTTAGGCAGTCGGATCCAGATTCATCAGGAAAAACATGCTTTCCAGATGCATTCTAAACACGAGGGCATGATTAGGATGGAGAAGGCAGTCAATTCTGTTTGGCTTCTTCGGGGGATTTGTTTGTATATTCTAATTGCATCATCGTTTAGCTTTATTTCATCTGGAACCTGGCTGCCAAATGAGCGTATTGATTACCTGTCACAGATGCATATTTCTCAATTACAAGCCATCAAGGCTTGTAAAATCTCAACCGCGTCAGGACCCAGGAGTAGATTTTAGATTGACTGTGTGTTGTCAACGTTAGTTATCTCATAGTGAGTTTCAGCCTCAAGGCTGGCATCTACCCACTGCATATGCTGCCTTATGTAAACGTCATAACCCCCTGAAAGTAGACATCATTGCCTTCCTATCTCTTAAATGAGAAACAGAGGCTCAGGATGATTAACAGTTTTGCCCAAGGTCACAGAATTAGTAAGAGCTGGAGTAGGGATTTGAACTCATGTATAACTTCAAACTCCACAGGCTTCTCTGCCTCATACAGGCAGTGAGTGCACTATTTCAAAGCGTGGACTTTGATGTCATGCTTTCATGACTTGAAGTCCCAAGTCTCTCTCTTCCTGGCTCTGTGATCTTGAGTTTCTTTTTAAAAAATGTTTATTGAAATAAAGTTGATTTACGATGTTGTGTTAGTTTTAGGTGTACAGCTAAGTGAATATATATATATATATATTGGTTATTACAAGATATTGAGTATGGTTCTCTGTGCTATATAGTAGGTCCATGTTTAACTGTTTTTACATGTCTTTGTTATTTAGTCACTCAATCATGTCCCTCTCTTTGTGACCCTATAGACTGTAGCCCACCAGGTTCATCTGTCCATGGGATTCTCCAGGCAAGAATACTAGAGTGGGTTGCCATTTCCTCCTGCAGGGATTTTACATGTAGTAGGGTGTATATTTTAATCCCAAATCCCTAATTTATCCCTCCTTCCTCCTTTCCCATTTGGTTACCATAAGTTTGTTTCCTGTGTCTGTGAGTCTCTTTCTGCTTTGTCATTTCAGTTCAGTCACTCAGTCATGTCCGACTCTGGGACCCCATGAATCGCAGCACACCAGGCCTCCCTGTCCATCACCAACTCCCGGAGTTCACTCAGACTCACGTCCATCGAGTCAGTGATGCCATCCAGCCATCTCATCCTTTGTCATCCCCTTCTCCTCCTGCCCTCAGTCCCTCCCAGCATTAGAGTCTTTTCCAATGAGTCAACTCTTCGCATGAGGTGGCCAAAGTACTGGAGTTTCAGCTTTAGCATCATTCCTTCCAAAGAAATCCCAGGGCTGATCTCCTTCAGCATGGATTGGTTGGATCTCCTTGCAGTCCAAGGGACTCTCAAGAGTCTTCTCCAACACCCAGTTCAAAAGCATCGATTCTTGACCACTCAGCCTTCTTCATAGTCCAACTCTCACATCCATACATGACCACTGGAAAAACCATAGCCTTGACTAGACGGACCTTAGTCAGCAAAGTAATGTCTCTGCTTTTGAATATGCTATCTAGGTTGCTCATAACTTTTCTTCCAAGGAGTAAGCATCTTTTAATTTCATGGCTTCAGTCACCATCTGCAGTGATTTTGGAGCCCCCCAAAATAAAGTCTGACACTGTTTCCACTGTTTCCCCATCTATTTCCCATGAAGTGATGGGATCGGATGCCATGATCTTCATTTTCTGAATGTTGAGCTTTAAGCCAACTTTCTCACTCTCCACTTTCACTTTCATCAAGAGGCTTTTTAGTTCCTTTTCACTTTCTGCCATAAGTGCGGTATCATCTGCATATCTGAGGTTATTGATATTTCTCCCAGCAACTACTTTGTAAATAAGCTCATTTGTATTATTTTTTGCTGTTGTTTAGTTGCTAAGTTGTATTGGATTCTTGTGACCCCATGGACTGTAACCCACCAGGCTCCTCTATCCATGGGATTTCCCAGGCAAGAATATTGGAGTGGGCTGCCATTTCCTTCTCCAGGGGATCTTCCCAACCTAGAGATGGAACCAGGTGTCCTACACTGGCAGGTGGCTTCTTTACCACTGAGCCACTCAAGAAGTCCACACATAAGCAATATCATATGATGTTTGTCTTTCCTAGTCTGTCTTACTTTGCTTGGTATAATAATCTCTAGGTTCAACATTGCCACAAATGGCATTATTTCATTTTTTATCAGTTTAGTTCAATCACTCAGTCGTGTCTGACTCTTTGTGACCCTATGGACTACAGCACCCAGGCCTCCCTGTCCATCACCAACTCCTGGAGTTTACCCGAACTCACGTCCATTGAGTCGGTGATGCCATCCAACCATCTCATCCTCTGTTGTCCCCTTCTCCTCCTGCCCTATATCTGAGTAATATTCCATTACTCATTCCTTTCCATATGGTGTTAATCACATCTTGTTTATCCATTATCTGTTGATGGGCAGTTAGGTTGTTTCCATGTCTTGAATACTGTAAATAGTGGTGTTATGGACAGTCTCCCCAAGACGAACTTTTAAACATTAGGTGAGTTTCAACCCACCCATGTAATCATTGTCCCTAATTTTTACCTAATGAATATATATTTTACAGAACCCTCTCTACATTTCACATCACTGGTGTTGTATAGGCAGAGGTGAGCACAGGCACCATCTCTGCATCAAGCTCACAGCCTAGGGGGGTCATCTATAATTACACACTTGAAATGCCCTGAGAAGGAAATGATAAAGATGCAAGGATGGAGAAAATTGAGGGCCACGGGCCAGTGGATGCTACAGGAGCTCTCTGAGAAAATGTCATTGAAGCTGAAATGACAATGAGAAGGAAGCAGCATGTCATGATGAGTGGGTAAGGGGTTCCTGGCAGAGGAGAGTGTGCATAGATCCCAAGACAAACAGGAGCATGGGAACCAGAAGGAAGCATGTGGAGTAGAGGAGGAAGGGAAAGAAGAGGGTGGAGATAGGGGTAAGGATTGGTGGGAGAAGTTGGAGGAGTGGGCTAAGGCCACAGCATTCAGGGGCCAGTGGGCCACTGTGAGTGCTGGGTTCTGAGTCTTACACAACCTCGGGTAGCCTTGGTTGGCAGAAGGTCATTCTCACATCTCACTGTCATCACCTGCTTATTGATCTGTTTCCCCTACAAAACCATGAACTTCTTAGGAGCCTAGGAAAGTGCTCAGGATGAGGCACACTTTCAGCAAACTGACTGAATGAACAAATGTCATCTGAAAACACTGTAATTCTATATCATGCTATTGAAAGATAGATATAAGACTGGGGTAAAATAAGAAATAAGCACTTTTGTTCCTGGCTAAGAATCAAATCAATCTGATATATTTACATATAAAGTTGTGCTTATGTAAAAATAGATAGGCATTATATTTTAGTAATTATAGACACCATTAATAGTTTGGCACCAGGCTCAGTGTCATTATACAAATTATTTTTCATGAAAACAAATATGAAGTAGTTATTGTTAACTCCATTTGAGAGAAAACACAATAGCAAAAACAAAAACAAAGAAAAAGGCAGGGCAGTTTAAATAAATAATTCATGGTGACAAAAGTAATAGTTAACAGTGCTGGAATTTGAACCGGGGTATTTTACTCAAAGCCTACATACTTAGCAACTTTTTGATATGTTCTTCAAGGTAGTCATCCTTGCTCAAGTTTAAACATTTACAACATAATATCTACAAATAATTGTCCCTGAAATGAAATGAGTTATAGTAAACATTAAAAATAGAGACATAGAATTTTTAACAATAATTAATGGTTAACTGGGGCTTACGCAGTGACACGGCAGTAAAGAATCTGCCTGCAATGCCTGGAGACCCGCTTTCAATCTCTGGGTCCAGAAGATCCCCTGGAGAAGGAAATGACAGCCCACTGCAGTATTCTTGCCTGGAAAATCCCATGGACAGAGGAGCCTGGTGGGCCATAGTACATGAGGTCACAAAAGAGTCAGACACAACTTAGGGACTAAACAAAATGATTAAATAAAAATATAAAATTTGATGAAATCTCATTAATAATGATTAGAATATAATACAGAAAAAAAGATAGCACTCAGTGCATTAGAATACGTTTTACAGTTGCTTTTTGTTTTAATTTTCTTTGCTTTTGTCATGTTGCCTTACATTACACAAAAATTAGCAGGAACAGGGAAGCAATGGGAGGTAATTTCCTAGGAATGACTGACCAACAAGGTGGTTAAATAAGACAATATTTGTATTTTTCACACTTTTTCTATTACTAGCCTTGTGTGTGTGCTGTCACTTTAATCGTGTCTGACTCTTTGCAACCCTATGGACTGTAGCCCACGAGGCTCCTCTGTCCATGGGGTTTTCTAGGCAAGAGTACTGGAGTGGGTCGCCATGCCCTCCTCCAGGGGATCTTCCCAATCCAGGGGGCAGACTCATCTCTTATGTCTTCTGCACTGGCAGATGTGTTCTTACTACTAGCAGCACCTTGAAGCCCTCGTTGACCTTGACTAAAAAGCCGTCTTTCTTCCCCTGCTTTCTGAATAACTCCCATTCATTCTTCAACACCCAGATCAGATTCCTCTCAGCCTGGAAAGCCCTTCTTGGCCTTCTGGGGTCCTACTCTACCACATCCATCTCTTTCCTACAGTTTACAAAATATTATAGCATAATTTTTGTTTCCTTCAATGCAGAAATCTAAGCCTTACACTTAGTAGGGTGTTTATTAATAGCTGTTGAACAAATAAGCAAGTGAATTATTTTGTCAATCGTTCTGTTTTAATGCAAAGGCTGCCAGGTTGTAAGTAAAGGGAACAGAAATATATACTGATTCAGATGTGGCAAACCCTGCTCTGGACATGTTGCTTGAATGACTAACAACATGTAGTATTTGTAACGGAGATCCCCGGTGGCTCAGCAGTGAAGAATCCATCTGCAAGGTGGATAGGACAGGAGACGAACTTTCAGTCCCTGGGTCAGGAAGATCCAGAGGAGGAAGTTGCAACCCACTCCAGTATTCTTGCCTGGAGAATCCCATGGACAGAGGAGTCTGGCATGGCTACAGTCCATGGGGTCACAAAGAGTCAGACACATCTGAGCATGCAGGCAGTATTTTTACTAGCATTTTTAGTATGGTCCTCTATTTCCATTTAATAGATGAGCCAAACAGGCTCAAAGAAGATAAACTATTCCCATTAGATAGGAATTAGGTTTCTTGAGGAAGACAGTTCATGTCATGGGAAAAGAGTATTGGGGATTTGGAGAGAGATTTAAAAAAATAATAATAAGATGAAATGATGCTAAGCAGCATTTGGAGGGAGAGTCTAGAATGAAATCTCTGCTCCCCTGCCCTAGTTTCTCTATGAGACAGGTGAGCACAGGGGTTAAGAGCATGAGGACTGAGGCCAGCCCACCTTGATTCGTATCTTAGTTGTTATCACTCTCTACATATGTGACCTTGGGAACTGAGTAACCTTTTTGAAATTCAGTTTACCATCTGTAAAATGGGGATGATGATAGTAACACTTACTTTAAGGGGATACCATAAGGATGGAATGAGGTGAAACAAGCTTCCATTGTCCTAGGCACTTAGAAGGCTTATGGGTGTGAGCTATTACAATTCAATGCTTTCATCGGGAACAAAGAAGCAAAGTTATACATTAAATAATGAGTATTGCCTTGGGGGATACAGACAAATTGAGGCCTGACGAGAGGGGGGTTAGTAGAAAAGGGGAAGACTATTCATATATTAAAGGGATCCCTGGAAATGTTATTTATTGTGGAAGCAGAATATTCAGGAAGGAGATGGCAGCTGCTAATTAGGCAACACTTACTCACCACAAGGCAATGAGCCAAGCTCTCAGCACCCTTACCTTGTTCATCCTCACAGGGCCACTATGAGAGAGGCCACTTTTAAACCTTTCTTAGAATTTGTACTGTTCATTTTACACCAAGGAAAATTAGGGTCAGAGAACCGATATGACTTGACCATAATAAGCTGGGGTCCATGGCACCGTGCTGTGCCACCCCACAGGTCCCCTTCTTCCTCCTGGTTTGTCAGAAACCACAGGCAGAGGAAGAGGAAATTAATTTATTCTGTGTCATTCTAGAAAGCAGAATGAACAGAATATATAAGAAAGGAACTTTAGTTCAAATTAGACAAGATCTTTAGCTCTACAGAGGCACCTGTGAAATCAGGGGACTACCTTAAGGAATCAGACAGGCATTGAACTTTGCCTCCATTTCTTAGTAGCTAGGAAACAATATACATACTGACATTCTCTAACATTCAGTTTTCTCTTCTGCAACGTTAATATAAGAATCCTTAGTTCGCTTGGTTATTTGGAGAATAAGATTATGTATGCAAATTGCTGATCACCAGCCTGTGTTTGCTCCTTCCATTTACCCCATTTTTTAAGCAATTGGAGCTGTTCAATAATGCAATAGGAGGTAATGATTCATATTTCCAGTCCCTGCCCACGGAAGTGTGTAAACAAAAGGTGTGTTGGTGAAATGATGGACTCTATAATGCCAACTCAAACCTCAGTGGAAAGAAGAACTTTGGGAAACCTCCAGGTCTAACAGTCTACAAAATTAGGAAGAACAGATGATTAAAAAAAAAAAAAGATCTTACTAATTTGTTTAGGGTGTTAACATTAAGGCTACAAAATTGAACAGAAGGAAACATGGAAAGTGAGAAGGAAATGGCAACCCACTCCAGTATTCTTGCCTACGAAATCCCATGAACAGAGGAGCCTGTCTGGTTACAGTCTGTGGGGTTCCAAGAGCTGGACACGACTCTGGGACTAAACCACCACCAAACATGGAAAGAGAAGTTCTGCATTTAAACGTAAAAAAAAAAAAAAAAAGAGAGAGAGAGAGAAGCAATAACCCCAACACAATCTTGCTTGTAGACAATGAGGAAGTCGAGTTTGATCGTGGTACAAGTGAGAACATGCTGGGATCTTCTTTTGATCATCAACTGAATGTGACTTGATTTCTAAAACAAACACAGTGACAAAGAATAATCCTAACTATTTAAACTATATTGCATTTTTAGAGGTTCAGTATCTAGGCAGTGGTCTTATTGTCCCACTATATTATGTGCATCTTTCTGGGAGAAAATTCCCTTTTAAAGCCAGTCTATAAGTGAAAATTTTCATATAGCCAAAATCAATTTTGAAAATACTTAATTTTACACATGGTAGAATATGCATTGTTTAGGGCATACAATTGTGTTAGGCAATTCATTTGCACAATAGAATTAGAGCCCTGCATGACTAAATTATGTTGTAATTAAATGTGCAACCACTTTGGTTTTTTTTTTTTATAAGATTTTTAAATTTTAATTTTTTAAATTTATTTAATTTTTAAAATAAGTATTTATTTATTTGGTTGCCCTGAGTCTTAGTAGTGGTACATGGGATGGATCTTCAATTTTTGTTTCCATATGTGGGATCTTTTGTTGAGGCATCTGGAATCTAGTTCTTTGATCAGGGATTGAACCTGGGCCCCTGCATTGGGAGCCTGGAGTCCAGTGTTAACCACTGGACCACCAGGGAAGATCCCCCCACCCCCTTTACTTTTTAAAGTTTAACAAAATTCTAACAGAGAATGAGAAATGGGTGAAGGATTTTAGTATTATGGCTTGTCTTAAAGTTTTACTCAATTAAAAAAAATCATTAATCTAGTTTATAAATAGATTGTTGTGCAGATTAAATGAGATAATATATATTGATCTTAACTAATCATTAAGTTTTAAGAGGTAATTTGACCAGTCAGACTGGTGCACAAGGTTGAGTTGGACTGGGGGCTGTGTCCTCAAGCAGGGTTCAGCAAACTATGACCTGTGGGCAGCACATGGCCAGCAGCCTATGCTTGCATACCTTCCAGTAACCAGAGATTTTCACATTATTTAAAGGTGGTAAAAAAGAGAAATAGAATAGGAAGAAGACTAAGCGGCATATCCTATACGTGGTCTGCAAAACCTCAAATAGCAACACTCTGGCCCCTTTATTAAAAAAAAAATATATATATATATATATATTGCTGATTTCTGACCATAAAGGAATGTGATTGCCACTTCTAAGGAGAAGATGATCTCTCCACCTCTGGATTTAGGTTCACGTTCCTTGATGTGCCTCCAAGGCTCCTTCCCCTTGCTACCTTGTCCATATTGCCAGCACCATCTCTTGCTGTGGAAATACTGACGGTTGGCAGTTCTCTAGCCCTAGGGCACTGTTTCACTTCTCCGGGCCTTCATAGGTGCTCCTCCTCAGTAAAAGTGACCCTCCCTTGACATTCAAGTTTTTCCCACTATTTACTTGCTCAGTGGCATACTCACAGAATTTTTTTTCTTTTTAAGTGATCTAACCTAATTGAAAGCATCTGTTCCTTCATGATCTCTCTTTCTAGAATCAAGAGTCTAGACAGGAGTCTAGACTAATCAGAAGTCTAATCAGGAGTCCCTTCAGCATAGGGATACAGGTTATTCATCTTTTTAATTTCTAACACTGGGCCTAGAACCTGGTGGGCTCTTAGAAAATGTTTGCTAAACCAGGTAAATAAGTTCAAATATTAGTACAACTGTTGGCACAGGAGGGAATGGAGTGCTGGGAAAAGCTTTCAGAAAGCAAAAAGGAGAACAAAGAGGGAAAGTTATAGTTTAAAATGAAACGATTTGTCTGAATTCCTATTGAAGTCCAGGAATAAAGGGACTGATATTATCATCAAGACCTGACTTTGAATCTTGACCACATATCTTAATTTCAATCTGAGACTTTTAACAAAGGAATTCACCATTAGAGTCAGTTTTCTCATCTCTCTCCTGGAGAGTTTTTAACACCTGCCTGATAGGAATATTGGAAAGAATAAGACCAGGTACATTAGAGAGACTAACACAATGTCCTTCAAGGAGCAGTTGGCGTTCCCTTTCACTCCTCCCTAATTCTTCATGCCCTCAGCTTCCTCCCCAGTGCCACATCTCCCCTTACTGTGTCTGAAAGAAGCAAGTGAATTTCCACCAAACTGCTCCAAACATTTCATCAAAGTTCCCCCTGCCTTAATATACCACCCCCAGAAGACAAACACTAGGGTTCTGTCAACAGAGACAGGCTATGAGTCCAGAGAAGACAGTTCATAGTAATTTTGTCAGCAAAATTGTAACAATAAAGGCCCAAACAACACTTCATCTCCCTGTCAGTTGTCTTGAAAGGGCAGATTACTTTTTCCTCAATCTTGGCACATCCAATTAAGGTAGACTTACAAGCCAGGCAGGTGTAAAGTGCAAGCCAGCACTTGTTCCCATTAGCAATTATCACTGGAAAACTACACGAATGCAAAGTCTTGGCATTACGGTTGCCCTGGCAACCATCAACCTGCAGAGGCTCAGTGGACACAGACATGAAAACTTGACACCCCTGCCCTTAAAAAAAAAAGAAAAAGCAGCTTCTCTTCTATTTTCCCCTGGTTATTTTATGTGTTTGTCATTGCCAGCCCCCAAAGAAAACACTTCTTATCATCTACCTGGCATTTCAGAATCTGTCTGTTAAATTAACACTTGTATGTTTCTAATGAATATACATGAACACCTACTATGTGCCAGGCGCTATGAAAAATAAGCCAATTTCAAGTGAGAAAAAAAAATATTTTTACTTCCTTCCTTTTTTTTTTTCTTTCTTCCTTTCTCCCCTCCTTCCTTTATCCATTCATTCAATAACATTATTCGGGGAGTCTTGCAGGCCAGTCACTCTGCTTGACACAGCTGATGCAGATACTAAGAATGACTTCTTACCCTGAGGAAGTTCTCCATGTAGCCATGCTGAGAAGCCGTAAGAACACAAGACCCACAGGTAAAGGCAGATGTGACTATAAGAAAGGCAAAGCAATCCCGTATAAGGACGCTATCAGCCAAACTAAGAAAATTCAGAGGCTTGACAAGATTTAGAATGATACAGATGTCAAATGCAAAGCATTGTTCTTTTTACACACAGATTTTTGGATGATCTAGTTGGTAAAAGAAGCCCAGTGAAGAATAATACATTTAGAATGGCCTGAATAAGAAAGAGCAAAGATGGTGAAGGACAGGCTAGGGGACACACTTCTGATCCAATTTGACATTTAAAAACTTAGCAAGCCTGTTGTGTCTGTCTTTTTCTTTTCCCGTATAAGGACGCTATCAGCCAAACTAAGAAAATTCAGAGGCTTGACAAGATTTAGAATGATACAGATGTCAAATGCAAAGCATTGTTCTTTTTACACACAGATTTTTGGATGATCTAGTTGGTAAAAGAAGCCCAGTGAAGAATAATACATTTAGAATGGCCTGAATAAGAAAGAGCAAAGATGGTGAAGGACAGGCTAGGGGACACACTTCTGATCCAATTTGACATTTAAAAACTTAGCAAGCCTGTTGTATGTGTCTTTTTCTTCTTCTCCATCTCCCTTTTCTTTTCCTCCCCCTCCTCCTTTTAATTAATATTACTATTACTGTCAATCCCACTATATAGATGAGCAGATGAGGAAATTGCTGGTGAGGTTAACTCACTTGGAATCAACAATGCTTACATTCAACCAAGTGTCTGATTAAAATCCTGTGCTCTTGTTGCTATGTCATGAGAAAGTGAGAAAATGCAAATTTATGAAATGTAGACAGAAAGAAATGCACCAGAAACATGGCACTTGAGGAAGAGCTGATAATCAGTGGCACTCAGGGGTACCTATTTCCTCTGGAAAGCCCTGACTTTGGAATATTTAACCTTTAATTTAGCAGAGGCTCTGACAACCAAAAAATACCAATTGCCTCTTGACGTTGTTTTTTAAGTTCCATGACAATCCCTGTAGAAAAAGCTTTCAAAGAGACATAAAAATTAAAGGAGAGGTAACATTAGTGAAAGGAAAAGAATTATTTAAAAAATAGAGCTGCCAAGCCCCGTTAGACTTGTGGTCCACTGAAGCCACACACAGGGACCTTGTGGGGCAAACAGGCAGGAACTGGCACAGCGCTTATTTTCTGGATAAGAAAAGTGGGCTCGGGGAAGCTAGTAACTCTTCTCAGCTCACGTGTCTCTTGCTTGATTAAAACCACCAGTACTTCCTTTTTCATATCTATTAGCAGAGAGGAATTTGCTGGTGAATTTTAATTCAGGAAAATGTGGTTGTGCCTCATTTAGGTAAGAGCTGTGCAAAAGTTTAGGCCCAGAATTAGTACTGAAGGATCTTACTACTCAAAGTGTGGTCCAGGGAGTGGAGGCATTACCTGGGCACCTGCTCGGAATGCAGATGCCCTAAATCTGAGTTTTCGTGAGATCCACAGGTGATGCCTGTGTGCATTACAGTTTGAGGAGCCCTGGGAATAAATGACATATGCTATAAAAAGAAGATAGGCTTTGGGGTGAAATTCATCTGGATTGACATCTCAACATGAACATCAGTCTGACCGTGATTTTGATAGGAAAGAAAGGGAACAGATTTCAGGGAGAAATAGCAGTTTGGGTGAAAGTACAGAGGTGTGACTGGACTTAACATGTTCAAGGGGCAGCAAGTGGTCTGATGTTTTTCCCAAACTGAGAAGATAAATTAGAAATAGGACTTAGGAGCCAGGATGAATATTCAACTGTTATTCTCTGATGGATAGGAAATAATTAATGCCTAATACTACAATCACAACAAAAGCAATTCTTTATGTATATTATTATAGAGTTTAACGGTATCTGATACATAGGTACTCAATAAATATTTGCTGACTGAATTAACATAAAATATTTTTTATGTCCGTGATTATTTCATGGGATATTTCCAACATCTCTGAGAAATAAAAAAGAGCAGAAATGATTTTTTGACTTCTTATTACTGTCTTCCTCCATTTTGCAGAAAGTCAACATTTGGGTGGAGAAAATACCTTGCATGAAATGATATTGCCAGTAGCTGCTGTAACTAAATCATAAATTCAGGTCATAGGATTCTAAAATGCACCCACTTTTCAGCCAAAGAGGACTCAATTCTTTGACTTCACATTTTCTCAGTTCACATCTAAGATCTCATTTGAGAACTAGGTATGCACAGAGTGTAAGGGAGTCAGATTACGTCCTGATTTGTCATGGTTACCAGCCCTCTTCTTTTCAGAAGTCTCCTGCATGTCTTTCTCTGCTACAAATCCATGAGTCTCCCAAGGTGGAAGTGCGGCCTCCGCTAGTCGGCACTAACCTGCTTCTGTACACATCTTGCTTTGCCTTCATGCTGGGCACTGTGTCTCCAGATAACTGGATAACCAGTCTCTTTTCCCCAGTTTGAGTCGATAGTTCCTGGATTTTCCTTCTCCATTAAGAGATAAATATAGTCTTCAGCTTCCCTGGTAGCTTAGCTGGTAAAAAAAAAATCCCCCCTGCAATGCAGGAGACCCCCGGTTTGATTCCTGGGTCAGGAAGATCCACTGGAGAAGGGATAGACTACCCAATCAGTATTCTGGCCTGGAGAATTCCATGTACTATATAGTCCATAGGGTTGCAAAGAGTCAGACACGACTGAGTGACTTTCACTTTCACACTCCTGAAACTTGAAATACTTTAACCTGTGGGAAGACTTACCAAAAGAGGGAAAAAAATAGCAAAGCAAACAATTTAGTGACCCATAGGTAGACTGACTCTGGGGCCATGTGTCATTTTTTTAAAACCAATTTCAGATGACTAATGATTAAAAGTGCCTCTCTGAAGTAAATAACTAGTGTCTGGAAAAACAACTTTGCAGGGTGAGAAATGGTGGTTCTAGAAGATTCTCTGGTGTAATGAAAGAGCTGGACTTGGAATTGAAACTGAAACAACTGGCCAGTCCTGGTATTAATACCAGTGCCACTGCCCACTAACTACCTGGTTAACATTTACCAAACATGCATTAACTACCTGGTTAACATTTACCAAACATGCATACTGTTTCAGGAAGAGTGTTCAGTGCCCAGGTATCATTTTCTTTAATCCTCACAACAACCCTGTTTTTATCCCTCTTTTGTAGCTGAAGATGTAAAGTCTTGTGTTCAAGAGGCTTCAGAAACTGTTCTAGTCACACAGTTGTAAAGAGGTGGAATATCAAATCCAGTTTCATCCATCTTTAGAATACACTTCATTTGGCCATTATATTACATGTCTCCTGCATAATTTTGATGACTTAGAACCATTTATTTAGCCGGCTTCTCAAGGACATGGTTTCCCCAATTTGAAACAGGATGACAATGTACACAAAGATCAATAGCTAACACACGTGAAAGTGCTAGAAGAGTGGACGGCCCAAAGTAGATACTCAAGAAATACTAATATTTTCCTTCTATTCCTCTTGAGAAGTCCTAGAAGGAAAAAAAAACCAAAAATCTGTTATCTAAACATCCTTCTGTAATGCTTGCAATGGTTTTGATCATACCATCATTTTCCCTGGAGCTAGTCAACAGGATTTTGAGTTCTCAGACTAGCTTTGTAGGTAGTCCTCATGGGGACAGGATCTGTTACTGAGGAACTCTTTTTTTCCTCCAAGTTGGAGTTAATAGCAGTTTAGTACTTGAAAGAATCTGTGGTGCCACACACTTGCTAAGTTATACCAAAAATACTATTGGCAGGCTTGGCAAAGCAACCTCAGTTGGAATGCCTCTGTTGTTTACTCTTGGCTCTGGTTGGGCAAAGTCTTCAGCATCTTCATAACTCTTTTCCCTTCAATCTACTTCACTTTGGGAGAGTGAAGTAACACAAAGGAGCCACTGCCAGAGCTTTTCCATCTGGAGCAATAAAAGCAGAAACATTATCTACTCTCCAACCATGCTGTGAGAAACAAATGAGATAAATGTGTTTGCATGTCTAACTCATCATGGGTGGTTGCATGTCTAACTCATCATGGGTAGTCTCGTAAATTAATGAACATCAAAGCGAGTGAGGCTGTTTCTGGTGGTAGCTAGTCCTTAGTTCCCATTTTCCAAAGTCTTAAGTCACAAGAGGTCAAGAACCAGCTCTTTCTTTGCCTCTAGAAAAGTTTAGCAAATTATTGTTCCAAATAAAATAGGTATGTATAGGATTTTCCTGGGAAGGTCTATTTTGCTGTGCAAATGAGGAATCCAAAGATAGCTTTCTTATGCACTTGAAGATGAGAGCTGATGGATGAGATGACATCCAGATCATTTTGCAGAGAGTTCATGAGAAGGCTTCATAAAGACCAGAGCTAATAAATGGAATTCAAGGGAAAGGAGAGTTTCAAGAAGCAACAAGCATTAAGTATAGAGAAGAGGTACCAGGAATTTCCTTGCTATCCGTAAATGCATGGGCAGTTATTCTAAGAAGAAAGCCAAATTTGGAGTGCACTACTTTACAACAGATAGAACTAAAGAGAACTCAGTCAGTGAAACATGGTTATAGGGTATGAGACAAAGTGAAAGAAGAGTGAGCAATGTGAGTGACTTCATCCCAACATAATTTAATAAGGAAGGTCAGAAATCATGTGCCCCTGAAGTGAACCTGTAACATACAAGAACAGCCCTCATCGGGGAATTTTAAGACTTTTGTTTGATCCTCAACTATGCCTTTTGAAACCCCTATGACTTTTGTAGCCTCTTAAACCTCATCTATTATTTCTCATCAGTTTATTTCTCATCTATTAAATGAGGATAACGCAGAATGTGATCATTTATTTTGGTGCTATTATGGTGAATTTTCAGGTACTTTTTATATATGGTGTCACTGAACAAATGTCTGAGATAGCTATTCCTATTTCTGGATTTTATATGAGAAAGTTGAGGTTCAGAAAGTCATATAACTTGCAAAGTCCCACAGCTAGCAGATGGTAGAGCCTAAATGGACAGTCCAGATTGTCTGACTCTAAAATTTGTATTCTTTGCAAGATATGACACTAAGCCTTTCAGAGAGTCACATAAAGTAATGAACACAGAATCAAGTGGGGTCATTTCTGGCATATCACTGGAACTAAATAAGTGTTTGCTGAATTTGAGGCCAAAATGATAAAGAACCACCCATCGTAAAAAAAAAAAAAAAAAAGAATCACCCATCTTGTTACACACCACATACAATTAACTTTAAAGTGACGTGGATGGTTTGGCAAACACACTATGAATGAAAAGTAGTTATCATGGGAGACGAGACATTCTTTCTAAAGATCCACCCTTGTGCAAAGTATTGCTAGACTCTTTCTGGTGAATCATAATTGGATTTTGAAACACAGACCATTATTTGCTTAGATGAGAGTACATTTTTATTTCAGGGGAGGAAGCTGGAAAATTCGAAATGGCCATTTTGCCAATTAAGGTGAATAACCTGTGGGTGGATCTGGGAATGAATGGAGAGCTGAGGAAGGAGAACCCTAACTAGAAGGGAATGAGATGACTCCACAGTCACCAAGGAGTTGTTTGTAATGTACTAGAGTCCTTCCTGAAATCAAAAAGGCTCTACTTTTAAGAAGACACTTAATGAACCTTTGTATAGCAAAAATTGGCTTGGGCTTGTGTATCAGAAAGATCGGAAGGCAAATCCCATCTCCTTCCACCCTGAGCTGTGCAAGCTCATTTCCCCTCTGTGTCAATTACTGTCAAGAGTGATAACAATTTCTTGCTTGTTGGATTTTTGTGGATGTTAAATGAAGTGATGGATAGGAAAGCATCCCTCACACCGTGCCTACATGGAAACGATTCAGACACTATCTGTGGCCTGACTTTTTTCTCATGTTCCCTGATTCCTTCTTGTGAAAACAATGGCTCCAAGGCTCTGACAGATATCCTGACCTTTCTATCACTCTGCTTCTTTTTGTGATATGATTCACTAGTCATTTTGGAATGTGATTTAGTTTTAAAAGTAAGATATTGTATGTACTTGAGACCCAGTTGAAGTCATTCAATCAGAGAAAGGTCATGTTAACATATAAATATTGAAAAGAATGATAATTAGCCAGGGAAAACAGCAAAACATATTAAAAAGGCATGGAACAATTTTTAAATGTTAACATCCCAAATTAGTGATGATTACAGTACATTTAATAGTTTTATTTCAAGCCAGATTTCTGGTGTAAAAAAGAAGGAAAGGATATACTTAGAAGCAGTTCCAGAAATATACATACACAAACTCTATTATACATGTACCTGTACACAAATGAATGACTGTTATTTGGGGATGTGACCATCATTAATGATTCTCACAGAATCACTTAGACAATAAACTTCAAACAAGTTCCATCTCCCTAAAAAAACACCCACTCTGGAAAGAAAAGAGGACAACGTAATAAGCTGTATTTCATTTAGCAGTTGGCAAAGATTGAGGGAGAAATATCAATAACCTTAGATAGGCAGATGATACCCACCCTTATGGCAGAAAGTGAGGAAGAACTAAATAGCCTCTTGATGAAAGTGAAAGAGAGTGAAAAAGTTGGCTTAAAGCTCAACATTCAGAAAATGAAGATCATGACATCTGGTCCCATTACTTCATGGCAAATAGATGGGGGAAACAGTGGAAACAGTGGCTGATTTTATTTTGGGGGGGCTCCAAAATCACTGCAGACAGTGACTGCAGCATGAAATTAAACTTCTTGGAGGGAAAGTTATGACCAACCTAGATAGCATATTAAAAAGCAGAGACATTACTTTGCCAATAAATGTACGTCTAGTCAAAGCTATGGTTTTTCCAGTAGTCATATATGGATGTCAGAGTTGGACTATAAAGAAAGCTGAGCACTGAAGAATTGATGTTTTTGAACTGCTGGGCTGGAGAAGACTCTTGTGAGTCCCTTGGATTGCAAGGAGATCCAACCAATCCACCCTTAAGGAGATCAGTCCTGAGTGTTGATTGGAAGGACTGATGTTGAAGCTGAAACTCCAGTAATTTGGCCACCTGATGTGAAGAGCTGACTCATGTGAAAAGACCCTGATGCTGGGAAAGATTGAGGGCAGGAGCAGAAGGGGACGACAGAGGATAAGATGTTTGGATGGCATCACCGACTCAACGGACATGAGTTTTAGTGAACTCCGGGAGATGGTGATGGACAGGGAGGCCTGGCATACTGTGGTCCATGGGGTCGCAAAGCGTCGGATACGACTGAGTGACTGAAGTGAACTGAAATCTTAGAGGTTCAGTAATCTAGTCTAGATATTTTACATGAAGCCTTTCAGTTTGAGAAAGAAACCTTTGGAAAACAAAGCACAGGTTTTGTGATCCATATATCAGGCTTTCACTGTTTCATTAGCTGTGCTAGTGGTTTAACCATTTGAGCCTCTGTGTCCTCATCTGTCAAATGGGGATAAAATTGACATGTGTATTACTGTTGCTATTGTTTAGTCACTAAGTTGTGTCTGACTCTTTTGAGATCCCATGGACTGTATTATGGCAGGCTCCTCTGTCCACAGGATTTCAGGGGCGAGAATGCTGGAGCGGGTTGCCATTTCCTTCTCCAGGGGATCTTCTCGACCTAGAGATTAAACCTGCATCTCTTGCTCTGGCAGTGGATTCTACCACTGAGCCACCTGGGAACATGTGTGTTTATTAGGTATAGCATGTGGCAAGTCTTCCGTGGCAGCTTGGCGGTAAAGAATCTGCCTTAATGCAAGAGACACTGGGGACGCAGGTTCGATCGCTGAGTGGGGAAGATCCTCTGGAGGAGGAAATGGCAACCCACTCCAGTCTTCTTGCCTGGAAAATTCCACGAACAGAGAAGCCTGGAGGGTGGTAGTCCATAGGGTCACAAAGAGTTGGACTCAACTGAGTGATAGTACACACAATAGCAAGTGGCGTATAGTAATTAGATGTAAATGTTATTTCTCTGCTTTGATCTCCTTTTCCGAGGAGCCAGGAAATACTTATCATGCCCATTGACTAATTCTTTTAAACATCTGCAAGTAATGAGTAATATTCATGTTTAATGTTATATGATTTTCATGCAACACATTATTTAGTGTGAGAAACACTTCCAAATCATAATCTAAATTGGTCTTCACCAAGGCCTATGAGTAAATGAATGAAGAATACCAACTGGGCAAATAAATAAAGCATAGGATATAGGTTGGAGGAAATCCATAACAAGACCTTAAGTCTCCCAGTTCTTGGAAACAAGGTGGTTCTTCTTCTTCTAGCCATGACAGACTGCTGCTGCTGCTGCTAAGTCGCTTCATTCGTGTCCGACTCTGCGACCCCACAGACGGCAGCCCACCAGGCTCCCCTATCCCTGGGATTCTCCAGGCAAGAACACTGGAGTGGGTTGCCATTTCCTTCTCCGATGCAGGAAAGTGAAAAGTGAAAGTTGAAGATGCTCAGTCATGTCCGACTCTTAGCGACCCCATGGACTGCAGCCTACCAGGCTCCTCCGCCCATGGGACTTTCCAGGCAAGGGTACTGGAGTGGGGTGCCATTGCCTAACTGGTACTAAATCTGTCTTCCTACTGAAAAGTCCATAGGGTAGCAAAGAGTCAGACACACATACACAAAACAGGATGGGTTATATAAAGACACTGTTCTCAGACACTGGGCAATAGACAATGCAAGACTGCGGTCCTTGAGAGATGAAGGGGGCCAAATATTTGCTCTAGATGTCTGCTTAGGTACATTTTCTGCTCTGAACCCAGCAAGTGGAATCAAAAATAGAGCAAGGCTAAGGAGAGGCAATGGTACCCCACTCCAGTACTCTTGCCTGGAAAACCCCATGGACGGAGGAGCCTGGTGGGCTGCAGTCCATGGGGTCGCTAAGAGTCGGACACAACTGAGCCACTTCACTTTCACTTTTCACTTTCATGCATTGGAGGAGGAAATGGCAACCCACTCTAGTGTTCTTGCCTGGAGAGTCCCAGGATTGGGGGAGCCTGGTGGGCTGCCGTCTATGGAGTCACACAGAGTCAGACACCACTGAAGCGACTTAGCAGCAGCAGCAGCAGCAGCAAGGAGAGGCAAAGACCAGATTTTGGGCTGATTATTTGAGCAGGTTTATGTGAGGCTCATGGTAATTGAAAGCCTGAATTTGTACAGGGGTGAACCACAAAAGTATGTGGGAGAGTTCCTCATTATATGCTAGGCTGTGCATGATCAGAACAAGCACACAAGCCTAGAAGAGTAGCTGCTGCTGTAGATGTGAGAACTAAATAGAAACTGTTGTGATTGCACAGGACAGAGGATGTTAAAATTTTGTCCCTTGCAGTGTGTAGACATTCCTATGCATCCAACTGAGACCAAAAAGATTATATGTAGAAGCCAAAAAAAAAAAAAAAAAAAAAAAAAGAGAGAGAAATCAATGAAATTTTCAAAAATAAAAGAGAAATTGAACTAAAATTCAGTTCCTAGCAAACATTAATCAAATTGATAAATCCCCATCAAGACTGACTTTAAAATTAAAAAAAAAAATAAGTTAATGAGAGTTTTATACCCCCTGCTTTTTCCCTACATGATCTGTCTCATTAATGGAGAAGGAAATCTGAAGGCAGGACTTCCTTAATGGCTTATGACTTCTCAAGATATTTCCCCATGGACTAAAAGTGCAAAATTAGAAAAAAAAAAAAAAGTTCTAATAAGGCCCTGAACTTCTCTGGCATCATACATCTAGACCACTCTTCTACGTTATCCCTTGTGGACCTCATAGTTCCCCTGCAAAGAAAGAAGGCAGATTTCCACCTAACAGAGAAGCTACGGGTGGTGCAGAGACTCCAGTTTCATGGACAAGTTCAAACATCTGAAAAAATACTGAGGCAGAACAAGGACCACATTTTAACTATTCTCATATATATTTTTTAAAAGTCAGAAAAGTAGTACTGAAGACTTTCCCCCACCATCTATTAGTGATTATTCTTGGCCAAGAATGATTTTGTTTCTTTGAAGATAATTTGCTTATTATTAAGGGAAGAACATTTCCATTACTTTAAGCAATCAACATGCACCGATAAACAGGGCCCTTTGTCTCAGCCAGACTGCAAGTTCTTTGTCTTTTTAGTTTCAGATTAAATCAAATATAGAAGCAGATTTTAGGGGTTGCTTAACTTAAATGAAATGTAAACATATATGAAACTGAAGAAAATTAAAACTCCATCTAGATTGCTTTATTTCAATGAGTTCATTAGTCAACAGAAATGAATGAAACTATAGCAAGGTAACACGAGTCACTAAAAAAAATAACATATCAATCATCTTTAATTAGCATACTTTTTGTAAGCTTAAATAGTTTCCTTCCTGTTTCAAAGGAGTCCTTTCAGTTACAATTTTTGTTTTGAATTCAAGTGATAAGGATCTTAATTACAGTTTGTTTTTCAGTTTTTCCCCCCTGTTTTAAGAGTAAAGGAAAGGAGAAAGGGAGGGTCAGATTTCCCACCCAAGATAAACACTTAGTAGAAAGGAGAAAGGAGGTTAGAACGTTTGGCTTTGGTTCTGAGATATTCATTCCTGGAAGTGCTTAGTATATCTAGAAGATACTAATCCCAAATCATCTCTAATTCTCCCTTTCTCTAGTTCTTATTTCAAAGCATATGCTGGAGTCAGATTGCTTGGGTTCAAATCATTACCAGCTGTACAGCCTTCAACAAATCATTTAACCTGTGTGAGCTTTTATGTTTTCGCCTTTATAGATGGGCTGCAGAGAAGATTAAATGAGTTAATATATGTAAAATTCTCAGAAGAGTATACAGTTGGTAGTATTTGCTACTGATACTATTGCTATTAATCAACTTCTTTGCAAATTTCTCCTCTTATCCTGACACCACTTTAATTCAGAGAGGCCTCTGGGTAAATAATTAAAACCTTGGGTTTGGCATCAGAAAATTTAGGTTTAAATTTTGGCCATACTACTCATCCACTGTGTGATCTTACTTTACCTTTCTGAATTTAGTTTCATTATCTTTCAACTGAAGATAGGTTTTGTTTCTGTCTTGGAGGGATTTCTTCTACTTTCTTCACTCCAGGCTATCCTTTGACTCTGTCTACCTTATTCTATACACTCATTCAGGCTCAAAAGTTAACTCCGGTGTACAACTGTCTCAATATCTCTTTTTTCTGAGTATTCATAGCCCTATCTCAATCTATCTCTCCTCTTACCTTGGTTTACAGCTGTTTATGAAGTTAACATGCTTCTTTTCTGCTAATCTACAAGCCGTTTGAGGGAACAACTCAAGTGATACTACTTTTAATCAAGTCACTATTGCTGATCAAGTTGACTTGGTCCCACAAGACATAGCCAGCATGCAAAAGGTCCTGGGTGCTACCATAGAAATTCAGTGACCTCAAGTGACCTTAAAAATGAAGATATATGCCATAATACCTTGTGTCACTTCCCAACCTGTTTGTTCTGGCCAAAACTTTATCCATGGCAAGAACAACCTTCCGCAAGTATTTCACCTAATACTGACTTTCAAGATCATTTTTCATTTTAGTTTCTTTGGTTTTTTACCACGCATATCCCCTCCTTCATATTCAAATCCACTGGAAGAAGTTTGCTAATTTCTTCCTTGGATCTTCCCATTCATCCATCCAATAATTGATTGTCACTCTCCTATAATGCAAAAAACTGTACCAGATGATAAAAATGTAAAAATAATATCGATAGCACACCTTCCTAGCCCTCCAAGAGGTACTGAGGTAATTTCATGGTGGTGGTGGTGTGAAGATGCTCAGTTGTGTCCCACTCTTTGCAACGCCATGGACTGCAGCACACCATGCTCCTTGTCCTTCACTGTCCCCCAGAGTTTGTTCAAATTCAGGTCCATTGAGTCGGTGATATCATCCAAGCATCTCATCCTCTATTGCCCCCTTCTTCTCATGCCCTCAATCTTCTCCACCATCAGGGTCTTTTCTAGTGAATCAGTTCTTCACATCAAGTGGCCAAAGTACAGGAGCTTCAGCTTCAACATCAGTCCTTCCAATGAACAAATTAGTGTAGAAAAAAATCAATCCAATTCATTTAAAATTGATTGAGCATATCTAGTTCTGGAGAGTGAAGAGGGGTAAAATATCAGTCCTGAGTTTACAAGCCTAGGGAGGGAAATCAACCTTCAGAAAGTCTTGGAAGGGGGTGCCTAAGATGGCAGAGGAATAGGACAGGAAGACCACTTTCTCCCCCACAAATTCATCAAAAGAACATCTCAACGCTGAGTAAAATCTACAGGGCAACTTCTGAATGCTGGCAGAGGACATCAGGCATCCAGAAAAGCAGAACATTGTCTTCAAAACAGGTAGGAAAAATACAAAAGACGAAAAAAGAGACAAAGGAGGTAGGGAGGGAGCTCCGACCTGGGAAAGGAGTCCTGTCCGAGGAAGAGAGTTTTAAAAAGAGAGGTTTCCAAACGCCGGGAAACACTCTCACTGCCGAATCTGTGGCAAGTCTTGGAAGCACAGAGGGCAACATAACAGGGAAGAAAAACAAATGGGTGATTAAGACCAACAGATTACGAGCCCAACGGTAATTCCCCCAGCGGAGAAGCAGAACAGACGCCTGCATCCACCACTAGCAAGTGGGGGCTGGGCAAGGAGGCGCGGGAGACGCCGGCGGCAGCGCTTCTTAAGAATCGGGCAAGGCCCGGTGCGTAACCAGAGCGAACTAACTCTGGCTAGCACACCAAACTGTGGGACAGTTACCACCCGAAAAGCTCAAACATAAGACACCACCAGGACCGTGCACAGAACAAAGGACGGAACAGAAATAGCCGGCTGCCCCCCAGCCCCCGCCGGCAACAGGCAGCCAGACCGTAAGGGCTGGAATGTGGCAATCGCAGCCCCCCGGAGGGACTGTGCTGATCAAACTGCAAGCAGGCTTCTTTGTTAACTGAGACTTCCCAGGGTGCTGGACAGATACAATTTACCTGACAAAGAGTCCCGGGTTACACCCGGAAAACTGAGCAGCAGGAAAAGGTGATAAGCCACGCAACTGCGCTCGCCAAACACCTGAGCTGCTCGGTCCTGGGAAGGGCACAAAGCGCGGACGCAATCAAGTCTGCGACTCCCTGGGCGCCGAGCCTGAGAGGCTTAGACCAGGGAGGGGCCTGCAGCCTAGGGCCGGCCTCAGACGGTCCCCGGCGGAGAAACGTAGAGCCTGAGCGGTGCGCGCCGGGTGCAGGGGCAGGCCCAGCGGGGCTGAGACACTGCGAATACACGCCAGAGCTACTTGGTAGCAGCTTCCCTCCCTCCCCACAGCGCGACTGACCAAGCGAGCCTTAAAAAAAAAAAAAAAAAGTGACTTCCACCGCCACCCTTGTGTCAGGGCAGAAATCAGACACTGAAGAGACCAGCAAACAGAAGAAGCTAAACAGAGGGAACTGCCTTGGAAGTGACCCCACACTGCCTACAACACCAGAGAAAGTCCCAGAAACATCTTTACTATTTTTTTGACCATTCTCTCTTTTTATTATTATTATTATTTATTATTATTAATTTTTTGGTAGATGTTTTTGATTGTTTTTTCTTCCTTTCTTTTTCTTCCTTTTTTAAAAAAATTTTTAAATTCTCTGTTTCTCTTTTAATTTTAATTTTTAT